>CM071627.1:6340067-6906807 GCA_036419045.1 Scirpophaga incertulas | reverse complement strand
TTTCTCGGTGTGTTTGTGGTTTTTAAGATAATTCTAGATATTCTTTTTTATTGAGGATACGTGTATGTTGTACGAAATATTATCAATCTTATCAAGAAATTGCTATAACGTATCGTAAACGAACTCTTATTCAAGTAACATACACGTACTACGCCTTCTTTCCATATTTTCTCTAAGTGTATCTTCATCTAAAGTTTTATTGAATAGTTTTTGTTTAATCACTGGTTGCCTCAATATATTACTCTGCGACTATCTATAAATAAGTTTTTTCAGCCGTAAATAATGAAACCAGTGGACTGATCAGTTATGAGTATCTTATGGTTGTATTATTAAATAGCGCATCTGTTAAGATCCATAAGTAATAGCCATGTTGCGTCGATGAAAATTAAAATTAGCATATATAATAACAGGGCATGAAAACAAGAAGTTATAGCCATATTGTAAGAAATTAACTGAATTTATATGATCTGGCACAATGACCATACGCATAAGATTCAAATTTATATATATCGCCCTTAAAAAGGCTAGAGTTTGTATTTCAAAGTTATATAACTAGTTTGTATCTTTGAATCCAAATTCAAAATTCTTCGTAATAGGCTTTAGCGCTAATTGATTTAAGTTAATTTAAAATTAAGATAATATAAAAGAGTACTGTATTTGTATGTGAAAGCAAACATACAAGATGAAGACGTGTAAATATTGACACATACGTGTATATATTTGTATCACCTTATTATCTAAAGTGCTCATAAAGTTTTATAACTTTACACTTTAATCCATTATCCAATATTGTCGTCGTTATTGACGTCTATTCATAAACTATACTAGGAAACCGAATCCAAACAAAGGATATCCAGAAGATAACGATGCGACAGGCAATTCGCCGACAATTATCCGAGGAATTGGAGACATACGATCCTCTCCAGTTAATTGAAGAAGCAATTGCTTTGCAGACTAAGCCTTGTACGTAGTTTTAGGAAACAGAAGTAATTTAATACAAAAAAAAAATACGCGATTTGTATTTGATTTGTAAATTAAAATGTAAGAAATATCAGTATTAATGTGATGGCAATGATCTTCATCATATTCAGCAACTATGAACATTTTTGATGAATAATGAAACAATTCCACAATAAGGTTTGATCTCCCATCATGCTGGTATAGTGCAGGTTAGCAGTTAGCGCCAGAGTGAGCTCAGCTATTATTTTTTCCCCCCCTGAAGAGAAGAGGCAGAGAATCCTCATCGATACAATCTCGACCAATTACTACGGTGATTATGTCGAACTCCAAACTGGTTAAGGTGGCTCGACCGGAATATCTTATTGACTAAACTCAGCCTGAGCCTTGGACTTAAGAACCCTACGGCTTAGATGAAATAGAGGAGCCATTATGAACACTCTTGGCATATAAACATTATACAAGAAGTTATAAAATTCTCACCACATTGCCTTAGTGAAGGTGCCTTTTTTCTATTTTTTTGTTCCGCTGAGGAAAATGCATTGAATTGCATACCCCGGCTGCGAAGAGCCGGCTGTTATGTGGGGCTTTAATCCCCAGAAGGGGGAGGCCTACCGACTAAAAACTTTAGCGATGGCCTGCCTCAGGCATGTAAGGAGCCCCCGGGAACGCTGAGTGACTGCCGGGATCCCCCAGCCTCCGCTCCCTTGCAATGCTTCAGGGGAGCTCTCCTCGGGGGAGACGAAGGTTAGTGCCTAACGTTGGTTTAGCCACGAACTTTCTTGGCAAATCAGCTTTACATAAGAAAATTTGATCTCTCATTATGTGTAGTATTGTGTAGGTCACTCGACTTGTGTCAAAGATAGTTCAATTCCTAGTTTTGACACGTTCGAATAAATATAAAATATCCCGCCACCCCGGCCTAGTGTAACTAGTGGTTACACTAGGTGATTACACAAAGTTGGTTGGACTTTGAACATTCTTGGTGTATAAGCGTTCTGCAAGAAGTTTCAATTTTCCACCACGCTGATATGATGCAAATTAATGAATAGAGCCAGACTTAAATATTATGAATTTAACATTTTTAGACATTTTTAGAATAATAATATAAAATTTGCTAGAGGATTTGATCTAATACTACATTGGCCTAATGCTGAAGAAGTTAGCATCAGAGTTACCATTACGTATTAGATTTGGTTTCGTAATGTAATTGATTGTAAATTATTTTACACAAGTTACAATTTTAGTGATTAATATTTATTAGTTTTTGTACTAGAAATTTGATAGAATGTACGGCGAACTCTACTATTAGATACATATGTATTTTGCAGATCTGGTACGCTGCCGCAGTGCCATACATTTACATACTAGGGTTATTGTCGCATTAGACGCGCATGATAGTCATATGTGGCCAGTAACAAGGCACGTTATCGTCTAAAGACCTTACATTTTTTAGTTTTCCTAAATAAAAGTTTAGGAAAAGTTAAAAAATATAAGGCCAATTATTTTTTTTTAATAATTAATTATAGATAGTGTAACAGCACAAAAATAAAATAAATATTTTTACATGAAAGCAATTGGCAACAAAAGCCCATACAAGTACTTATAAAGGTCAAAACAAATTTGAGCATAACAGAACTAATACTTTTTTCAATTATTAATGATTGAAAAAAATTTCCACATCTTTAGAAATTACAATAACACTAGCTTTCCGCCCGCGGCTTCGCCCGCGTGGAATTCTTTTATATTGCGGTATAAAGCACAACTATAAGAAAACTTCTCATTCCCACGGAAAAATCTAAAAAGCGCGATGTAACGTTTGTTTTAAACGACACACAGCGCTATCTATAATATATACATCAAGCAAACAATATTTTTGTTTTTCCTCGGGAATATAAATTTACCCTTTTTTTTTGTTCCCCCTGAGGAAAATACATTAAGTTGCATACCCCGGCTGTGGCGAGCCGGCGGTTATGTGGGGCACTCCTCCCCAGAAGGGGGAGGCCAACCCACTAAAAACCTCAGGGATGGCCTTCCTCAGGCATGTAGGGAGCCCCCGGTAACTCCAAGCTACTTCCGGGAAACCCCTAGCCTCCGCTTCCCCACCTCCTCGGGAGAGGCTACAATACTTCCCTCCCCCGATCTCACCACCGACGACGCCCCCCGGCCACGGAAGGGGCGTGGTCCCTCCCGGGTCGCGTAACCTCGCGCCCGCCGGCGACCCGCGGAGGAGTACCCTATTATTTAATCTGGACTTTTATGTTTACGTCTGCAAAATTTCAAAGCAATCGGTTCAGTAGTTAATGCGTAAAAACGGAACAAACAAACTCACATTCCGATTTATAATATTAGTAAGGATTTTCTAAAATAACAGGCAAGAAACTCTGATGATCTTTTTTATCTACTATTCAAACTTTATGAACAGTATACGAGTATAATTTTTTTATAATCTGTGTACACGGCCACATATAGGAGAATTAATTAAATTTTCAAACTTAAATGTTACACTCACTAATCTTATTTTTGTCAGACAACTAAACCCTTATCTTTTCTAGAACGCTAACAAACAAACCCGATTTTAACAAGTCAAGTTCGTTTCACGACTCAATCTTACATCTCTCTATAAGGTCAGCATAATGGCTGACCTGGTTAAAACATGCAAGTTTCAATGGCAAATAACTTCTGGTAAGTAGTAACTGCTTGTTTTGACAGTCATGAATGATGGTTCAACTCGCGAGTGTGTTGAGAGATAAACGGGGGCAAAATGAACCTGGAAATTATTTTAATTTTAACTTAGTGCTGTAGTGAGGTTTCCGATTTCATAATACGGATGGTTACGGATACTGATAAATTTTAAGGTTCATAGATAATGCGTGGATTTCGTAATAGTTTAAGAAGAGAGGCCAGTTTCAATAAATTACAGAAGAAGTTTTGTAATAAATATAAGTAAATTATAAGGCAAAATTATTTGCAGTTGCGTACATATCGTTGTCAACAATATCAACACCTTCTAGAAATAACGGTTTACTTATTTGAAGCAATGGAATACTAGCGTGACTTGCATGACTTGCACTCTTCCCGACTACCTGAATACTGTCGCTAACCAAGTGACATCTAATCATTACATTTTAAAATCAAATGTGCCACTAAGTTCCGCCACGTGGCTCACTGTGCTGCCATCTATTGCAGGGGTGGCCAACTTGATCAGACCTGAGATCTACTGTTATCTGGCGAAACCTTGTGAGATCTACCAATTACATAATTGAAAACTTAAATGGAACTGCATAGTTTATTACAAAAAATAATGTAGTAGTTTATATTTTGTTAAAAGAAAATACATAAAATAAAAAATAATTATTTTTATTTAGTTATTTATATTAGTGTGAGTATTGCGCTTGAGTATCTTCCGCTAGATTAGCAAAATCAGGTATGTAGTGTTTCCTACTTAAAACAACAAAAAATAAACGGTGTTTTAAGTAGGAAAATGCCGACTCACATAAATATGTTGAACCAAAACACAAATGCTCAACACATTTCTTCAAATTTGGATATTTCTCATAGGAAACCAATGCCCAGAAATCAAGACCTGAGGATGACCTTGCTTTTAGAAATATGTCGCTGCGCAGAGTAATAATTTCGTTTTGAAGTATGATGTGGTCCATTTGAAATGTATCTGCAAATTTTAGAGCCATTTCGTTGATATTACTATGCGCCCCCGCGTCCCACACGCTTCCCGTCCCGCTTATTGTTCATGCTTGCCGAAAACAAAAACAAATTCTACTGCGTAGAATACAGGATATAATTTACTTGACGGAACGGCAATTGACAATAGAATGATACAATACAAGATGATGCGTGCCTGCTGCACGCTGGTGATTGTGGCCTAGTCAAGATCGACTGGTCAATAGCGATCGACCGACCCCTGATCCTGATGATCCCCTGATGTTTGTGACGTTATCCAATAGATAACGTCACAAACAGAAAAGAGACAGTAGTCAAATCCGCAATCTATCATCATGGTATAACCTCAAGTATGAGAAGAAGAATTGCATATTTACAGTACAATGACTGCGTATAATATTTAAAGTTTGAGCAATATTTTCATCCACACACGTTACAAATACTCTTATTTCACTTTTCCAGAATAACTAATTCAAGAATCGAAAATGAAGATTAGTTGAAATTATCTATTGTGTGTGTAGATATTTATATATGCAGTAGCGACGTGTGTTTCGAAATTGATGAAAGCTATAGATTTGCGTCATAATATACTATCGAATGTATAATCAGACTTTTTACATTTTTGTCATCACATAAAAATAACAGTAATGTCAACAAAGTTTTTATTTTCTACAGGGAGTTGTCTATTAGAATCTCTTATAAAAGTAATATTGAAAGAGTCTATGCCCAAAAGATGTTCAGCAAATATAACAAAATAACTTGTTGTATTTGCAACCTCAACAGTTTGTAATAGAAGCCAATGTCGCAGTTTAGTTGCATCATAGGACACATGTGCTATCTTCCACAAGACATGTACATACCAACTGTCCAATTGTCATGTGATCGCGTGAGACCCGCTCGTAAACTGGCGCACTGGACACACGCCACCAGCGTCATCAGTCGTGCGATAGTGTCGCAGCTGATATATCGTAATCCTCAAATCATGCCCGCAATTCGCTGCAGCCTACTATTTGTTACTGGCGACATTATCATCGTCCAGCACTGTCCTCATATTCGGATAATTTGTCAGCCCGCATTCGGCGACTTCGTGCGGTTGACAGTGGTAGTCACTGCCATTTAGTTTGCCGAACGCCACGTTCAAATGGGAATATATTTCTGGTATTTAGGTACGTCTAGTTAGTTCTTTTTGTTCATTTGATTTTATGAGTAGATATTTTTTTAATTTAAATTTACTATCTTTACTACTAGTATCGCCTTTATCGTTCAAACTTGTTTATTTTTATAGAAACTGAAAAGAGTAAATCTTGGTTTTGTTTTAGTAATTGAATATAATACTTAGCTCAGAGATAATCTGTTCACCTGAACATAATAATTACAGTAATCTAATAATATAATTAATAGATGATAATTTTGAACACCATCGTAATTTTGAGTTTGAGACAATTGAGTATGAATTTATTTGTAAATTTTCGACAACTTATAATAACACTGACAATTCGTACTTTGCAGGAGTCCAGATAATATTTGCATGTAGCAAATTTTTAATACGAAAAAGAAACTGTGAGCTGTTAAATTACGAGATGAAAGTTTATACCAAAAACGTACATCTTTTTAAATTTAAAAGTATGAAAATTATTTTCTTGACTTTTGATTAAACATAAAAAAATATGACAGTGAACCTTTGTACAAAAATTACCCTAAATGAGATTAAAATAGGAGATGAAATTGTTGTCCGAATAACCACACAAATTACTGAATCGATTGTGATAAAACTTGATGTAGAGATAGTTAAGAACCTGGAGAACATAAGAACATTTTTACCGCGCGAAAATATATTTTTCTTGCTAGTCTCTAATCTGATAAGAACTGCTCACTTTTGATGGAACTGAGTGTGAGAATTTTCGGAGAGACGCGGAAGAATATAAGAATTTCTATTCCGAGAAAACACATTTTTTCTTTTGAAAAATGTAATATAAAGCATGTGTTGAAAGCAAGTAATATGTATAATTAATACACCAACACATAAAATAGAATTCTTGTCTTTGTGTCTTTTAGTGTATGAATACTAAAATTAATCTTCTAATAGAATATTTGTACATTTCGCGACATCAGTGTGTCACTATACAGCTCGGAACCCACGTCTTTGCGTATATTGACTAATTAGCTAGAGATATATCCAAACCGCTATCAATAATACAGTAGAACGCTAATTTACGTTTCTATAGTCGAATTATATTGTAATTCAGGTTTGAGGTTATCTTAATATGATAATGAATTGACTGTATACTGCTATTGTCCTTGTAATAAAACATTTTAATTTGTACTGTTGATAACGGTAGCGATATTATATTCATCATAAATATATCGATTTTCATATTATATCGAATGAATAACACATGCAAATACTTCATTAAACCAATATTGAATGTTTACAAAAAATTGTCAATATTTTCTGCTTCCTGAAAAATTCACTATTTTGAATAACGCTGTCTTAGAACTTGAGCGATATTAATTGCATGACAACCTTCAAACTGCAAAATATGAAAGTAACAGTAAAATATATAATACAAAAACAATAGAAAGAAAACAATATATATAAAGTAACAATATTTTTGATCAGAAGTTGCATGTGCTAAAACTTTTGATACTTTTATTTATTAATATGAATAAAAAAGTAAAACGTTATAGCGTATTCTAAAAGTATTGTATTTGTGATTTTGAAACTATTTCCAGTGAATAATTTTAAAGTACAGTTATGGTAAGTAATGCCATTTTTGACCAAGGAACCTACTGAAGCGGTTAGAAGAAAAAAGGAAAGGGCTTGTTACAACATTCGCTTGACTTATAAATACTACGTCGGTTCTCATAATACACAGCTACGGGAACACATGATGTATTTATTGTTAGCTCTAATACACGAATGATTAATTGTTAACGCCGAAGATCAAACACGGCAGAGATATCAGGGATTATGAAACCGTAATAGTTTAATCTCCTAATGGTGCTTAGTGGCATATTAATTTGTATACGCGGCAACAGAGTAAACCTTATTCTTTTATGACCTTTAGGGTGCTGATTATGTCACGATTATTGGAAAGGATTTCGAAAATCTAGGAATCGAAAATTTAAAGAGATAAAGCATAGGTTTTTATCTTAGTAGACAGCTGGAGATCCGAGTTTCAGTCCTAATATGTCCCAATGTATTAGTTATTAGAATTTTAAATGTAGTATTATTTAGCACCCCTTTTTTTACGAGGTGGAATGCAATTACGCATCTTACCTGTTGATTTGGTTAATCAACAGATGTGTGTGGGACTCTCCCAGCGGGTGGCCGAGCTGTCACGTAGCGGAAGGCTACGGAGCAAAATAGGTTAAGGATAATAAAAGATAAATACAAGAGACTAATATATTGAAAGAATTAATAAGACAGCACGGCCCAAACTTATGAAATAAATTAAAATTACAAAATAACAATAATAAAATGATAGAGAAGGGGAAAGAAAGGAAGGCGGTACCAGGATCTAGGTAGACCAAGTATCGGTAGGCTGGCAGTATACAGCAGCAGGCAGGCAGGTATTCAGCGGCAGGCTGGCAGGTATTCCGCAGCAGGCTGGTAGACATACAGCAACAGGTTGGCAGGTGTGCAGCGGCGAGCTGGCAGGTATTCAACGGCAGGCTGGTAGGTATTTTGCAGCAGGCTGATAGGTATGCCGTAGCAGCCTGGCCAGTATTCCGCAGCCGACAGGCAGGGATGCAGCAGCAGGCAGGGATGCAGTAGCAGGCAGGCAGGCAGAGAACGTTGGAGGCTCGATGTGGCAGCAATAGTACGTGGTTCCTTTGATGAAGTATGCAGCCGAGTTTTCACAGTACTTTTAGAGTTGAAGACTTTTATCTTCACAGAGAGCTTAAGGTAGTATTGAAGGTTGTTTGTAGCTTCAGAAGTAGAAGTAGAATGTCCTAATAGTATAGACGTTACATTTTCCCACCGCCCCAGAAAAATTTTCGACTCCGAGAAAATTTTGAGGTTAACTGGATACAATCTTTCCTTTCGAATATCTGTCATACATCACGCAAACATGCACTACAAGCAAAGATAGGGGTATGGTTCACATTCAATGACGCATACTCCAAAGAAAACATCCCTATATATTTATTTATTTATGACCTAAGGCTTATTTATAAAGGAGTAGTCAGCCGCTCCTGACTATAAGGCTTTTTTTAAAGGAGTTGTCAGCCGCTCCTGACCATCAGGCTTATTTCTTTGTGACAGAGCATACCCACTAAACTGCCTCGATGTCCTGTTTGTCCATAGTTGAAGTCATCCAGGGACTGGAAAACCCAATTACATCCATTACATTGTGAAATAATCTGCATACACTTCCAATGAACCTAAAAGGCGTAGATATGTGAAGTTTAATGAGCCAGTGTGGATCTAAGGTGATCGACTAGCAATCAAACATTCTATATTATCCATCAATGGGGACAAATATGAGCTCTCACAGTGATTTTAAAAATATACGACTGCCGTAGTTGAGTAGTTAGTACACCGGTTTCAAGGTGTTACCATCCCAGGTTGAGGTCCTGGGTTCGAATCCCGATGTTTGTGTAATGAATGCGAGCATATTTGTGCCTTAATAACGGTTTTTAATACATATTTTTATAAAAAATATAATATATATGTATATAGGTCTATCCGTTAATCTAGACCATATAATAACCCACCCATACCCACACAATAGGCGACTCATACTTATACGACCCATATAATAGATAACATCCTTCAGAGCTCACTTCGGGCTAATCTATAAAAAATATTTCTAATTACATATATACAGTTACGTTAAAATATGTTGGTATATAATAATGACAGTAAATAACTTTTATTAGAAAGTCATAAACAATTTCAGGTTGAAAGTGTATGTAATTACAATTAGTACTCTTGCATGTTATGTAAATATGAAAAATATCTGTGACATTAGAAACACGAAAAATAAAACTCATCAGAAAATGTATATGCCCAACGCAAAATTCCTTGATGCATCAAAAATCATATAATCAAATTTCATTAAAACAAAACAATTCAATTTATGTTTCGCTTATCGCTATCATGCGTCTTTATAAGACACGTCGTTGGTGGTCATTACAGGTCAAAATGTTTGTAGACTATTGCATTTTGATTTTCGTGGTAATGAAAACCGGACTATGGAAGAGACACCGGTCAGAAATCAATTCGGCTTTGAGAAGGCAGGTGGCCTTCTCAAAGCCGAATTGATTTTAATATGGCAGGTGGTGACTTGTCGCTTACTAAATGGGGCCTCCAAAAAAGCAAACCAATATTGGTTGCTAAGGGAGCAAACATTGGTGTGAACAACAGTGAGGACTGCCACAGCGATCGAGACGCCGGCGCCGTCGGCATTATGCCATTATAACGCTTCCACATTTCAAGCATCTGCTCTTGCGATTTCACTCTGTCCGGCTGGTTAAGACAAGACAGAGGCGGGTGATATACGCAACCCTGAAGCATATCGGTACCCTCGGTGACGCAACTCACCGACAGCTCGCCACAAATTGCCCTTAGGGACTGCGCTGATTGGGCATTTATGGCAGCATTAAATACCCCATCAGCGGGCAATGGAGTCGTCACTTCTCTACGCACCCTACGTATCAATTTATATTATCATTACTCTATATTATTATAACTCTTCGAAATGCCCAATCAATGCAACAAATTATACTTCATATAGGATTCAGATAAATTATGATAATACAAGACATCTTTATTTTCATCTACCATCTTTATTGATCTGAGTAGAATCGCTTTCGTAGGCTATTCAAAAAAAAAAGATACTTTTCCCACCAAAATCTTCTTCGTCTTTTATAAATAACAGCAAATATTTGCTATATAAAGATTTATTCTTGTGTTTTCAAATTTATCAAATGTAGAGAGAGTTTCTTTGTTTCAAAGCGTGTACTAGACTTTGTCATTTTGTCCAGATTAAGATAGCTACTCAGCTTGTTTCCAAATAGCAAACTTTTGTTTCAAACTGTGAAAAAGTTGGACGTTTAAAAACAATTCACGCTAGAAACAAAGCACAGTACAGTGGCCAAATGTCGCGAAAATGTGCGAAATATTTCTTAGAGAACTCCCATTTAGGGAAATATAATTTCGAAGGTGTTGCTGAAAGCTCAAGTTAGTTCGTATAGTCATTAACTGTTTTAATCTGTGTTGTAAATAATTTAATTCAAGCTTCGTGCGATTTACTAAGGGACTTGTGAAAATGATTAGATATGGAAAAAAAATCTTTTCAGTGTTTTGTTCTTTTTAGTAATTGATTCTAATTAGCGTTGTTATTTTGCATTAACTGAATAGTATTTGATTATTTGGTGATCAATTCTTACTAATCATGTGACACATGGTGAACTCATCTTATCGAAGTATCTATATTTCAATTGTGGTACTATCAAATTGAGTGTAATATACCGTTTACCATAAAATAATTAATCAACTCTACAGTACAATTGGTTTTGGGATTGTAAATAATACTCATATGGAAAATAAGTTATTATTGACTGGTCTTCAATTATTAGTATTTAACAAAACGATATTATTTTACTTTGTATCTTGGCTATCGCTTCGTATATCACATAATTCAACCAATTCATTTTTTTAGTTGTGTGTGAACAATGAAGTACATATAAACGAATTTCGTAAAACAGTGGTGATATTTTCTTCAACCCCTACCCCTTGATGCTCATATATTAAAATTCCGAACAGTTCAAGCGCTGTCATCGCTGAATCACGTAATGCTTCCTCAGATGTCATTTGTCGGGCTTACCTTACCACATTCGTCATTCTGAAGAGGGTATCAAGTCATCTCACTTCCTTGGAAGTCTTATGACTGTGATATATATGTTTCCCTACGCCGATGGAAAGTAAACAAGATAGCTATTTGCCCCTTGATTTTGTTATGCAAAAACTGTCTCAATAATGTTCAATTGTGACTATCGCAGTGCATCCATCGCTGTATTATAAAAGACAACCGACCCAGATTCGTTTATTGGCGTCGTACTCGTAATAAATTCCAAATTCAATACGATAGTCATAAAATATACATGATATTAATTCTTCGATTACATGACTTAATAGCAAAAACAGTCCTTAAAGCCAAAACATTAACCAAATCTAGTGAACGGTTATTGGTTTTAAGTTAAAATGTAGAAGGTAGGTTTAAAGCACGCAATTTATCAAAGTGGTTATTGATTATACGCCTGACGCTAATACGATCAAAGTAACCAAAACACACTGAAAAAAAAAAATATTCAATGGATTCGATAAACACCTAGTGAGCCAGCGTGGTTGATTTGGTCTTAATTTAATTAAGGAAGGCTTGAATCCTTCGATAAGGTATGAGCTACTAATGGAATACTTCATTATCAGAGATTTCCCTCGAGGCCTACTAATGTATAAAAACATTTTCCCATACACTCAGCGGCAAGAAATCTCGACATACGATATCTAACGATAGCAAAAGTTTTTAGTATTTGTATGAAGTATTACAATTGACAGTGGGTTAAAATATGCTTAGTCTTACTTAATTATTAGAGATTTCCCTCAAGTCCAACTACTAATCTATAAAAACTTGTCAAATAATGCTTAGGTTTATGAATAACTAGCTGTGCCCGCAATTTCGTCCGCGTGGAATAGTTATTCTGAGCATCATATTTATTTTTGCAAACAACCACCGCAGCTGTTACCCACGACATTGTCCGCGGAAATTTCTGTTATTATCTTAGACAATTTAGTTTTAATTTTTAAAAGAACATAATTATATCAAAGTACTTCTGCGTAAATTATATTTTTAGTTTTATTTTCTTGTGGCAGAAGAACATACCTATTGGTTTTCTTCGCAACCCGATCTTGACAATGCGACATATCCAAATGTGATTACCATAAAAACGATTCTAGCGAGTTAACCTTAAAAGATAGACATACACTGTCGCAGACATTTTTTTAGACCATTTTAAGTGGAATAATTCTTTTATACATATTGTTTTGGCCGGCATCTTGAACCGTTTTCGCAGCGCACGCAACGGAAGCCCTCAAATATGAATAATTTCCCCGTTTTTTCCACATTTTCCATTATTTCTTCGCTCCTATTAGTCGGAGCGTGATGTTGTGTAGCCTAGCCTTCCTCGATATGTGGTCTATTCAATAAAAAAACAATTCGATCCAGGAGTTCCTGAGATTAGGGCGTTCAAACAAACAAACAAACTCTTCAAGTTTTTAATATTAAGTACTAGCGGACCCGACAGACTTCGTCCTGTCAAAAAGATTTGTACAGTGGCAGTTTTTTGTTCCTAATTATTTTATAGATAATATCGCATAGCCAACCAAATCGCAAAAAAAGTCTAAATGACCTATTACATTTTGTGGCTATTCAATTTTGGAACGTGACATTAAATCCTCCAACGATGTATTCTGTGCTCCAACGCACGCACGCACACTGTTTTGATAGATATGATTGAATTTTAACTATATATAGCGTTAATAAAGCGCAAATTGACTCTTTGATGTTAGGAACACTCCTTCATTGTATATGATAACAGTGAGTGCTTGCAATATGAACTTTATACAATAACAATAAAGCTCAATTCGACTGTACGTTTTAGTTAGAAAACGTTTGCATGGGAAAATAAAAGGGCTGTTTTTAGGGTATTTCCGATAATTATTCGAATTTTCCTCATTGTTAAAACCCTCCTTGAACTTCAACGAACATTAACAAAAAAGAATTGGCCAAATTGGTCCAGGCGTTGTTGAGTTATGAGCTTACCAACACATTTTGCGCTTCATTTTTATATATAAAGATAGATTGAAACGTAACGCATAATTTTCTACTGTTTTGTGTGGCGTATATTAGACTTTAATTCAAACAAACTATTTGTGCGGACAAGCAAAACTGATTTTTATCAATTTATAACTTCACAATCAATTAGTTAGCTTCTGGCGTATCACTGGCTCCAGTAACGTTTTAATTATGTCTTCTTTCTCAGGAGAAAGCTGATCCCTGATCCCAATTTTATTTGCGGTCGGCGCAAGATGTTTTCCTTTTCGACTCTCTTCTATCACTCGCCATTTTGACACTCACTCCCTTCTACAACGTATCATCATTCACACAGTTTCATTTATAAGTGACAATGTGAATTTTTATTTAATTTTCTCCAAATGTAATGCGAAATTGCTCTAAGTTAGGGTAGTCAGCGTCAATATTTATAACAATGACTTGTTTTGGTTTTTTTTTGTACTACTGTACTTATATGATTAACAAAATTGATTATTTATTTTGCCATGTTCAAATATTTTAGGCGCTATAACTCGTCTTTAAATACTGGATCATACTTATTGGTTAGAGTGTAATCAATTCTAAAGTCACATTTAATGTTTTGCTAATTTGCCAAAAAAAAAACTATGCAAATTATTTGCAAACATTGATGTACGTACAACACACCATATATTATCACTATATAGTATAAAAAAAGTCACTTTCTCTGTCGCTATATCCCTATGTATGCTTAAATCTTTAAAATTACGCAACGGATTTAGATGCGGTTTTTTTAATAGATAGAGTGATTGAAGGGGAAGGGTTACAGGAAACAGTGGAGAAATACTGACATATATGAGGTTTCTAATGTCATATCGTAAATAATTACATTTTTACGCCTACATTGCAAACGCAGGCTGAACGCTACGAGATTTATCAAAATAATGTACTAAGTATTGTACACATTGAAAAGGTCTACAGAATACTTCACGATGGTATATAGATATCCCACAATATCATTTTTTTCTCATTTATATTTTACGACAAATAATGGCTAATTTTCGAAGCAATTTAAATAAGTATCAGTATTATACATTTTAGAGATATAGTATTAATATAAAAAAAAAATTCTATTCGTTTAATGTGAGGAAAATGATAATATCTAATGTAATCAATTTGGTCACTAGTAGGGATATTGCTTTTTCAATACATATACTAAACGAAGTGATATACATAAGCTAAACACACGTAACAAAGACAAACTTGTTGTACCACAAACTAGGCTACGAAAAATTACTGCATCATTTATAGGGCAAAGTATACAATACTACAACAAATTACCAAAGAGTATTATAGAATTACCGATAAATAAGTTTAAGACTCGCATTAAAAATAGTCTTCTTAAAAAGGGGTACTACACTGTTAAAGATTATTTAAATGATAAATCAGTTTGGATGTGACTCTTACCTGCTCCTCGTGGGATAGCTCATAGAAATTATAATTTTAATGTTGTGTATCTAATATTCTAAAACTTGATTTGGAAGATGGACGCATGTACAAGTGCGATTAAGGAATTAATTAATAATTTATTGTCTTTTCTATTTTAAATTTATTGTAGTTTTATTAATATTATTATTCTTGTGACGTCAATAAGTACCTGTAAAGGTTTAAATTGAATAAATTATTTTGACTTTGACTTTGAAAAACATGTTAAAATTCATTTCTAAAACGATGGCGCCAAAATTTTGTGGGATGTTCGTAGAATTATTTCGGTCAAACAACCGTACGTTCCATCCAACTCAATGATTATAAAATCTACTGTTAACAATTGTCTTAATAAATTGCTATTTATTATTAAATCATTTGGCTTTTTAAATCCAAATTAAACAAACATATATGAAAACGTATGCTACGGTTTTCATATTTTTGTTGATTGGAAAGACTGTGAATGAGAAACTACAACTACAGAAGATTAAATTTTAAAATTAATGCACAACTAAAAAAATAATACTTTTAAAGGGTTCTACGTACTAAAACTATAGTATAAGTTTTCTTTTTGCTTAAAATGACTACAAATTTTGAAAATAACGCACAACTAAAAAGAATAATACTTTTAAAAGGGTTCTATGTGCTAAAACTATAGTATAAATTTTCTCTTAGCTTAAAATGAGTACAAAAATTGCTTTGAAAGCATTACATACGTGTGGTATAATTAGGACACTGAAGACTTAGTAAAATATTCTTTTTCACAGCAAGTTAGCATATTTATACCGGTTACCCAATGCCGGTAATACAATAAAGAAACGAAAGCTTACAATTTAAGACCATTTTGTTCCGTGATAATTGTGTAAACCTGAACTTCTTACTGAGACCATGGAGCGAATTATGAATTAAATTCGTACTATTAATAATAAATAATAATATTTCCTTTACACAGCAATTTATTACATATATTGGACATATATATTTTTTTTGGCGAAAATGTATATTAATAATCAAAACTAGGTCACATTTATCACACAGACATCTGCTCCTACCAGGACTTCAGAGATAGCGACACCTTGAAACTAGTGTACTAACAACTCGACTCTGGAGGTCATTAAACTATTGTAATAGTAATAGGATTCAATTAATTTACAAGACTCAAGCCAGATAATGACGTAACAAAATTAATCACCAAATATTCTCACATACGGCTACGACTTACTGACAAAGGTATTGGATTCGCCTATTCAAGTGAAAGTCGAGATGAAGGTACAAACAGACAATACTTTCACTAAACCTTTTGTGTTAAATGCGCTCCAAGAATCTTAGATATTATTGTTGAACGAGAATAAATGGACTTCCCACCTTGGAAATAGTCAGAGCTATTCAGCTGATTAACGCTTGCTGGACGAACGTTTACAATTGGAGCCTTGTAGACATTTCTATGTCTATTTGTTTCGTAACGCATAACATTTTCAAGACAGTAGTAATTCATTATATACTTTTTTTCTCAGGAGAGGATGGCTGAGAATCCATCTCAAGGAGCACAAAACGTGCCCAGGATACCCTCGCAACGGCAAGTGTCACGGAGGTTATGTCGGACTCCACGCGGCCAGAGCGGTCTGACCACGTGACCTACCGACTAAACTCAGCCTGTTGCTCAGTTCTAAGAACCATATAGGCAAATCGTGAGGGCGGTAAGTCATTACTGTCGCGATATGTGCTGTTGATATACTGGGCTGTGCTGATGATGTCCAAAAGTGCACCGGAGTTCCAGGAGTACGAGCAAACATCAAGTCGCAACCAACAAATCAAGTGATGACCAACATTTAAGGCCGATAGTAAAGCTTATCTACGCCCCCGGCAATCATATCGTGACAAGTCGCAAGATTATTAAGTCAAGGCTTTACACAATTTTTATTTAGTCTTTTTAACAAGAAAATATAAACGTATTACTACATATGTCTTATATAGTAAATAGTGCGAAATCAGAAGTAAAAGGATATACCCCATGGTAGCATATAGAAGGATGTGCTCGTATATGAGAGACAAAATAACGTTTAAATGTAAACAAAGTATAAAAACCGAAAGTATGCGTTCGCGGATAAAACTTACTACTATTTTTTATGCCCGATACAGATCGAATGCCAGAATAATTGTGGTAGTCTATACGTTTGTATGTAATGTGTTTACTAATAAATAATGTAAGTGCAACACACATAAAACTAGTGACAGCATAACTGTTCTTCGTAGTAGATAAACTCATTGTGTTGGAGGGCTGTGGCCTCCTTCTGTGAAGCAGTAATGCTCCAGAAGGAGGCCGCCGAGCGGGGTCGGGAGATGGCCGATCCCGCTCGAAGGAGGCGGCGCCGGGCTCGGTAGCACAGCTGCGGCGCCGCCGCGGGTCGCCGGCGGGCGCGAGGAAGTCGCGACCGCTACGGCGACCCGGGATGGACCACGCCCCTTCCGTGGCCGGGGGGCGTCGTCGGTGGAGGGGACCGGGGGAGGTGGTAGCTTCCCCCGAGGAGGGCTCCCCTCTAGAGAGGGGAGCGGAGGCTGGGGTTCCCGGAAGTGGCCTTTGTGTTCCCGGGGGCTCCCTACATGCTTGAGGAAGGCCATCCCTGAGGTTTTTAGTGGGTAGGCCTCCCCCTTCTAGGGAGGAGAGCCCCACATAACCCCGGCTCGCCACACGCCGGGGTATGCAATTTAATGCATTTTCCTCAGGGGAACAAAAAAAAAAAAAGATAAACTCATTGTAAAATGCAATTAAGCAGTTGCTCGGAACGTAAATGAAATTTATGTGTTAGTTGATAAAGTTTGGCTACACTAGTTAACTAGTTCTGCAAATCTGTTTTTTCAGTGCATGCTGTTGTCGAAAAAAGGAAAACTCGATTCGTTGTCAAAATATTGGGAACATAAATTTAAAATTTAACATTAACATAACAGATAATTACTAATGTAGTTTATTAGAGACACAACATAGTAGGGGAATCCCTAGTTTTTTAGGAGTTTTTCAATAAACTATGAAGTTTATTGAAAAACTCCATGCTAAAGATTCTATTTAATAACGATAGCGATAAGTTTCGTGGGAAATTGAATTTCACGTAAGACGATTTGCTCAAACGACCGTACACTAACGATTAAGCCAATCGTAATAAATAGATTGAGAGGTGGCTATTTAAAATTTACTCTAAATAATTGTCAGAATCGAGGCTCTAGTTACCACATGCAATTGCAATCGATAAATAATTATGAAAACGAATATATAATATAATTCGCTGGTGAGATTATAAATATTCCCAAAGGCGTAGGAATACTTGTAGCTACATTATTAATATTCGATACATTCTATTCACTGATTCGACAAGTATTATATTTGAGTAATAAACAATTGGACCTTTTCTCCCAAAATCATCTGAAATAGGATCCGACTTAAAAGGCTTATGAAGGTCCGTCCAGCCGCGAAGATGAAACTTCCTAATTATTTCCTTGTTTAAAACTCCGACTGCCTGTGCCGGTTCGTTGGTTCCAGTATTACCTACTTTTATAATCAACTCGCTTCATAGAAGAAAGTCTGTTTTCGCCTTCAAAGCTCTCCAACTTTCGGTAAGCAAATACATAGAAGAGCGATAAATAAAGTTGAGTCACAATTTTATTAGTTTCCAAATAACACATTTATCTTTTCCAGTGTGTAAACTTTGACTAATGCTGTTGTTTTGAGGGCAACCTATATTCTTATAATAAAGTATCCCGGTGCGTCTGTCTGTCTGTTTGTTCTCAACGATTACAAACATTAATAACTTTAATTGTACCGATTCTTAACACCTTTGCTCTTAACTAGTACTATGTATACGGATCCTATATATTTGATCAAATTACGCATTGTTTAATAGTTTCATAAGAATAAGCAGCGTTAATTAAAAACCTAAGAAATTCTTACAATATGAAAAAAACATTTTTGTAAATTATATAAGTTTGACATTAATAAACATTATTTCATAAATAATCATATATCACAAATTGAAAACATAATATATACTATTTTAATTGTACATTCAAAAACTTTTCTATGTAATAATGTATTATTTTCGGTATTAATTTTCTTTTTTTTAATATTTCTTACATTACACCAATTAGCCTAACCCAAAGTAAGCTCTGTAAGGCTTATGTTATGGGATCTAGGGTAATAGATAGACATACATATATTAAACATATATAAATATTTTGATAGAATTAATATGATAGAAATATATAATAACAACCGTGACAAGGTTCAAATGCTCGCAAACATCTGACCCCACCGGACAGACAGAGATACTCAAAAATTATGTACCAAACTATGCAGTTGTAATTCTTGCAAAATATATTTTTTTGCATATAATAGGAAAGCCTTTCACGTATTCTTCACCTGTTACTTAGTAAGTGAAGATAAGTGATGTTAATGGGGGTGATTATAATGCCCATAATGGAAGCGAGCTTCGCCTGATCTCCTTAGCAACTGAGGATCGTTCTATCTTACCTCTAACTATCAGAACATAACAATGCTATTAACCAGAATTAACTTACTTAAAGATTTAACTTACTTTGATAGTAAAATTGATCTTTTAGTCAGCTTCATGACGTGTCTTTTTAAACATTTGTAATACAAATTCTAACAAATCAGTTTATTGTTGTACATATTTACTTGTTGTTTTAGAGTACGCAAGTCCTGTTTGGACACGTCGTCGGTACGAAACATAAAAATACCATCGACCGGATACAAAATAAAAAATAAAACTGGTCATCATCTAAAAACGATTGTCACAAATACAAGTTGTTGAAACAAGAAGAGATACTTATTATATTTATAATTAGTTAATCAATCAAATAGACATGCTTTCAGTTAAAATTTCATTTAGATTTTACTCAGTTGTGTTTTTATTTAAATAACCATATTTTTGTAAATTGACTTGTTCGGTTTTTCCTAGACCTCATTACTCTTTTCCTTCCCCCTGATCTGTCATCCCCAGTCTCGCAGTCTCGTATTAGGTTAGCCTTATGGTTATAGACATAAGACAACAAGTCGGATTTCACCTTAAAACCTGTATTATATAGATAACATTTGCAAAGGATTTTGTAGTACAAATACGAAAGTGGATGTTTTAATAACAGCAAATTTCTTATGAAAATAATTATTCAAATGCAATGATTCTAGTCTATAAGGATAGCTAACCAAGACAAGCCTAAAATATGACAATAAGTCTCAAGTAAGTAAAAAAAAATCTACCATCTGTGCATCTGTGTTTTTACCGTGGGAGAGCCATGCTTCGGCACGAATTGGGCCAGCTAGACCGGCCTCACAGAAAACCGGCGTAAAATAGCGCTTGCGCTGTGTTTCGCCGAGTGAGTGAGGGTACCGGAGGCCCAACCCCCCTTATTCCTCTTTATTCCCCTTAGTCCCTTTTAAAAGGCCGGCAACGCATCTGTGACTCCTCTAGTGTTGCGGGTGTCTATGGGCAACGGTTATCGCTTACCATCAGGTGATCCGTTTGCTCGTTTCAAAAAAAAAGTCAAAATAATCTTTATTCAACATAGACCTTTACAGGCACTTATTGTTTTCTGCCCTATCCAATAAAAAAAAATTAAAGAAAAAAAAACCTTTTTAAAAACAAGCTTTTATTATTTGATTATAAAATGAACTAAAAAGTTAAAAATAAATTATTAACACTAAAACTTTTCACCATACATAATTATTCAATCTCGTCCCCCCTCTTTATCATAGTCCCCATGTATAAAAAAAGCGTGTTACATTTAATACAACACAACATTTTCGCTTTTATTTATAAATGAGGACTATGATAAAGAGGGGGGACGAGATTGAATAATTATGTATGGTAAAAGTTTTAGTGTTAATAATTTATTTTTAACTTTTTAGTTTATTTTATTAACAAATAATAAAAGCTTGTTTTTAAAAAAGTTTTTTTTCTTTAATTTTATTTTTAACTTTTTAGTACTTCTACAGGCTTGCTGAGAACAAGCCCTTTCATTTGATACCCATATTGTAGGTACGAATAAAAGAAAATTATCCGCCATTTTTGGTGTTCCGCCGTATTGGATTAAGAGTGACGTAACATTATTTTTTTCTAGTTATTCTTGGCAAGCCCTTTTATTTGATACCCATATTGTAGGAGTGCATTAAAAATAATTGGTCCGCCATATTGGATACGCCGCCATGTTGGATTTAGAATGACGTCACATTATTTTTTCTAGTTATTCTTGGCAAGCCCTATTATTTGATACCCATATTGTAGGAGTGCATTAAAAATAATTGGTCCACCATATTGGATACGCCGCCATGTTGGATTTAGAATGACGTCACATTATTTTTCTAGTTCTTCTTGGCAAGCCCTTTTATTTGATACTCATATTGTAGGAGTGTATTAAAAATAATTGGTCCGCCATATTGGATACGCCACCATGTTGCATTTAGAATGACTTCACACAGTTAATCATGCATTGTCATCCGAACTAAACGTGTATACCAAACTTCAGCTCAATCGGAAACCGGGAAGTGGATCAAATTTAAGTTGCAAGATTTGATTACAGACAGACAAAGGGACAGGTGAAAGTAAATAAAAGCTTGTAAAAAGACGAAGTTGCGGGAACCATCTAGTATCTTTATAAATTGTAGCCTATATTTTATTCTGATGTATAGGCCATATTATTGTAAAGTGTCATTAAAATCCATTTAGTAGTTGTTACGTGAAAGAGTAACAAACATCCATCCATACAAAAGCTTATAATATTATAAAGAATTTACCAAGGAATTTCCTTTTCCACTAAAAGTAAATTCGAAGAAGTCTCACTTGAGTTCCTTGCAATATTGCTTACACGTATTAATTACTGAATTATACTTTGACGTTAGCAGTTCATACTAATTTCTCGCGGGGCTATGTACAGTCAACAACACGTTTAACATAACATTTGTACTTTGACAATCAACATGTAGTCTGAAGCACTGCTGTATGAACATACACACGATAATCTTTAAAAAAAAATCTATACTGTGAAATTACAGGCCAATCATATACTACTTCTACAGCTTTACACCGGTTTCAAGGTGTCGCCATCTCTGAGGTCACGGATTCGAATCCCGGTGGGGGCAGATGTTTGTGTGATTAATGTACGACTGTTTGTACCTTAGTCATGATTGTTAATATATATTTCTATCAAATATATTTATATATGTATGTCTATCCGTTACCCTTTTTTTTGTAACGATGAGGGAAATTGCATACCCGCGAGTCGGGTTATGTGGGGCTCTCCTCCCCAGAAGGAGGTAGGCCTACCCACTAAAAACCTTACCGACCCCCCCCCCCCTCCGATTGCGATTGGACGCGAGCGCTAATCCCCAAGAAGAGCTGCATCAGGCCGGGGCCGAGCGCTAATCCCGAAGGAGAGCAGCATCGTACCCCGACGCGAGCGCATCGTCCCTAAGAGGAGCAGCATCGCGCCCTGACGAGGCCATGGGAACCCTTACGGACTACCACCACGACCCCGCCGACGCATGGCGACTAGCGCCCCTTTCGCGCCGCCACAAGAGGCTAACCCACGCCGATAATCGGTTACTGGCCCTGAAAAGGGCCTTTCCCTCGGGGCGAACCCCGCCAAGGTTATTTTTTAACGAGGTTTGCTTCCTCTTGGCCCCCACCCCGAAGGGTGGCAGTCCCCTCCCGCCATTTTTGGCTCGCGCCAGTCGAAGCCGGTACCTCTCATATCTGGGGGGTGTTCCCCTATCCGCCACCTGGGGACGCGCCTGATATGGGACGGCAAACGCACGCAGGTCTATCCGTTAACCTAAAACCCATAACACAATGTGTAAATGTAAGAAGTATTTATTTATTTATTTATATCGGCTAGTCTCGCACGTTTAGCTCTTACAATAATAGTAATATTGTTGTTAATAAAAAAAGAGAAATTATAAAACTAAAAACCCAACTACGCTCTGTAGCATGAACGGTTAGATGGATTCTAGCTCAAGAGATAAAATATTTGTATTTATTGTGAGAGTGAATTTAGGTATGTCGAAATAAGAAAACAGGGAAACTTAGCATACTAGAAAACCTGAATTCAACCTGTCTAATTCGGAAATAAAGAAATACTTAATTCAGGCTACAAAACATGGTAAACATTTAAATTTGGAGCCTCTATTTTATTTTTATTTTTTATTTTAGTATACCCAGTGGCGAAATTTTGTATCGCTGTTATAATATTAGTAGGGACAAATTTATCTATCCTCTCTATAGATACAACCCTATCGTTGTAGCAACGAACTTACATACTTAATAAAACTTAACTTGGTTTACGGTAATCGTCAACATTGATAACGATGTGGATACAGCTTAAAATATGTATGGTTTATATGCAGATTTTTAAGCTATAAAGTTCGAAAGTTGCCACAGTTTTTGATTCATAAAACCAGATATATGAGAGTTTGTATAGCCCAGGATTCAATAAATCTTCTTTTATGGCCACGATGGCTTAGTTTCCATAGCATGCCTTAAAAAGTACCATTTTGTCACATACAGATTTCTTCTATTACCACCAAAATCGAAATGCAATAGTCCACAAATGTTTTGACCTGTAATGACAATGATTTCTGTGCGTCTAACTGGGTAGTGTCTTTTGATTTATTTCTCATAGAAATAAAGCAAAAGACACTATTGTGCAGATGGAGATTAGATTCAGTTTCATTAAATTCTCTTAAACGGCCTCTACGCGTTGGATCTATATCCCCACGCTCGACTTAAAAAGGGCCGTGTCTTATAAAGACGCGTAATAAGCACTATATAAGCGTATATCTACATACATTTCCTGCAATAAACCTGATATCGTGGTGGTCGACCACTCCCAACGCTGTGCTCGTCGATATTACCGTCCATCTGGATAAGAACCTCGTAAAAGCCTAGATGGACTACACAGGTAACCGCCACGTGGGATGTTGATTCCGACGATCATTGTTCCAATAGTTGTGTCTGCGAATGGCTTGATAGCGGAGAGTCCACCCTTATGTCATTGATATTCCTGCCAAGCGCACGAAGCAATCCGCTTCTTCTTTCATTTGGCGAACGGCAAGAGAGTGGAACTCTTTGCCCGCAGATTTGTTCCCTACACAGTACAACTTGGAGCTTTTCAAGAATAGGCACCATGGCATGGGTAGGCATGTTCCATCCTCGGCCTCATCTTCACTTTCCATCAAGTAAGATGGAGGCCAAATGCTTCTCCAGCATTCATAAAAAAAAAGTCTCGATCAACATCTTAAGAGGATCTCGCTTGACGGATGGATCAAGGGCCGGATACAAAAGTAGCAGTACAAAAAGCGACACGGCACGTATTGTCTGGAGATTTCTCTGTCTGTAGCCCTAACCACCGGCACCGGTTTGCTTGGTGGACCTTGTCGGCGGCATACTAGATTTTATATATTTATATTGCAAAACTTAAATTTAAGATTGATAATTAAATATATATAAAATAAAATGTGGATTAAAATTTAATGATTTGTTCAACCAAATTTACACAAGTTGTTAGAAAAGGATAATCAGTTATAACTTTGCTGTTATTATCCCTTGCATTTCTCTATTTTGATATACTTAGATTAAATGCTGCTAAGGGTGCAACAGTACCAAATTTCTACTCTGCCAATTATAGAAGATAATTGTAACATTTATGTATATTTATTAATATAACTTACGGAATGATTGTCAGAAATTTTGGATACAGAGTAATTTGAATAAAACTTTTTAAAAAAAACACGCTTTTATTAAAAAGACTAAAAACCGATCTAAAAACTTGAAAATAAAAATAAAGTCACGCTTTTAGAAAATTTGGGTACATATCAAGAAAAATTTCTGATGACAAAAAGAAATGTAACTCAAAAATTTGTCTATAAAATTTAGCAAATTAGTCCAAGAACTCAATGACTATAAAAGCGTGGGGTGTTCAAAATTAAACATTACTCATTTAATGGTCTTAACATTTACACCCCACGCTTTTATAGTCATTGAGTTCTTGGACTAATTTGCTAAATTTTATAGACAAATTTTTTGAGTTACATTTCTTTTTGTCATCAGAAATTTTTCTTGATATGTACCCAAATTTTCTAAAAGCGTGACTTTATTTTTATTTTCAAATTTTTAGATCGGTTTTTAGTCTTTTTAATAAAAGCGTGTTTTTTTAAAAAGTTTTTTTAATTTTTTTTTTTATTTACTACTTTTTAGATCAAATGTTTTTTAGTCTTTATAACAAACAAAAGTTTTTTCAAACGTTTTTTAGTCTTTGCGTAAAAAGCGTGTTTTTTAAAAAGTTTTTTTAATTTTTTTTTTTATTTACTACTTTTTTAGTCTCGTGATTATTATAACAAACATAAAGAAATGTACATAATTGTTCAGAAAATGTAGTATTAGAATTAAACATATGCATTATATCAAATTCTATCTGTTTGCTTCATTGAACCAATTCTCATATTAAAAAGTTTTTAATTTATTACAACATAATTATGTATTTTTATGATTCGAAAATGATTGAATATTATATTGTCATCTAGAATACACATGTAAAAAAAATTTGAGCTCGATTGGAGCAGTAGAAGTGGTCGAAAAATCGATTACAAGATTTGATCATGACAAACAAACGGACAGAGTAAGTCAATAAAAAGCGTGTAAAAAAAGCGTGTAAAAAAAGCGTGTAATAAATGAAAAATTTGGGTAGACGATTCTGTGCATTGAATGCTTGCTTTGAATGTAAGTAATTTGAATATAAATGAAAAAAATGTTTAACACATTAAATTAAACGTAGATTAAGATATCCGTCATCATCATCTAGAAGAGGATGATCGCTTTCCTTATTACTCATTATCAACATATTATGTACGGATTATTATCAAATTATTCAGCTTCAGAAGAAGGCAGGGCACGAGGTGACGCGTGTCTCGCATTAATTCACTCAGCTCATTAGCAATACTCCAGTCGCGTGCGGTGGCCTGATTGCATTTGACATTTCAACAGCACGCCGCGGCACAACTCTTGGGCTGCGCTCACACTTGTACAGTCTTCTTGACTAATATTACGTTAAAATTACATCTATTCTTATCAGAATAATGCCACTTTTAGTTGTAATGTTATAACTCAACAATGCCTTTACCGATTTGGCTAATTTTGGTTTTGAATTATTCGTGGAAGTCCAGAGAAGGTTTGTACGAAGGTTTATACGAAAAAGTGTAAAATAAACATCTCCCATATACATACCATACAAACAATTTGTATTAATACTTTAAAGCCAATTTGAACCTTTGGCAAAACAATCGAAGACAAAAAAAGTGAAGTTAGTTCTGTCAAACAAATTTAATGTCATCATATGTCATTTCAAGTAGGAAGAAAAAACTGCCACTTTACACATCTTTTTGACAGGACCAAGTCTGTCCGGTCCACTAGCTTTTGTATAAAAGTTTTGTACAGCGCCCCTAGCGGAATGTAATTGAACTATTTTTTCATATGAAATTGACATTACTTCTATAGTTTACTATTCGGCAAATACGTATCGAAAACGATAGCAAACTCATAGTACAGACACTGTAGTCTTGATCATTATTACTGATTTCATGTACTTCTAAAATAGAAGTTATATCATCGTCAATATTACCCCACAGATCTGAAATATCCTGAATCCGAAAAAAGCCGAGTGTGAGTGCATACTGGGTAGTGCAGTATTGTGTTGATACTGACACAGTGTTTATACAGTATTATGTTTAAGTAGCCCACCTTAAAGTATTTCTTAGCTGCATGTAAGTTAATACAATGTTGTCCCTGGGTCGTCCGTACAAAAAGTCTCACCATCAATCGTCTATAGCTCGCTATGTCATACGAAGCGGGTTTTTTATTTAAAATCGGACACACTTGCCGTGGATACCAAAAGAGGCAAACTGCCAATGGGTTTGTTACAGTACCCAACAATTGCTTCGATGAGGTATAGCCGACCCTATGCCAGCACCTTAAAAGGCCAAACAAAAGGTCAAACACATTCACCACATCATCAAAACGGGGGCATATCACGAGTGACAGGTATTCTGATTTCCACATATGATTGCCCACCATTCTATCGACTGGCCCCCTGGCTCCTCGTAAATATATGACCTCCGAAGTTTATCACGAGATTACTATTGTTAACTACCATTTTGCATACATTAAAACATGTGAAAATAATGATGAATGATTATAAAAAAATGAAGATAGAAAATATTTTAATATTAATATGAGAAATGCATCCATGTACCTAATAAAAGATATTTCGTTTTAAAATTTTTATTCGTAAATGATTTAGCCTTATAATTCTTCTTTGCTCGCATTGCTTCCACATCTCGAAATCCGGACCTGACATTAACAAAATATTCTCTATACTATCTCTATTTCAATAAGCTATAAGTTGAATTTACAATGAACATGCAGGGCAGTATATGAATAAGACAGCGTGAGAAGAACTTATTCTAACTGATATTGACTTTGTGTAATATTCATAAATCAATTCTAGACTCTTCTTCTTCTTCCTGCCCTTTTCCCACCTTAAGTAGGGTCGGCACAACATGTTTTCCTCTTCCATTCTCCTCTGTCACTCGTCAGCTCAACATCGACTTTAATAATTCTAGACCCTAGGTTACCATAAAAGTGACTAGCGGGGCCGGTCCGGGAAGGCCGGCCCTGCATTGCACCGGTCGCTGTCAGTAGGCGATCCCCCGGATGCCCCGGGAGATCGACAGTCTCCCCAGCCCAACGGGGAGGCGAGTGAGCGGCTCATCTGGCGTCGCTGAGGTTTTTAGTGGGTAGGCCTACCCCCTTCTGGGGAGGAAAACCCCTCATAATTCTGCGCCTTTCCAATGTAATTCAATGCATTTTCCTCAGCGATAACAAAAAAAGGTTACCATAAAAATAATATTTCATCTCCAAAATTGAGTCCTGTTATTGCTTAGCTTCGTTGTTGAGAGGAAGCTACATTTATTGCAAGGAAGTAAGATAATTCATATTTAATACGCAAATTCGAAAAGAAGTTATAAACTCGCTGTTGTTTAAAATGATTTAGTAATCGAGCTGTCCAAACGAAGTCTATTTAAAAATATCAGGTTCATGTAGGTCTGCTATGCTCCATCACGTATGTACAGGTCGTATATGGAGAAAGCGGAAGTGAACTCAGCGAGTGTTGTATGGACGCTGTCTCAGTTTGAGAATTCGTTTGAATTATTTATTTTCACATTCATATTTATTACGTGTAGAGGCAAGAATAAAAACGAATACAGATATGCTTTTAAACATGCTGGATGATAATCTGGGAGGTTGTTAATGGACAATAGTTTTAATTGTGGTGAGTCAGGTAATCAAAATTAACTATATTTAAATATGACTTTATATTAAGCTCTTTTGAATCGTCCACATTTTTTTTCCTACCACCTATTTAGGACGTATTTTTTAACTGATAAGAAGAATGGGCGCAAGAAACTTATCAGCTTTATCAAAAGTAATAACAACATTTGACTATAATAAATTATGCCGTTACCATACAACGTACATATACATGTGTATGTGTTTACACATATGTATGTGTTTACAATTTATACGGGAAAATAAATATTTACAGTTTACAATGACTTCAAATCAACACCAAGCATTGGCATCACTTAAATAATCATTGACTTTGTAATAGCCCTTACTCATTAGCGTCTTTTTAACAAGTAACTTATGAAAAGGCTATGAACTATGTGGAATCTTGTTATAAAAATTTATACATTTGCCCATGAACGAAACTCTAGTTTTTTGTAGCCTGTACGTTGGAACGGCAACTTTATTATTAATTCTTGTGTTTAAATTATGCATTTGGAAATTAGTATGAAATGTGTTGCAATTTTTATACACATAAATCAAATTTTCTTAAATATACTGGCCCGCTATAGTCATTATATTAATATCTTTAACTGAAACTCTAACAGAATCCCTTGCTCGTAAATTATAAATAGCACGAACTGCTCTTTTTTGAAGAACAAAAATACTTTCTATGCTAGCAGCCGACCCTCATAATAGTAATATTCACTTAATTGTATATAATTATTCACTTACCACCTGAAACGAATTTAAGCCAACTCCTTGAAGGAAACAGTAATATAAAAAATTGCACCAATCAAAATAATTTATACTTCACTGGCGAATATAATTTTTAGATGATTGATCTGTGAGATTTTAAGCAGGTATATCGCTACTCGCGAGTAACTTACAATATTATTTTTCTTTAATAAAGATGCGGAGCTTTGCATCTTACGGGATTGAGTCAGGTTGCATGAAGCTTGAGATTGAATTTACGCATGATCACTTGAGAGAATTATTAAAAAGGTATATACATTTTAAATATGTTAACTTTGATATGTGTATTTTTAAATATACCTATATATTTGTTTTTACTTTATTCCTGTTTAAAAATAACCTTTTCGCTACTCTATGTTTTTTTTAACAAACTGTAAACTTACATTTTTGTTAATAGTATATTATTTTTGTTTTATATCTCTATACTCGTACTCATCATCATAATTCAGCCCAGCTGAAAGTGGAAGCAATTGTAAAACTAGTGAAGTAGGAAGACGTCTCATCACTGCTTTTATAACATATGTAGGTACTTACTTTGGATTGTACAATATAGATATTATACAGGCTGAAACTTTGAAAAGAGGCAGTAAGGGTTGACAGGTTTAATTAAGTTTCTGAACTGAATTCACAGATTTGGAAAAATAAAGTCACCAAGTGTGTACTTGTGTAGTTATTACTCTGACGGTATTCTTTTTCAAAATCTGGGATAATGCCTATATAACGCCTTAAGATATCTGCATTCCTCCTCAAAAATCCATTGCCTATGTATACAAAAACCTATTCTCCATTTTATGCATTTCATAAAATGGACTTCTATTTCTCTGCCTTTTCAATAAGATACTAAAGCACAAAATTATAAATAAGAATTAATATCAGCGTCACAAAAAAAACTAATTGCTTGATTAGTATTTAACTGATAAGATATCATAGGTTGCTTTTTACTCTTGACTCTTACCTGTACTGACTACGCAAACTTCTTTCAACTTACCTGCAGAAATCATAAACTTCGACAAACTTGTTAATCTTAAGATCGAGCGAGTTTTGTTATTCTCCCAGAAGACTGCCAAATCTTATCATTAACTATTCAAGTATTATGGGAATCATTCTAATCTTAATTAAGATGTTTAAAAAGTAAATGAATGTATCCCACAGGAGGTCAATAAATTATGAGTGCTTTCACAAATATTTGTTCGGAATTAAGAGATTCATATGTTTATAGCATTAAATCTACTTTGATATGCAGATTTTAATAATGAATGAATATTAATTTGGCTTTTACATAATAAAGAATTAGTAAGACGGTTTAATTTTAGACCGAATTTGATAAAATGCCAGGTTCAGTTGGATCTGACATGTTCATGTCATAACTAATTTGACATACCTTTTGTTTAAGATCAGGTTCAAATCGTTAAGATCAGATCTCCCTTGTCATTCGCCGTTTATCTTGGTGTTGGGTGCTACTAGTTTTTATTATCTGTTTTATTAATGCCATCGCCCCCGGGATCTGCTGCGACCAGATTATTTGTGCGGTTTGCATTGCGTCACGATTCAGGTCTTCTGTAATAATTCGGCCCACAACGTACTTTCTTCGTTCCTATTTCTACCACAAGACATCAATGTTATCATTACTCTTCCGGTTCAAAAGAAAAGATAAGACAGTGAATTTACTGGGTACCGTAACTGTACATTTTATGTCAGAAGTTGGCAAAATATATTGTGGTTTTAAAGGGTTTGCAGATTTTCTGTAAGTTTCACAGGTACTACACTAGGTACTATAGGAGACCGTAATTTTTATCACTAGGTGGGCAGTTTGCTTTTTTGTCAATATACAGCGATTAAAAATTTTGTCAAAATTTGTAACGAGATAATTGTTGGAGGGACATATGGGACCCTATTATTAAATAAAACTATACCCAAAGCTTTAGACTGCCAAAAACAATGATAGAGTCAGCTCTATTTCCGCGGAATGGACCACATAAATAATTGAGATTAGACAGTAATTAATAAATTTAATTTTTATGTTTATTCTATGACCATTATAATATGTAATCATCATCTCATTTCAAAAATATAACTTTACATAGATGAAGGAAGAAGAAGGTTTAGAACCCCTGTAACGTATACACAACTCAAAAAAAGTGAATATGGAATGATACCTATCTGTATGGCGTACACGTACACAGAAGGTATCAAAAATTCTCCATGATACTCGAGCAGTTGCTTCTGTAAAATTTGTGCAAAAGTGATGTATCGGTTAGCGAACGTGCCCAATCTAGTTGATTTACCGCGCCAATAATCTGCGTCGTCACGAGACACCCGTCAGGTGTCAGGCGCTCCATTGTCACGTAGACTAACTGCGAACATATCGTGGTGTATTGCACACGCAACCGCCGACGTTTTCTACATCCTGTAGCGTCGCCGTGGGATGTTAAGAAAATTCTGAGCTCGTTTAATAACAATTATAAAATTTTCACAATTAGATGAAACTGTTCAAGATCGCAGTTTTAGGGAGTTATTTTTTGTGTTGAGTGCAAACGCTTTTGTCTGTTACTCTGATTAGTATGTTAGTAATCGTACACAAAGATAGTAAAAGGTGATACATGTCGTGATGTTTGCTGTTATTGTGCTTCCAATAACTATATAGCAGTTGACATATATTTTAGTTATAAATTTATAAAAAAATGTATTAAAACCTTAATTATTATACGCAGTCATTGTAATGTTAATATGCAATTCCACTTCTCATGCTTGAGGTTATACCGTGATGATAGATTGCGGATTTGACTATTGTCTCTTTTCTGTTTGTGACATTATCCAATAGACAGCAGCACAGTGAGCCACGTGGCGGAACAAAGTTGCACATTTGTTTTTAAAAGGTGTAATTATTAGATATAATTTGATCGGGCCGTCGGTGCCGTACTCCCGCACCTCGAAGCTTGGCTCCACGGGAAGGAGGAGGTCACCTACCGATTGACTCAGATACTCACCGGGCACGGCTGCTTCGGTGAGTATCTGTGTCGAATAGGACGGGAGGGATCGACACATTGCCACCACTGTGCATCTGACCTCGACTCGGCCCAGCACACGCTGGCGGAGTGCCCCGCGTGGGCCTCCGAGCGCCGAGTCTTGGTCGCAGAGATCTGTCTCCGCTGGCATTGATTGCGGCAATGCTGGCGGACGAGGGAGGTTGGAGGGCTGTGGCCTCCTTCTGTGAAGCATTGATGCTCCAGAAGGAGGCCGCCGAGCGGGGTCGGGAGATGGCCGATCCCGCAATTTAATGCATTTTCCTCAGGGGAACAAAAAAAAAAAGATATAATTTGATCAGCGACAGTTTTCAGTCAGTCGGGAAGAGTGCAAGTCCTAAAAGTCATGCTAGTATTCCATTGCTTTAGATAAATAAACCGTTATTTCTAGGTGTTTGATATTGTTCATAACAAATGTATGAATTTGATTAGCAAACATATCACGTTTTACTTAGAATTCCAATAAAGTGTAGTATACTTAATCTAGTTGAGTTATCATACTAATTTACAATCTCCTGTCAGGTGTCAGACATACTACATACATAGAGAATATAGTGCGATGCATTAGGTATGGGGACTAAAGCGCTTTCTACAGCTTCAAAATTACATTTATTTGAAAACTAGCGAACCCGACAGACTTCGTCCTGTCAAAAAGATTTGTACAGTGGCAGTTTTTTGTTCCTAATTATTTTATAGATAATGTCGCATAGCCAACCAAATCGCAAAAAATGTCTAAATGACCTATTACATTTTGTGGCTATTCAATTTTGGAACGTGACATTAAATCCTCCAACGATGTATTCTGTGGTCCAACGCACGCACGCACACTGTTTTGATAGATATGATTGAATTTCAACTATATGTAGCGTTAATAAAGCGCAAATTGACTCTTTGATGTTAGGAATACACCTCCATTGCTTAGACAACAGTGAGTGAGTGCTTGCAATATGAACTTTATACAATAACAATAAAGCTCAATTCGACTGTACGTTTTAGTTAGAAAACGTTTGCATGGGAAAATAAAAGGGCTGTTTTTAGGATAATTCCGATAATTATTCGAATTTTCCTCATTGTAAAAACCCTCCTTGAACTTCAACGAACATTAACAAAAAAGAATTGGCCAAATTAGTCCAGGCGTTGTTGAGTTATGAGCTTAACAACACATTTTGCGATTCACTTTTAATATATAAGATTAAGTACAAACAGATGAATGATATCTACAAATATAAATAACACAGAGTTGAACAGCTCTAAATAAATCCAGTTTTGACATGTGATGATGTGGGCTTATTTCTTTTTCGTTTAAGGAATGAACTTGTTTCATGTTTAACACGAATCGGTTAAATGGGGTCTATTTAGTTGATATATGCATTAAACGATAACAAATCCCAACTATTACCCCATTGATTCACGTTTAACACTTACCACCGTGTTCGTAAATTTAAATTATTCTCACTTTGAGTTTTCTTCAACAACATATCTTATTATAATCTCTTAGCTAGAATGTGTCGCCAGTATGATGAGCTCGTCAGGGGTTGTGCAGACGCAGGAATTGATGCGGATATGTTTCACTGTAGTTTATATAGTTTTGAGAATTTATTGTCTAATAATTTAAAGTAACTTATAATTTGATTGTGAATAATGTATGTATTTTTCTTCTTTTTATTTTCATGTATATTTTGTTTTCTTTATCCTTGTTATTCCAAAATTGGATTTTGTTATCCCAACATATCAACTGGACAGTATATATATTTGCTGCACATTAATAATATAATTAGTAGAATGTACATATTTTGAGTTACAACCTAGTTTTTAAGGGTTCGTATATAATATATTTTAAACAAATGATGAAGCTAATATGACACCCAATTTTATTTTTATGTCGCTTGTTTGTTTTACGCGAAAAATGATAACAAATGTTTAAAATACATGTATTAATTGGGTCTATTTAGTTGATATTTTTATGTTATCCGACTATAATTTTTATCTGCACCTACACAAAAATAAAGACACATAGCATATATACGACCTCACCGAGAGGTCCGAGTCTACCTTATGTTAGGACGATTAGGTCTTAGGTAGTCAAGTGGCCGGCTCGACCTGAGTGATACCACGGCCTCACAGAAAACCGGCGTAAAATAGCGCTTGCGCTGTGTTTCGCCGAGTGAGGGTACCGGAGGAAACCCCCCCCCCCTTCCCCCTTATTCCCTTTGAAAAGGCCGGCAACGCATCTGTGACTCCTCTGGTGTTGCGGGTGTCCATGAGCAACGGTTATCGCTTACCATCAGGTGATCCGTTTGCTCGTTTGCTGCCCTATTCTATAAAAAAAAAGTGTATGCATGTTGCCTCCCGATGGTTTCCTTCATCGAGCGTCAAATAAATGTAAATATAACATTCAAAAAACTAAAAATATATAGGTACATGGCAGGATCGACCCCGGGTTTTACTCAAATCTATTTCTTCAATACTATTGCTATTTGAAACCTAATAAAAATCTTCATACTATTTAAACTAATGCCAAAAATAAGCTGAGTCTATAGGTATAACTGTCCGGAAATTGAAACCGTCATCACGAGAAAAACAAGCAAGAAAATTAACTCAAATTATTCGTATAACCTTTTTAATCACTAAATTACAATAACAAGTGATAACAAGATTTTCATTTTACAAAACCAAACAAAATAATAATATTAGTTTGGACGCCCGGAGTGAAAGGAATTGTATGTTTTCAAATAACATTGCAAGCGAGCAGAAAAAAAACGGTTGAATTAAGGTCACATTGACAATAGGACGAAGCGAGTGCCATATGTCGTCTGTTTCCTTGCTCTGAGTCGAGTTAAGCAATGCATTTAGAAAATGAAAAAGCTGCACCATTAATAATGATGCCTGTCTTGCGTAAATTTGGATTTTACCTTGTTACAATAAAATTTGGATTTTACCTTGTTACAACTTAATTTGAATTTTACCTTGTTAAAAGTTTTGTCTATGTTCATACGATCTTACATTATTGCACATAAAAAAGAAAAAAAGTATGGATACATACCGTTTAAGATTATCGTGTCATGTTTTCAAATGTCCTTTGTTACGTATATACCGGGTGGAAATTTGTAATGCCACCTGGAGGGGAAGTACTCTTAATACTGTAGATACAAAGCTTTACTTAAAGGAAACATTCCTTTATTTTTGAAAAGAAATAAAACTGCATTCAAAGATTTTTGAAAATTCACTTGCCCCACCCGATAATCGAACCCTGTATTTTTATTGCACCGATCGGTAGGGTCAATTATAAGGATCAAATTTCTCTAACAAACTTCATAAATCAAATGAAAGGAAAACAATGAAAACTTAATTCAAAGAATTAATAATTTAAGATTTCATAGTTTTTTTTTTTATGTGAAAGGGGAGCAAACGAGCAGACGGATCACCCGATGGTAAGCAATTACCGCCGCCCATGAACGCCCGCAACACCAGAGGAGTCACAAGCGCGTTGCCGGTCTTTTAAATGAGAGTACGCTCTTTCCTTGAAAGTTTGGATATCGTAACGGTTCGGAAACACTGCGGCGACAATTCATTCCACAGTTTAGCTGTGCGAGGCAGAAAATTTCTAGAGAAACGCACAGTGGTGGATGTCGGAAAGTAGCAGCAGGGATCAGTCCAAACAATTCCTCCGAGCACTCTCCGTAGTAAATGCGATAGAGTATGCAGAGAGAAGCTACATCTCTACGCAATGCCAAAGGGTCAAGCCGACTTGAAGTTTCCTGGTGGTCGACGATGCAAATCGCTCTCCATTGAATCCGGTCTAGAGGGAGAAACTGGTATTGGGGCGCCCCTGCCCAAAGATGAGAACAGTATTCCATATGAGGCCGGACCTGTGCCTTATAAAGTTGCAGACGGTGGGCCGGTATGAAATACCGCCTCGATCTATTGAGCACACCAAGCTTCTTCGAGGCTAGTTTAGCCTTACTCTCTAAGTGACCACGGAACTGAACTACGCTCGATATGTCGACACCAAGAATCCCAATTTTGGCTGAGGCGGTTAAGGGAGTGCTCTCAAAACGAGGAGACACGACAAACGGGAGCTTTTTTGCTGTGAACGCGCAGACTTGAGTCTTTGTGGGGTTAAATTGGACCAAATTAAGTCTACCCCAATCTGAGACTTTCTTTAAAGAAGTCTCAATTTCAGACACAAGTTTGTTTCGACTCTCGATGACGTTTTCCCGAGAAATATTGGCTCAGCCGGTATAAAATGTGTCACCCGTGCTATTATCTGCATAACAATGAATGCCGCTGATTTGCAACATATCATTAATATGCAGAAGGAATAAAGTAGGCGACAACACACAGCCTTGAGGAACACCAGCATTCACAGACAACAAGTTAGAGCATTGACCGTCGACTACTACCTTTATGCTTCTGTCTGATAAGAAGTTGGTGACCCATCCGCATAATTTCTCGGGAAGCCCATAGGAAGTTTTGTAACAAGCGCTTTGTGCCATACCCGATCGAAAGCTTTCGCTATGTCCAAACTAACCGCTAAAGCTTCTCCCCTTGTCTCGATCGCCTGTGCCCAACGATGCGTAAGGTACACCAGAAGATCACCAGCCGAACGACCTCTACGGAAACCGTATTGTTGGTCGCTAAGCAGCTGGCGATCCTCTAGGTACCCAAGGAGCTGGCGATTGATAATGGACTGCATTATCTTCGAGAAAAGGGGGTTATAGCTATAGGCCTATAGTTGGACGGATTAGAGCGGTCGCCTTTTTTAGGGATCGGGTGCACTAAAGCTGTCTACCATGAGATTGGGACGACGCCAGAAGAATAAGAGAGCCGAAAAAGACGCGTCAAAACAGGTGCCAACTCTGGAGCGCACGTCCTCAACACGACAGGAGGAATGCCATCAGGCCCACTTGACTTGTGGATATCCAGGAAAAAAAGCGCTATACGCACTGAGCTTTGGTGGAACCGGATATCCGGCATAGAGGCTCACACCGCGTTATTGATGGTGGCGTTTGTCCCCTGTCATCCAACGTCGAGTTGGACGCAAAGATTTTGCCCAAAAGATCGGCTTTCTCCTTTGCGTCATGGGCCAACGAATTATTTCCCGCGTGAATGGGAGGAAAGGATGGCTTACAAAAATTTCCCTCAATAGCCTTGGCGAGAGACCAAAATGCACGAGTCCCCGAAGGAAGACGTTCCAATCTCTCGCCAATTCTACTGATGTGCTCCGACTTCGCCCTGACAATATCCCTCTTGAGTGACCTGGAGGCAAAGTTATACTCTGTTTTTAGAGTGATGATGTCTCGCGCCGTCGCAGCTTTGACCCAAGCTTGGTATGCCTCCCGCTTCCTGCTTATTTTTTTTTTATTCACTTAATATGTTCGTTCTTTAGAAAAAATCCTTCCATGTTCTCAGGATTTTATCTTCCAAGGGAGAGGCGCTATATTTTACTCCTTGCCTCCTGGCTGGCTGCCTTGATCATTTTAAAAGGTGTACGTCAAGCGTGAGCTTATTGACAATTTTGACATCACTCGAACCATTATTTTCTGTGCATATCATATGAAATTGAACAAAATTACAAAATAAATATTCATATACATAATTACAACTCTCAGAGTAATAATAAATTTATATTATATAACGTTACGAAGGCACTTATGTAAGTAGCTCAATATATTTAAAGTATTTTGTATTAGCTGTAATTGTGTTAATTTTGTAATGTGATTTATTGTTACAGTGTGCCTTTAATTTATACCTACTATTAAACATACATATTAAGTGACTATTGGTGCCTTTCTTTTAACAACCCGAGTCACCCCGTCACAACCTAGTGTCACAAGCTTTTTTTGAGGATACACCAAAACCAGGGCCTAGACCTACCACCAACAGGGACTGCAGATGACGGAATGAAGAGTTCCATACCCTGCAGCACCACGTCAGTAACTAAGTCAGCAACGACGTTCGGATCACTCTCCGCGAAGCAAACCTGCCTCCATGGATAGGACGCAAAAAAGGACCGCATCCTATCCCATCTGCTGACTTATAGTGCCACACATGGCGGCTGCCTGCAACCCGCGGTCACGGCGAAGTGAGTGGCACTGTATTCCGTACAAGGTAGTGATCCGAGGAGCCAAGTGGAGCGTCCACAGAGACACGGTAGCCCTCCGGATGAGAAGTCAGCAGAAGGTCTAAAAGGGAAGGTTCGTGGCTCTCCACATCTGGGATTCGCGTCGGCGAGGAAACCAGCTGTGTCAGGCCATATGCCAGGGCGAATTCATGAACAGATCTCCCCGCATGATCGGTACCGGCTTGAACTAAGCCTTTTAGAACTAGCAATACGGCCAAAGAAAAATCACTTCATTCACATCAAAACACCGACTACCAGTATACGTGAGTCCGCCACAGCACAATTTCAAAAGCTCTGGAATCTTCGGAAGTTGGGCAAAAAGAATTTTATTTCAAAACCATCTTAAATGGCTGCAAGTAATAAAAACTTCCGCATTCAGATTTGCTTTTTGTGAATAATGACAACTAACTGGTATACTTAATAATGTCTGTATTATTACCGACAAAATAATAAAGAACTGAAAAAATAAAGCAGTTCTTCCCTCTTTATTAAAGACTAAAGGATTACAAAGGACAACTTTGGCTGTATATGAAAAAACACACACGGTGGGATTGAAAAATCGGTGAAACCACTTAGCTAATGATGCTTAAATTTTACCAGTAATTTATATATTCTAGTCATTCTATATTATATCTTATATAATGTAGGATAATAATCCTACATTATATAAGATTACATTAGAATGCTTATATAATGCACTCAGTAAAGATAGGGCAAGATATGATACTAACGATAATATAGCGTAATTTTTTATTATTAGTTTCCTATTTTTCAAACGAAGAAACAAATTACTACTTTTTTTACCTTAATCAGTTTTTAATAAAACGGGGAATACTTCGGACGGAAAACAATAATGAATTGCCATTGAAATATTTCAATATTCAACTCTATATTTGTTTACTGTGGCTTTAAATGAAAAGGCAGATCACCCTTCTAGTTTTAGAATTGGCAATACGGCCAAAGAAAAATCACTTCACCGACTAAGAGTATGCGTGAGTCCACCACAGCATAATTTCAAGAGCTCTGGAAACTTCGAAAGATGGGCTGCTGGGTAAAAAGAATTTTATTTCAAAACCATTTTGAATGGCTGCAAGTAATTACTCACGCGTTCAGATTTGTTGTTAGTGAATTTTATAAATAATTAATTAAAGTTATTTGTTGATAATTAACAGTTCCTTAATCGATTATTCGGTTATGTTTATTTGGAACAGTCAGATGTAGCATACTATTTTACTCAATATATTATTTTATAATAAACAAGTGTAAGGATATCCACGTTATTATTAAGAAAATGACATAACTTCTTACTAAACACTAAATGCTTAAGGCTCTGACTTAATTTATACAAAAGAAGCTCAAATAATATTTTATAGAAAGATATAGAGGGTAATTTGGAAAACATGTGTTGACTCGCCGACTAAGTAAATGAGAAGTGAAGTCGCCACGAAGCCGCCGAGCTTTTTTTCGGTTGCTGTCGCTCGAACGCTACACGCACACGTAGCACCATCTGTTTTTTATCAGCGATAACACGAGTACCTATAGTTAATGTGTTAATATGAGTCCAGATATTTATATTGAATGCAAATAAACCTACAATATCTGCAATTAAATTGATTTAATCCTATATATACAGTCAAAGATAGTGACGTTGTAGTCTTTATACAGGTTGGAAATTTGTAATGCGACCTGGAGGGGAATTACTCTTAATACTGTAGATAGAAAGTTTTACTTAAAGGAAATTTCCTTTATTTTTTGAAAAGAAATAAAACTGCATTCAAAGATTTTTGAAAATTCACTTGCCCCACCCGGTAATCGAACCGACTAAAATCTGCAAAAGTTTCACCCTGTATTTTTATTGCACAATTCAAGTAGGGTAGGTCAAGTAAGGTCAATTATAAGGATCAAATCTCTATAAATATAATCCTTCCTTAAGAATCACTCTATCTATTTAAAAAACCGCATTAAAATCCGTTCCGTAGTCATAAAGATCTAAGCATACATAGGGACAGATAGACAGCGGATAGCGACTTTGTATACTATGTAGTTATTTGTAAGCTAGCCACTTGGATGATTAGTTGCCAACGTTTTACAAGTTTAGTCTTTCAAACGGAATTTCACATTTACTCGTTTAAGGTATCGAAATATTGTTTTTCAATATCGACCTTGCGCTTTTCTGTAGTGTATATATATATATTATATATATATATATATATATATATTATATATATATATATATATATATATATATATATATAATCATATAATATATATATATATATATATTCAAATGCAATTCAAGTGAAATAAGTAAAATAAGTTTGAAAAATGTTTAGAATTTAAAGACGGACTTTTGTATGACGACTGCGAAGGGTAAACTCACCGAAGTCACCATCCAAAAGTCATCTAGGCAGAGAGATTCCGTAACAAGGGTCTTAGTTTGTGGTTAATCGAGTATCCTACGCAGGTTGTTTACTTGATAAATTGCTTTAGGATAAGCTCGTTACTAATGGCTTTTGTTTGTGTTATGTTGAAATATAATTATGTTGAAGTGCGTTTGTTACAGAATGTTTCTTAATTTCATTGCAAAACTTTGTCTATACTTATTGTTAATAAAATTATTATTGTGTAGTTTTTAGCTGTTATAATTAAACAATTAATGTGTGATTGTTTGTTATTGAACCTAAATTAATTTATTCCAAATTCGTTTCTTTGTACTGGTAGATGAAACTGCATCTTCAACGAGCATTTTAAGTGTTCTCTTTTTCAGGCAGAAAATGTTTAAAATATAATACATTCTATAACTAATGTTTTTAAATACATTCGAGATATACTCGATGAATATGTTATAGGATATCGATAACCATCCCTTCGGTGGTTAGGTGAGATGACACCGTTAAAATCGTACGCCTGAATGTGTATCGTGACAGTAAGAAGTATATTCGTCCCCGGGATACTGAAGGCTTAGTTCTGGATGTGGCCCCTGCCCTTGCAAATTTACGTTTTATTTTTTTTTATTAGACTTAAACAATATAATCTTAAGGCACTTATTGATGCGGAGTGCCCCGCGTGGGCCTCCGAGCGCCGAGTCTTGGTCGCAGAGATCGGGCGAGATCTGTCTCCGCCGGCATTGATTGCGGCAATGCTGGCGGACGAGGGAGGTTGGAGGGCTGTGGCCTCCTTCTGTGAAGTAGTGATGCTCCAGAAGGAGGCCGCCGAGCGAGGTCGGGAGATGGCCGATCCCGCTCGAAGAAGGCGGCGCCGGGCTCGGTAGCACAGCTGCGGCGCCGCCGCGGGTCGCCGGCGGGCGCGAGGAAGTCGCGACTGCAACGGCGACCCGGGATGGACCACGCCCCTTCCGTGGCCGGGGGGCGTCGTCGGTGGAGGAGACCGGGAAAGGTAGTATAGCCTCCCCCGAGGAGGGCTCCCCTCTAGGCAGGGGAGCGGAGGCTGGGGGTCCCCGGAAGTGACTTGATGTTCCCGGGGGCTCCCTACATGCCTGAGGAAGGCCATCCCTGAGGTTTTTAGTGGGTAGGCCTCCCCCTTCTGGGGAGGAGAGCCCCACATAACCGCCGGCTCGCCACAGCCGGGGTATGCAATTTAATGCATTTTCCTCAGGGAAACAAAAAAAAAAAAAAAAAAAAAAAAAAAGGCCTCCCCCTTCTGGGGAGGAGAGCCCTACATAACCGCCGGTTCGCCACAGCCGGGGTATGCAATTTAATGCATTTTCCTCAGGGGAACAAAAAAAAAAAGCACTTATTGATGTCAAACAAATATTAAATTTAAAAAACACAAAGAGCGTAAGATGATGTAGATAACCTTATATGAGGACACCTACTTTTTTTTTATTAATCTGGTTCTTAAAAATAAATTGCAGCTATGTCTGTTAGCAAAATATCCAGCTAAAGAAGTTATAGACTATCATGCACCTGAGTTATGTTTATAAGTAGTTGCCGAAAGTATAAACAAATCGTCTTTGGTGCAGATGTGATCTTACAGCCTGATGCTTCAAGGGCTCACTAGAGTCTAAAAATGAACATGGACATTAACCAAATGTCAATCAAATAGAATTTAAAGACGCATCGAAGAAGAATAATATTGACCGTTTCTCTTAATTAAGGGAATGTATTCCTTTTGAAGGCAAAGCTCTCTATATAACGTTTAAAGGCAATGTCACCTTGTCACATCCAGTTAGCGCGTCAATCGATGTACTAGGGACATTTCATATCGGAGACGCGCACATTTCGGCATTTCCCCGAACCTCGAGGGAGGTAGGCCCTACGTGACGGGCTTCGGCTGCTGAAATATTTGTACTATTCATCGCTGCCGGCTGTATTAAAATGCGCGGAATGGGACCAGCCTTTATCGCACTTTTTTAGGACATAGCTTTGTTAAGGAACCGGTTGGGGCCTAAGATTTTTAATATAAAGGATATTTGCGAGCTGAAGTGGTTAAATTGGATTATCTTTTAACGAATTTGATTCCCCATACAAGCATTAAAGTTTGATTCCTCAAAAACACGTGAAAGTAATTTGGTGCACTTTGGAATTTACTAGTGTAGACGTAACAAGTGTGTAGTACTTTTCATGCGCCCAATATCTAATAATAATAATAGTTTATTAATATATTCCCAGGCGAGTAAAACTATACCGCTTAAAACTGTTAGACGAAACTACCAGGGCTCCTAAAACTGACGAGTTGGCACTTTAGTAAGTTTAATGTTTCAATAAAGCCTTAATATTGAAATTCTAAATTTCATTTTAGTCGAGTCTAGTCTTAGTTTTGATCAAATATTGTATTAGTTCTGATCTGTTAACGTTCGATTCTATAAATTTTCATAGACATCAAATTGAATTAATGTTCACCATTAAATGAATAGTAGGTAATGCAAACAGTTTTAGAAATTAAATTGCATACTTATTAATAAAAATTCTAGTTATAGTGGTTTTTACTCGTATTGATCTATCCCATTGTGATTGTTCAACTTAGACTGTTTTCTGCGGTATTTGTACTGGAAATTCCGTATGAAAAGATAGGGACGAGAACGCCAGTAGGCCTACCGGCGTTCTCGTCGGCTAACTTCGTTGACACTATGAGATATCCACTAGCCCATAGCTGACAGTGCTGTTCCCGATGTTCCGAATGTTACCCGAACACTGCGCGTGCTGCGGAAGTCGTGGTAGCAGGGAATGGTCGCGAGTTCGAGAACGCTCAGGAGACGTATATTTGAAACAAGAGAAAACCAATTCGCATTCGAAATCGTGAGATTCGTATACGAATTACCGAATTCACTATTTCTGAACTTTCATTTCGTGCGTTGTGCAACGAGTGGTTCAACCCATTCGCTTTTGATTTCTACTAGTAGAATATCCAACGCTGAAGTGACCTTGACAGTGATCCGTTTCACGTGTGGGTCATCGCCGGTTTTTTGTTTTTGTTGTTGTGATTTAGAATTTTTCGGCGTGAAAGGCAATATAATTAAGAATTTGTTTTTAATGACAACACTGAATTCGAGTGATTCAAGAATCTATAAAATTGCAAGCAGTAGAAAATAATTTCTAAACTAGGGGGTGAAATAAGGGTTGAATGTTAAATAATCCTAAGCAGACAAAGTCGAAGGCACCAAAATCAAATCAAAATAATCTTTATTCAACATAGACCTTTACAGGCACTTATTGACGTCAAAACAAACAAAACAAAAAATAAAGAAAACCTTAAAAAAATACTAGGTACACTAACCACTCGATTACGGAGGTACTAACAATGCAGGTGTCTTGTCCTAGGAATAAGTATACGTTACGGTTATAAAACAGATGAGTTACTGAGTTATACGAAAAACATTAGTTATTTAATCAATGGCGGTAGAATCGCGAAAGCGCACCCTGCCATGTACCCCGCATGGGCCTAGAGAACTCAGGGGGGTTTTAGTGGTAGGCCGGTCGCTCAGGCCGGAGAGCCCCACACACGGCCGCGCCTTGCTAGCGCGGTGACATAAGGTCGTAAACCAAGATTAGTAAAACATCTAAGCTATAATGTCTTAAGCCAACGTTACATAAAACCGACCGTTATAAAGCTCTAGTTAAGCTTCGCACCTAACTTAGCTAACCTAACCAGCGTCTTTTGCAGCGTAATGTCCTTGTGAATTCATTGAAGCAGCTTGTTATAACAAAGCGGTTTCCTTATTCCCGCCAACGTACTGTAGTGTTACATAGTAGATATAATGCATTCCCCTTTTTGTTCGGTAACACAATAGGCTTTTGTCTGTGCCACAATAGGGATATCTAGACAGCTATTTAACGCATTTTCCGCAAGGAGCAAGAATATAATTTGTCACATCCTAATTTACATTTGATCCTGCCAAATTTGTGTTTTTATTAGTGTGTGGAGATTCAAATTGACTAGATCACACTCCTAATAACGTACTATCGGGGACACTGGCGCCTTACCAGCCCTAGAGCGTTAGTCGCTTGCACACTACACGATGCTACGGCTACAAGCCACGCCTTCCGTTCATTCAACTATTGTGCTCGCGCGGAAACATGCAAGCGAGATAGCGATAAGCGAGCGATATTAAAAAAATAGGTATTACAAAAGAGATTTCAAAATCGTTTGTTTGAAATCTGTTTTGGTATAATGAATGGTCGTAGTAAATCGTAGTAAAATGCGTAACCAATCAGGGATCGCTACGCATCGCGTAGTCGTGCCCGGTGCGAGCCGCTTGCACAGGAATATTCTAAAAAGTGGTAAGGCGCGAGAGACCCCGATAGTACTTACGGCCGGTTTCTGAAACGCATGTTATGTTAACACGTTGTTGACACGTTGTTAATCTCTCATTAAATCGTTGTTAATGTTAGATGTATGGATAACAGCTGGTTACTGAATGGGTTTATAGTGTAAAATTATCTAATTGACTATTTTTTGGTTATTTACTCATATATTTGGCGTTTAATAAGAAGTAGTAAACGTGTTAACAGCGTGTTAACATAACATGCGTTTCAGAAACCGGCCGTTAAACTCCGAAAACATAAAAATACTTATTTGATTAGATATCCACATAATAGGAAGGTCAGAACACGTAAAATGGATGGACGTAAGAGACGAATGGCGAAAAAATGTAAAAAAGCAAATATCAATAGGCAAATTAGTAGGTGAAGACTAGTAGAGATGTTTATGTCAACCCCTAAGGGCCTATGTCAACCTGCAAGGGGTCTACGTCAGCGAAACAAAAATTTGGGGTCCCTGAAATGAAAACGGGGATCCACGATAATGGATCTCAACATACACTGATAGTACCTATTTACTTACATAATACTATCTTCTAACTAGTCTTCTAATATAAGACATAACATCACCACATAGTATAAAAGTCATCTGTCTGCCCCTATGTATGCTTAGATCTTTAAAACTATGCAACGGATTTTGATGCGGTATTTTAATAGATAGAGTGATACTTAAGGAAGGTTTATATGTATAATACATGCATATGACAGAAAAATACTGATAAATTAATAAGAGGTTTCTAATGTGATGTCGTAAATAAGCACGTATTTTGTAGTGTATATTTACTCATTGCACCCGTGCGAAACTGGGGCAGGTCGCTAGTTATTTATAAAAGTGCCTATGCAGTTAACATTATAAATGTTTATAAAATTTGCTAAGTTGTAGGATGCAGGCATTTAATATCAGGTAAGTAGGCTAGGACCCATAACCAAATAACCTGGCGAAGGGTCTACGATACTAAAAAGTGTGGGAACCTCTAACCTAGAAGAACATACTTGTACTAAATAGGAGATGTACTGAAAGTAGGCCGTGAATATTCCCTACATGCCTGAGGAAGGCCATCGCTGAGGCTCGCCACAGCCGGGGTATGCAATTTAATGCATTTACCTCAGCGGAACAAAAAAAAAAGGCTGTGAATACTCATGACCGACGAGCGTGCATGAAAGTATTAATGAAAGTCGAGGAAGGTAGGAAGGAGGAAGTATGTATGGATCTTACCAAGTGAAAAACTGTGATCTCTACCTACCCCCACGCAATTCCATCTTTACCATAAGGCCATACCGGGGCCCGTGCCCAGTTCCCCCGTTCTCAGGGGGGGCCGAAGGACCTACAATTTCTTTCATACATTTATTCTCAAAACCTTTTTGTCGGACACATTAAACATTACTTTTTTCGAAAATTTGTAATGAAGGTATTTACGTGGCATATACTACGGCATTATATCAACGAAGACAGGCGGTCCAAGAAGGCTTATTTCTATCTGAGCTGAGGCCGAGAGACGCCTATGGATTTGTAGTTCTGGTTTCCAACAACTGAAACGCTAATGTCGAAATATTTTAGTGCACTATTCCAACCGCGGGATGGCGCGAGCATAATAAACTTATTTTAAAAATGTTAATATAATTCGCGTCTTTTACTTTCCAAAAGGGCCTCTAATTCTTGTGTGCCTATGGGCCCCATCTTAGTTTGAGATGGCGTTGCCCCACGGGCAAGAGGCGGGTATATATGTATATATTCACATAATTTAATCCTATAACAGAGTTTTTGTACGTATGGAAGTACAATCGCTGAAAAACAAGTTATGGTTAGTCTGTATTTAGTTTTCTTATTATATTCAAACCCTTGTTTCGGTCAGTTGCAAAATGGCGTTATTCGGACAAGTCTTTAGATTTTTAAAATACCCCGTTCATTTCTTATACGAAAACAAACGCATAAAAAATAATGTCAATGTATTAATTGCCAATTTAATATTCCTAATTAATATAATTCTATTTAGCTGTTTGGAAGATACAAAATAGTAAAAAAATTGCTGACATACATGCAAAATTCATAAACTTGCTTGGTAAGAATAAATTATTCAAACTATCAAACTGAGTCCAGCAGCTGACCACAATGCCTTCACAGAATAGTAGACAGGAGGTAGACGACGAAGATACTGCTCACAGCAAACTTCGAAGTGACATGTATTAAAAAATAATGACTATGATAAAGACTTATTAAATAGTACATTACTGCCTCATGATACATAGATAAATTATTTATGCCACAAATAAAATCGGCAAGCCTGAGCACCGGCCCGAAGTCGACCCCAGTCGTCACGACGAGAGTGTCGTCAGCGTAGCAGACCACACTCACGCCACAAGGAAGACTGGTGCGAAGGACCGCGTCGTATGCGAGGTTCCATAGCAGGGGTCCCTACACCGACACCTGCGGAACGCTGCACTCGACCCTCCTCGACGTTTCCGTCCCGTCCCGTCCCATCACGCCGATCGTCCTGTCGCGCAGATAGTCCCCGACCACGGGTAGGGAGGTAGGAAGGAGGCAGGTAGGGAGGCAGGTCGTGGTGTACGAGCACCTGCCAGGGGAGGGTACCGAAGGCGTTGACGACGTCTAACGACACCGCCAAAGCCACCCCCCGATCGGATTGCGTACTCCGACAGGGAACAAACACGCTGGACGACGTCCAGCGTTGATCGCTCCCATCGGAATTCAAACTGGCAGCCCGATAGGTCGGGACCCACGCGCGAAAGGTGCTCGCTGATACAGGCTGAGATATCCCTGTTGAAGAGTTTTCCCGCCTCGTTCAGCAAGCAGATCGGACTAAACGAAGACGGAACGTCATCGGTCCTTCCCTCCTTTCTGAGGAGCACCAGCCTGGCCGACTTCCAGTCGATGGGGAACACGCCCTCACGGAGGCAACTCGTGAAGAGCTGCCTCATCGCGCTCCCGAACGCTCTGAGCGCCAGCGCCAGTACCTTCCCCGGGACCCCGTCCGGTCCTGAGGCAGTGTTGCGCGCAGAGAGCCGCGATAAAGCCCCGGCGGGCTCGCTTTCCGTCACCCAGAGGTCGTCAAGGGCCGGGCGACTGGGCAGCGGAGGGACTGTCCTGGACCCTCGGGAAAAGCGTATTCAGCGCTCTTCCCACGACGAGAGGGTCCAGAGTCTCCGACAGCGGAGGGACCCACGGTCGGAGCTTGCCCAGTACCATCCGGTACGGGCGCCCCCATGGGTCCCTCTCCAGTCCCTCCAGCAGCTCGCGCCAGGACCGCGCCTTGGCGTCGGCGATGGTGACGCCGAGCGCCTTGGCTGCGGCTTCGTACTCGCTTCTGGCGCTCAGGACTTCGTCATGTGAGGTCTGCCGTCTTCGGCGGGCTCTGAGGTACTGGCACCGCGCGGCTACTACAATGCCGCGCGATCTCCTCGTTCCACCAGTACGCAGAGCGCCGTCGGGGCGTCCTTACTCGGGACATGGAGACGTCGCAGATCGACCACATCGTGCCCCGGAGCCAGGCAGCCCACGCATGCACATCGAGATCGGTCGAGATCCGTGCCTCCTCCACCCAGTCCGCGACGTGGGCAGCGGCTAGGGCCGCATCCCGGTCCAGCCGCTTGATGGACCAACGTCGCGGACGGCTGTCCTCCCGAAGTGTGCGGGAAGGGCGGCGGTGCGCCACCGACACGTCGAACACGATGTGCCGGTGGTCGGAGAGTGTAACCACCTCCGCCGCCACCCTCCAACCTGACACCATGCGGTGCGCAGAGGGAGTCGCCCATGACAGGTCAACGATCGACTCCCCCTGCCACCGCACGCAGGTGCTGACCGACCCCCGGTTTAAAAGCCGGAGGTCCAATCCCGCCGCCCACTCCAGGAGTATCTCCCCTCTTACGTCGTTTCGGGTGTCGCCCCACTCTCGCGAGAGGGCGTTGAAATCACCCAGGACGAAGACTGGACGGGGGGCGCAACAGCGAACGCAGTTCGCCACCTCGTCCTGAAATGCCTCGAATGCGGCGAGGCCGCAATTCGGGGAGATGTAACAGCCTATTGTGGCCGTGGACCCCCATTCCACGGCCACGTTACCCGGCCTCGTAGCAAGCAGGGCGCAGTGCGGTCGGTCGGTCGCCCAATAAATGGCGAACAAGCCCTGGTCGCCCCCGAACCACCTTGGGTGGTTTGGGACAGAATAGGGCTCTGCGATGACCGCCAGGGCAACCTCAACCTCCGCGAGCGCTTGGATCAGTAGATCCTGCGCCGCCCGGCAGTGATTGAGGTTGCCTTGGAGCACCCTGCACCCTGTGCCCTGGACGTCCATGTTAAGATTGGACGTCCATCGCTACGCTCGCCCCCGAGGCCGGAGCGGGTGGTTGGGCGACCCCCCTTTTCCTTTTGGGAAAAGGGGGTCTGCCGGTCTGCCCAGGTCCTTGCAGACCGGGCAGGAGGGAGCTATTTTTTTAGCTTTTAGAATTTGTCAATAATGAAATAAATAAATAATAAATACTACTTACACTTACACCAATTAGCCTAGCCCAAAGTAAGCTCTGAATTCTTGTATTATGGGATCTAAAGTAATGGATAGACATACATATTTAAATATATACCACGACTAAGGTATAAATGCTTGCATTCATCACACAAATATCTGCCCCCACCATGATTCGAACCAGGGACCTCAGCGGTAACGACACGTTGAAACCAGTGCACCAACCATTCAACTACGGAGGTCTTCAAATAAAATATTCAAACAACTTAGACAAAAAATAAAATTTCAAATTTATTAAATTAAGTTCGTTCACTTTTACTTAAATTAACTCTATATTTGCTTACTAATTAGTAGTTTTCATGAAAGCAGCAGTCAAGATAATCGAAAAATTGATTAGACCAACCCACATTGAAGATTTCGTTATAAAAGCATCGTGTAACTATGTAGGTATATTCGTATTAACAAGAAAGTGCCAAACGCAGACATAAAACTCATTTTCTCGCCAATACGACTTCGAAGAAATCGACTTTAATTAGTTGACGCTGACACTACCTCCAGCCAACTACTGAATTATACAACAATCAGGGTCCGACGGTCGCCGTATTAAATTTAGCCGCCCCAAATTTATGCTGATTCCCCTATTATGAGATTAAGTTGAGTGTGAATTACCGTCTTTCGTTATTAAAAAAGCAGCGTCTCGTTATCCGGCCTTGTTGTTCTCTAGGTGATTACAGAGGGTTCCTCTGTATATCGCGCCTCCGACCGGTGGTTTTGCAATTTCGGACATACAGAAAAATTTGCGATTTTGTTACGAGCTATATTGAACCTTATGTGATTGGAATTAAGGTGGCATGTGTGTGTGGCGTCAGGAGTTTTAAGGCGCGTGCGCGCTGAAGCGAGCTGGCAGATCCCACGATCACCGCAGTAGCGAGTGTCTTGGCGGTGCGATTAGCCCGCGTCGTCGGACGAACCCCCGTTCCCCTCGCGTCAAAACTAATTGATCCTCATCACTATCTAAAGAACTTTATAGAGGTACGATAAGTGAGTGAAACTACATCGCAAGCGGAGATGACATTCCGGACCGGACAATAGGTAGGTGGGAAGTTAAATTATTTTCTAAGAATCTTTGTTTATTGATAAGAAAACATGAAGGAGCGAAGTTGATTTAGTATTCTTCGGGAAAGTAGCAAAGTTTGTTGGTGTAATAATGTATTTAATGCTTAGAGTTTGGATTAAGTTTTATGTCTTTGGGATGAACGATTATAGGTAAACTATGATTTAATCAGACGAAAAGTTTTATCCATATTTAAGTAATAAAGGATTTTGTGTTTTTTTAAAGTACTTTATGAATTCGTTGAAAAAGTAAGCGAGTAATCTTTTAAAATTAAATTAAAGAAATTGATATATTTGAACGCACACGTTAGCTATTAAACGTGATAACGGAATTCCACAAACAGTTTTGGTACGGTGACAGTAACTACTCGTACAGTAAAGATTACTTTGCTATTTATCAAATTTTTGCTTCATTACCCAATTTTTTATTCATAGATTTCTGTTATTTAAAATATTTATTTTAATTCGATAGGTAACAGCTATAAGTTAGTTATCAATGTACAATTATTTGCGTAATCGCTTTTTCGAAAGCGTATTACTATTTTAAAATTGAACCTTAAAAGACATTGTAAGTTTTTTGATAAACAAAAATATTTTTTTTTTGTTTTTACAAATTTTTCATTTTAAGATATCTTTCAGTCAACCCTATAATGGATGGAAACAATGAAAAATATGGCGATTACATATTAATTTGGAAGTTAATCAAAATTCAACATATATTTTTACAACACATACCTACTCGTACATTTTTTGTTTTTCTTTATGTTTATGCAAGATATTTAGTATAAATAAAGTCAAACTTAGCGATATAAATATATTCATATAAAAGTTATAAACTTATAGAAGTACGGAAAATGTCAACTTTATTTTGAAATTCCCCATATTTTTTTATGATTCCGAATGACATCATAACTTTTAAAAGAATAGAAACAGCAGACTGAAGTCAAACTTTAGTGTCACATTGATTTCTATATAATATAGAAATATTATATAGAAAGCATTGTGACATAACTTCTATAGAGATCTATAAAACCTTTCTTAACAATTTTACAGTGGGTATCTGTGGCTTGAAGCCTAACCTGATCGCTAACGCCACAGCCTCGTGGACAAATGAAAATCGCGGGACCAATTCATAAACAATATTTCTCAAAATCTACTAATGAACCGTTTAATATCGTTCTATTGTTGGATAACAAGAGACTAGACGGACTGTAAAGACTGTGATTGTATAAATACTGACTGTACGCATATAGCTATCAGTTTAAAAGACTCGTCGGTATTCGATAGATGGCGCTGTTAACATTTTTTTGACCGTGCAGGTAACTGGATAACGTTTACCCGTATCGGCAAGTGTGTTTAATACTTTTTGTATCTTAAAAGTTTTACAAGAACAGTATCGATCGATACAACTATTATGCTCAACGTTCACGTAATCCGTAATACAATTATGCAAAGGTATTTAGTATTCAGCCAGAAGGGGTCCGGTCGACTTGAACACCATTATTGGAATATTTAATCCTCTATTAACGGTTAATCTATAATATGTTTAAGGCTTGTTATTGCTATATACTTAGTATCTGCATTATTTTGTATTATAATAGTATGCTACCTTAATATTACCTCCTACAGCTATTTAAATCAACGTAAAAGTTCTCATTTTTTCCTGTTGGCATGTGACAATAAAATCGAAAATGATTGCGAATACCTGGAACCAGATAACAAAAACAAATTAAAGCAAGGTCAAATCATAGGTCTTTTTCTGTAATATAATGTGTCTTCAATAGCTCTATTTGATCAATAGACAAGAATCGAGTCACAACAGAAAAAAACTTTGTTCTACTCGTATAATTCCTGTAGAAAATCTATCAAGTTACATTTTAAATTGTATTTTTTTTCCTGTTGACTTATTTAGGACTAGGTAAATAAAAGTATAATGAACCTTACGAATTTATAGTACATCAATACATCATCATCATCAGCCCCTCTTCGTCCACTGCTGGACATAGGCCTCTTCGAGTGTACGCCACTGAGATCTATTTTCGGCTTCTCGCATCCAGCTCCTGCCAGCCGTCCTGCGCAAATCATCACTCCACCTTGCCAGGACGTCCTCACGTCCTACACTACGTTTACCGTTTCGCGGTATCCACTCTAGAACACGTTTGCCCCAACGGCCATCGGTTCTACGGCTAACATTGCCACTTCAGTTTGCTAATCCTGTGGACTATGTCGATGACTTTGGTTCTCTGACGTATCACCTCATTTCTGATGCGATCCCTTAGAGAAACGCCGAGCATAGCCCTTTCCATAGCCCGCTGAGCGACTCTGAACCGAAGTACATCAATACGTACTAAATAAAATATAATTTAATTAACATTTTTCTTACAATTTCGTGTTGCATAACCAGTATTAATATATAATGGGAATTAACACGACATTTATAAAAAAATACAACCACGATTTGCATAATCGTTTACGTTGGGCTTATCTGTAGGTTTGAAATACGGACACGGGACGGTGAGTTTCGTGTATGGCGGTATTTGGAGAAAAAATAATCCGATATTCAAGAAATTGCCGCATCACGGAAACTTGACAGCGCAGCTCCAGTCGGCTTACGACCACAGCCAGTACAACCTAGTCGAAACTTCGGCCAATAAAATTAGTATGTACATTACGTGTTAGTTTTCGATATATAACTGACCTTTATTTAGTTTATTTATTTATTACGAATAATCAAATAATAAAAGCGTAATACCAGTAATTCCTTTCTTTTAAATTCGTTCGTAAAATCGTTTTAGCTACTACCTTATTTATATATTTTCAATTTAACATCTCTTTCTATTACAGACGTTTCGAATGAGAAAAAAGTTAAAAAAAAAATTGTTTATACAAGCTTTTATCAAATTCGGTAAAAAGAACAAAATAAACTTTTACATATAAAAGCTTTATTAATACGCATTTATTAATAGCTTGTATTTTTTTTTACTTTTAGTTTATTTTCCGACAAAAAAACCAAACTTACTCGTAGCAAACCCTTTTATTTGATACCCATATTGTAGGGGTGCATTATAAATAATTGATCTGCCATCTTGGTAATGCCGCCATGTTGGATTTAGAATGACGTCACACACATAACCATGCATTGTCATCCGACTTACATCCGATTTTCTTACATAGTTACAAGTAAAGCTAATATAAAAGCATGTAAAAATTCCATCACGAGCATCGTATATAGCTTGGCTTGGCTTGTATGCTATAGACATTTATAAAAATACTAAATGTTAAAAATGCATATAATCAAAGATGATTATCGAATTTTTGCGATTGATGATTTTGTTTTAAAATCTCCCCGCAGATTTTCCAAAAACTACGGGACAGAAAGAGAAAGTGGCACGATCGAAGCGAGAACAACTTGTTTATTATCTAACTACAACTATGCTACTCAATGATTTATGTATAGATTAACAATATGGATTAAACAAAAATCTATATACGAAATAGCAATTAGATTATCGTTACAAGAACAATTATTAATTTCGTTCTTTTCAATTCGTTCGTAAAATCGTTTTAGCTACTACCTTACTCGTACTTATATATTTTCAATTCAATATCTGCGCGAGCAAATCTTGTTCGCCCCAACGCAATATAAGGTCTCATTGGCGTCGCTCGAGAACTCAGAACACAATGGTGGCCATAAGCAATTGATATCTTAACAAAAAAGCAGAGTTCTGTTTCTAACATCTCCAACAAAGCGCGAGATGAATGCAAATGTACTCACATTTTTTCTTTCAATGTGGTCTTATTTAACTTTGTCCGTCCTTTATAGGGATTTGCGGATTAGATAATGGATACATTTTTTCGCAAACGTCTTCGAGGGACATGCTCGTTTTGCTTGCGTATTTACGAATTCAAACGTGGAAGAATACGGTACATTAGCTAATGACGTCCTCCTTTTTGTCTATTTGTGTGACTTTTTGAGTTTAACCAGAGAAATTTATTAACATATACTATGACCCTTCTTGAAATCTCTCGTCATGTTCAAGTATGAATAGATTCCAATTTATAACTATGAAATTGCATTGACTTGAAACTTTATCACTTTTCTAAGTTTTATATATATATATATATAATATATATATATATATATATATATATATATATATATATATATATATAGGATTTATTTATATTTCTGTAGCTATGAATTATTTTTAAATATGGAATGACAGCATAACATATGAGTGGGAGAGAAAGAAAGAGGGGGACAGAGAATATAGGGAGGAGGTGATGTCAAGCGATTGGAGTTGTTTTTTGTATATTATATTTAAATGTGGTTTAATATATAAAGTTTCGTCCAACTGGTGCTTCTTTCCATTCCTACTTTATAAAGTGCAAGTTTTGGTCACAATTAAATCTCCGAATTATAATATTTTTAATTAAAAAACATATCGAAAGAATTACCTGCTGTAGTTTTACGTCTGAATTTTGTACGATTGACAATATTTAACTTTATGACTACTGATTTTCTTGCCTTCAAAATTATGTTATTTTTTAGTTTGACGCCTATCGAAGTATATTCAACGTAATTTTGTAAATTTAGCTCTCTTGGTTATTGAATAAATTAGGAAAACGTTAGTATGGACTAAGTCAAAATCTTTGAAATCTCCATACAAAACAACAATTTCACACTTTAACACTCAATATATAACTTATTCAAATTGTTTGCTATCATGCCCAAGCGAAATGCTGAATTAAATTGCAAAATTATAGATATTAAGTAAAATTATAAAAATATATAAGTATATCTACAGTCAGGCCGTACATCTTTATTTTACGACGTCAAAAAAAAAGGAGGTTATCAATTCGACCCGTGTGCAATATTATGTATTGTATGTATGTTTTTATGTTTGTATTCGCATATCTCCGGAACTACAAGTCCGATCTAAGTAATTCTTTTTTTTTACTAGATATTGTTCAATTTTAATTTAAATTTTAATTTTAGTGATACTGCAAGTTTCATCGAAATCGGTTTCGTATTGTTTGAGATAGGGAATTTTTGATTAACCGACTTCAAAAATAAATAAACCGAATCAAAAATAAATAAACAATAAAACAAAAAAATTCACTTCAACTACAAAAAGAAAGAAAAATTTGTATCGTAGGTAGATACAAATTTTTCTTCGTATTCGGTCGGTAGTCGGTGCGGGGGGGGGGGGGTTGACGTGTTTGGTTAGATAAATGTGTATGCTTTAATTTCATCACTCTTACTTTCCTATGATTTAGGCAGGCACCGACATTAAAAAAATAGCTAGTTGATATGTCAAACTTAGTTTATTTAAGACAGAAGTTATCGTATTTATTTTTTACTTTTTAGTTCTTTTATGTTCTTTCTAAACATACGTAGGTAAGTTAGTTGCTTACAATTTTGAAGTCAGTGCTATTTTTTTTTAATAATATTATTTTCCTTTGACTGTACCTTTGGAGAAGAACATCGGCAAAGACCACGCGATAGCATCAACACGAGCTTGAGGAAAATGTGAGAGATACCTTTACACATTGTTTCAAGATCTCGGATTACCTAGTGTTTTCGTGAATTCAGTACTGGAACGTCTAACAATGGCGGCTATCATAAAATCATATTGGATATGGATAACTAGATAAAGGGTGATGATAGTGAGTGCTGATGCAACGTTAGGCCACAAGTTTCAGACACTGTTTATAGCTCGCCTTTTTGCAATGCTACAGACCTATTTTTTTTTGTTGCACTGAGAAACAATGCATTAACCCGGCGTGAATGAGGTGAGAAATTGTTACACCAGCTATGAGGTGGGTATGATATACCCAAACCTTTTCATGTAAAATTTTTGATACTATTATTGTGTAATTAGCATTTATGCTAAGACATATTAATAATAGTAACTATCCAACAAGATGAATAAATAAAATACTAACATTAAGTTAAACAGCATTATTTTTTATTCAAATAATAAAATATCTAATTTTTTTTTCGGAAAATACTAATTTAGGCAATTAACTTCTTTTGGCATATAATCTAACTAAATTCCAACTTTGGTAAATCAACATAACAATAGTGTCTAATAAATAAAAAAGGAATTGAAAGGTCTTGTGAGATCATGTAATAGAGCACCAACAAATCAACACGATCCCGTACCCAAGCCGCATGTACGCACGTGTATCTACCGTCGCCGCCGGCGCAACACTAAACTCGAGACTTTACCTCACCTATTGCATCTTTACCTCCAGCTACTGAAACAACAGGACACTTGCATGGCAATGGTAACATTAAAATATCTGCGTTTAGAAACTTTTCGGGTATGACATACCCAACCTCACTCACGCCGGGTTAAATTGCATACCCCGGCTGCGGAGAGCCGGCGGTTATGTGGGGCTCTCCTCCCCAGAAGGGGGAGGCCTACCCACTAAAAACCTCAGTGATGGCCTTCCTCAGGCTTGTAGGGAGCCCCCGGGAACGCTAAGCGAGTTCCGGGAACCTCCAGCCTCCGCTCCCCAGCGCCCACCGGCGACCTAGCACCAGCAGGGTGTATTGAAAAAGAAAAGTTTTCGTCTCGTCTCATTCTCTATACAGTTATTGTCAAATACCTAATTATTTAGATAGGATATTTTTTTTATATCCCTATTAACTTCCATACGACTTCACGTATATATATATATATACCATATGAGATATGTATCAAACATCTGATATACGTAATTGCTAACACATCATATCGCACCTTTAGAATTGAAGCGACCTAATCTGAAATTCTTGTTCTAATTAGTTATACAGGCTAGGTTAGTATACAATCATGAAAACAATTCATATCATAACAATAAAAAAAACGACTTTAAAGCATTATAATAGAAAAACAAAAAAAAACCAACTCTTCAATCATATTTTTGTGTTTAGCAAAAAAAATTGATACCAAAATAATGTTGGATTAGGTCACTTCAATTCTATATGTGCGATATATTTATGAATTTAAGTGTTTGAAGGTGAATTAATAAATTATCTCCCTTTATTTTTACAGAGTTGTCAATTAGAAGCTGGCCTCAGTATAACAGTCTGAACCCTACTTCCCTTACCATTTCAAACAACTTCACATTATATATATACTAGCTTTTACCCGCGACTTCGTTCGCGTGGACTTCAGGTTCGTCCCGTCTAGTCTAGTAATAAGTAAGAAATACGGTAACTAAGCACATACTTAATTGGATAAGGATTAATACTTTATTGCTTAAAATCGCTTCGTAAATAAGCCATTATTTCTCGTACAAAGTAAAGGATAAAAAATGGTTATTCTGGGTTATTCCTAAGAGATAAACATATACCATCACGGACTTTTTTGTAGACCTTTTTAAGTTGTACAATACTGTAGTGAATTGTTTTGATCTATCTTGTAGGATTCAGTCAGCGTTTGCAATGTAAGCGCAAAAAATGTGTTTTATTTTACGACCTCATAGAAACCTCAAAAATTGTAGCCTATGTGTTATTCTGATGTATAAGCTATATTGTGGTAAAGTTTCATTCAAATCTATTCAGTAGTTTTTACGTGAAAGAGTAACAAACATCCATACATCCATACTTACAAACTTTCGCCTTTATAATAGTAGTAGGATATATGCGGGTAAATGTTGTGATGAAATTTATTTTTACAATTAGGCAGAACCGAACTTGTTAAAAACTAGGTGATGGAAATCAATACTAATCAATAATCATCCGCTGTCGCGTACTAAGTTGTAAAAATTTTTGTCAAAAACCTACTATTACCGCGCCGCACGCAGGCAAGCCGGTTTCTATACAATACTCGTAGATGCGCTCGCGCAATGACTAGGCAAGAAACGGCCGCGCGCATTCGCGATTAATTAATAGAATCTGTATATAAAGCAAATATTATTAAATAAAGTTATATTCTAAATTTATTATTATACATAATTCAATTACTAGGTAGGTTTATTGTAAATAGTAATATAAGTAGTAAATAGTTAAGTTTAGTTTTATATGTAAGTAAAATAAATGTAACTAAGTTTTAAATTATGATTACAATTTTTAGGTTTCGGGTAAATAATACACTGAAGAACAGTAGATAAGTATATTTACAACAGCGTAATATCGCCTCGAAGACTTGAACAGAAAAGTGCCGTTTTCACCCCCGAGCTAGCGTTTTTATAGGTCGATCAAAACAACTACCGGAAGTCGAGAAATATTTTCCTTATGTTGTTTTGATCGGCTTTAAACATATTAAAATTAAATATAATTAAATTAATATTTAAATAATTATCTGAATTTGTAAAGCTAAGTAGACTGATTTTATCAATCTTGTTACACAATGCACAAGTATCCGGTAGCGGCTCAGAATATTTATCAGCCGATCAAAACAACTTCCTCATGTTGTTTTGATCTCCTAAATATTATTTAGCGTATTATAATAATTATAAATTATCTTAAATTAAGTTTTAAACAAATATTTGAACTTGTGATGTTAAGTAAGTATGACTGATTCAATATTATTTTGTATTCTAAGTTTCCGGTAGGAAATGAGGATATTACTTCATGTCAGACTTTTAATTATTAAAATGTTATATGTATGTGCATTGAATGTAATTTATAATATTAAAAGGCATAATCAAATAAAATATCTAACACAATCTAAATTAAAAATAAATCTCACGGGTGCAAGTTGAACTAAATACACTACAGAAAAGCTGTACGAACGTGTGAACTGTGTGAACGTTGTATTAGTTTCAGAAACTAAAAACGGACAAGAAAATCTTATTGTGGAATATCCATAAGAGATAGACATATACTATCGCGTAGTTTTCTGTAGACCTTTTCAATGTGTACAATACTTAGTACATTGTTTTGATAAATCTCGTAGGGTTCAACCTGTGTTTGCAATGTAAGCGGAAAAAATGTAATTATTTACGACATCACATTAGAAACCTAGAAAAATAACAGTATTTCTCCACTATTTAGTGGATGTTATTATACAAATAAACCTTCTTCTCAATCATTCTTAAATCTATCAAAAAGGGATTTTTGAGATTTAAGCACACATAGGGATATAAGCACAAAGAAAGCGACTTTGTTTTATACTATGTAGTGAAGACTATAGTTTCATTACGCCATTTACTATAGTTAAAATGTTTCGCAACGTAACTTTCTTTTTTTTTTTATTGCTAAAGTTGACAAACAAGCAGGCTGCCCACCTGATGGTAAGTGGTAACAGTCGCCTATAGTACATGTGGTTCCCACGAGATTCGCAGCAAATCTGCAAACCTCATAAGAACCACAGTGTACGTTGCCAACTTGTGACATAAGATGTAAAGTCACAGTACCCAGTAATTTCACTGCCTATCTTACCCTTCACGCCGGAACACAGCAAAGCGAACCCTGCTGTTTGGCGGCGGAAATAGGTAAGACGGAGGTACCCATGCAGACGACCCTGGTATATACAGAGTCTACCTCCTAGAAAAGAAAATAGAAGTAACTATTGACTTATTGAAATTAAACTTAATCATTGTTATCATTTAAATAAACCACCGTTCGATCACACATTCCTCACCACATTCCATTTTGAAATAACTAACTGAAATAGCAAATAAACTAATAACTAATGAAATACCGACAACTTCATATGTCGAACACTTAAATTGGTGCGATTAATTAAATGTTAAAAGGAAATAGACTGATTAATGAGATTATATATTAATTCAAGTTCATAAAAGACTATAAATTAAACACACTTAAAAAAGTATTGAGAATCTGATCCTAAGCTTAGATTGGATTTCAATTCCTGCTCTTGTAAGATAAGCACCTAAATGCGATATGATCGAGTCATTTATCACCTTAAGTTGTGAAAATACATAGAATAAACTTTAAGATGGTGATGATATCGTATGATAAACGCTTTATCTCGTTTCATTGCTCATGATACAGAAATAGAACGAATAACGAGGGGAGTTTTCGCATTTTACCGTGGGAGAGCCATGCTTCGGCACGAATTGGGCCGGCTCGACCGGAGTGATACCACGGCCTCACAGAAAACCGGCGTTAAATAGCGCTTGCGCTGTGTTTCGCCGAGTGAGTGAGGGTACCGGAGGCCCAACCCCTCCTTCCTCCTTATTTCCTTTCCTCCTTCCTTCCTTTTAAAAGGCCGGCAACGCATCTGTGACTCCTCTGGTGTTGTGGGTGTCCATGGGCAACGGTTATCACTTACCATCAGGTGATCCGTTTGCTCGTTTGCTGCCCTATCATATATAAAAAAAAAAAAGTTTTCGCATATCTGAAAAATATATATCTATATACATATACAAAAAATAGCAATTGAGGACAAAGTATATAGACATTAGTTAGGAAAGATTTAGATAAATTAAGACTTAAAAAATCCTGTATAGTCCATTTTTTTTATAAGTTACTGTTTATATGGCCAAGTGGTTTACGGGAACCAGGTTTAAGTTTTGGATATGTTGTTCTCCTGGTCGAGCTGAGCAAAAAATGTAATGGGCGCAAAAAAAGTTAACGACTCATTTAAATATTCTGAATCACCTCGTCAAGGAGAACAACATATCCAAAAAATCAGCTGATTCTGCCGAAAACCACTATTTTCTAATACAGACTTCAGTGCCCCCTAGCGGGAAAATGAGTCGTTAAATTTTCTACTATAATAGAACTATTCTGTATGACAGCATTATCTTAAATTATTTTTAGCGATAAAATTCCCCAAACCGTACATTATAGAAGGGAATATCCTATTTGTATGCAGAATAACACAAACCATGAGAAATACTTATAAGGATAAAAGATTCGATCTGACAAAGGCTATTCCATAAAATAATTATTTCTGTGTGCATTACTTTGAAAGGAATGTTTTATTTACAGGAAAAGTTACGACGAGTTCAACGACTCAGAAAGAAAATTCGAAATATTAAAAAAATCATATTGTAATGCTTTGAATATAGCAATTGGAATATATTTATTTATTTTAAGATGGTATAAAGATGTCAATCACATCACCATAGGATATGACGGCTTGCAACCATAGACACTTCACCTTCAAGTTATATAAGACATATATCCAGGCAGTCGCCACCTGTAAGATACTGAACATACCACAAAAATAAGTACTCATAACTTTCAATTACAGGACCACAATTGAAAGAGGCGTAGACTGACTTATTAAAGTCAATTTTGGCTGGTGTCATCATAGTTTATCTTTCAATTTTTTTTTTCAAATTCGACAGGTAAACTTTGAAGGTGACATCTGTCAAATCGAGATTATTAAGATTTTGCTATGATATTTTACTTTAGATGACGCATACCCATACTGTATGATATTTTTAAGCTGAACCAGCTCTGCATACACATACGTATCTATTAATGTTTCATGAAAATATTTGTCGATAAAACAGAGTGGTAAAATTACCACTCTGTTTTATCGACTAATATTTTTGTGAAGCAACGATTGATCGAAAATAGTAATAGAATTAGCAGTTTCGAATCAGAAAAACTCCACCACGAGCATCGTTTATAGCTTGGCTTGGCATATGCTATAGTCATTTATTAAAATACAAAATGAAAAAAAAAATGCATATAAATCAAAGATGATTATCAAATCGGTTTGTTTGCGATTGATGATTTTAATCGAAAATCTCCCCATAGATTTTCCAGAAAGTACGGGTCAGAAAGAGAAAGTGGCACGATAGAAGCGAGAATAACTTATTTTTAATTATATTTCTTTATTAATTTTAATTATTCTTTCACTATTACTATGCTACTCAATTATTCATGTATAAATTAACGATATGGAATAAGCAAAAATCTATACGAAATGGCAATTAGATTATCGTGCATGTGAGTGTAATAATCTATTCATTTAGAAGCAATTAATTTCCAAAGTCAGAAGGCTATATATAAACAAGGGTATATTATACAAGTGTTTTAATATAAATAATAGCAATATAGATAATACTGCACGCCGTCCAAAAACCGTGTATGTATGCATGCATACATATTTTGTCATGTTAAATCCTTACTAATATTATAAATCGGAAAGTGAGTTTGTTTGTTTCTTGGTTCCGCTTTCACGCCGTAACTACTGAACCGATTGCTTTGAAATTTTGCAGACGTAAAGATAAAAGTTCGGATTAAATACTTTTTATCCCGAAAAATCGATAGATCCCACGGGATGCTCAATAAAGGCTTCGCTCAAAAACTACTGCACAGATTTTCATGCGGTTTTCATCAATAGATTGAGTGATTCTGGAGCAACATTTTGCGGTATTTTTTATCTCGGAAAAACGTATAGTCCCACGGGAAGCGCGATAAAACCTTCGCGCCATAAACCGACTTCCGCGCATATGTAGCTATGACCCTTAACCCTCTATAGACTCAATCCCGAAATCCACGCGGGCGAAGCCGCGGGCAGAAAGCTAGTTCAATTATAATTAGTAACTGAAACAAATTATACAGAAAAAAATGGCGTTGATGCCTTAACCAAATATAGAATCAGAGCGAAGAACGCTTTCCAGTATTTGTTTTTGTTATGCAACTGGAAAATTCACCAATTTGAAAGCCTTAGTTTCGATGTAATAGCGCAGTATCTAAATCTCGTTCGCATATGAATAATAGAATCGAACAAAATTTTCCTCTTAGTCGTTTACTTTTTACAAAGTGATCATGTCTCTGCCTTGCGGTACCGCTGTCTCATTGACATGTCGTCATGCATCTCGACAGGTTCTTCGACGGTGTAGGCGTTTTCGTTTATGCTGGAATGTGTCATAAATCTATTACTCTTAATCAGGTCAATCCATCGTGGTGTCGAAAAGCGCCCACAGATCTTTTTTCCACTTTCCCTTATACCGTCAATCGTGCCATCGAGTCTAAATTAAATAAGTTATTAAATAGATTAAGTATCAATAATTATGTTGAATGTACTTGAAACTTTTAAATATATCTTTATAATAATATATATGATGGTATAGTTTTGAATATTTTTACTTTCTAGGAGGTAGACTCTGTACCAGGGTCGTCTGCATGGGTACCTCCGTCTTACCTATTTCCGCCGCCAAACAGCAGGGTTCGCTTTGCTGTGTTCCGGCGTGAAGGGTAAGATAGGCAGTGAAATTACTGGGTACTGTGACTTTACATCTTATGTCACAAGTTGACAACGTACACTGTGGTTCTTATGAGGTTTGCAGATTTGCTGCGAATCTCGTGGGAACCACATGTACTATAGGCGACTGTTACCACTTACCATCAGGTGGGCAGCCTGCTTGTTTGTCAACTTTAGCAATAAAAAAAAAATAAAAAAAAACTAACATAATTTCTTAAATGTCACCAAAGAAAATTGGAACATCAAAATCAATTGAGAATTTTTAATCAAATTGTGAACCTCTACCGTTTATGAAGTTGGTTTCGTATATTAAGATCTATAGATAAGTTTATTCTGATTATAGTAAAATAAAATTATTTTCTGAGCTTAACATACGGTGAGTGGTAATTGCAGATATGTTAAAAAAATTACAGGGGTCACATGCACATATAGTAATGCGATTTTATATATATTGACCTGGAGATGCCGTTTCGTTACTTTGTAGACCCCATTTAAAGCTGCGAATAATTGTGACTCTACCATGTATGTTTAGTAGATGGATAGTTGGTTTTTTATCAAACGAACATCACCTAATGGAGTACATCATATACAAATAGAATCAGCCGATTGAACTAACAGAAATATGGATGACTATATTTACTTACCATCGGGTACGTCTGTTTGTTTGCTAACGTAACAAAAAAAATATTGAACGTGATTTCTATAGCAAGACTCTAAATATGAACATCATAGCTACATGCATAAAATAACTTATATAGCAGCTGTTAGTAAACAAAACCAAGTATTCAGAAATTTTCCAACCTACAATTTTGGCACTAAGTAAATAATAATTAAGCTTTTCATAACGCCGCTTCATAAGGAATGACATAATAACAGATTTTGATTGCGAGCGAGCGAACGTGCGGCTGTAATATTTACACCAACTTGATGCTCCGCCGCATGTTGACGAGATATGGAATGAGCTCAAGGTTGTCAGTTGTCCTAGAATATAAAGAAAAGTCCTAGATGCTTAGTAAACATTTTCAGGCACTTCAAAGAACAAAGCAAATTCATAATAATTTATCTTTACGTGATACATTGACGACAATTTTTATTAACAACTGACAATTTTTTTATCGTCCTGTGACGTCAAAACTACGCCAGCTCAGTATATGTAGCATCCAGGGAAAGCTGCACTGGTTTTCAGCTGTACGCTTTGATAGCTTCAGGTATCCATCGGAAATGAATCGAAAAGAAAATGACGACATATGCTAGTTTATCTTTTAGCAAAAGTAAACTAAATTTAAAATTTTCATTTTACCATATTACAAAATCTTCTATAACTATAACTATAAACTGTGAGAGAAATATAAGTGCGTTCAAGTGTAGGCTTGGAACATAACTGAACGCAGCTACTCAGAGACGGAATTACAATGACATTGACAGTGACAGCTTGCTTGTTCATCACATGAAATTATATATACATACACACATACATACATATCGTATCCTGTAGGTCTATACCCCTCATGGTTACGTATATGTGATGTGATGAAGATCAACCCACACGTTATCATAGTATTAACAAAAGGATCAAATTAGTTGATAAAACATGTTTACCAGCTCGCTTATAACTAGTCAAAGACCCACCTTTAATATATAGGAGTATAAAACAAACTGCCTCCAAGCAAGCCTAATATGGTAGGTATAATATTAGACATCATGTTCTGCTTATGAACGACAGATCGTTGTAATGCTAGGCTGGAGTTCTAATCGATTAGCTTTGCTCTGGATTAATCACGAAGATAGACTTCAATATAGTAATGAAATTGGAGGATTAAATTAACTTGATCATTATGGAGGTATAGTTCTTAGAGGGCTTAATGCAAATATTCATTTTGAAACAAGTTAGACGGACAATGATTACAAGAGTATTAAGATTTGATGACCTCCGTAGTCGAATTAGTACCCCACTTTCAAGGTGTCGCTATCTCGCATACCGGTAGGGGCAAATGTTTGATGTGTGATGAATTCGAGGTAGTTAATATATATTTCTATCAAACATATTTACATATGTAAAATAGATATATGTCTATCCGTTACCATAGATTCCATAAAACACCTTACAGAGCTTACTTTGGGCTAGGCTAATAATAAAACTCCCGCACTTCGAAGCTTGGCTCTGCGGGAGGGCGGAAGTCACCTACCGCTTGACTCAGATACTCACCGGACATGGTTGTTTCGGTGAGTATCTGAGTCGAATAGGGAGGGAGGACACGACACGATGCCACCATTGCGCATCTGACCTCGACTCGGCCCAGCACACGCTGGCGGAGTGCCCTGCTTGGGACTCCGAACGCCGAGTCTTGGTCGAAGAGATCGGGCAAGATCTGTCTCCGCCAGCGTTGATTGCGGCAATGCTGGCGGATGAGGGAGGTTGGAGGGCTGTGGTCTCCTTCTGTGAAGCGGTGATGCTCCAGAAAGTGGCCGCCGAGCGGGATCGGGAGATGGCCGATCCCGCTCGAAGAAGGCGGCCTCGGGCCAGATAGCCTGGCCTGAGGCGCCGCCACGAGTCGCTGGCGGGCGCGTCGCAGTTCGTGCCCGTGGAGGCGACCCAGGAGGGACCTCACCCCCGGATGGCCGGGGGGTGACGACGTAGGAGGTTGGAGGGGAGGAGGCGGCAAGATCACTCCTCCCCGAGAAGGGCTCCCCTAACGCACCCAGGGGTGCAAAGGCCAGGGGTCCTCAGATGCGATACTTGATCCTGAGGGCCCCCTACAACGCCAGAGGATGGCCATCGCTGAGCTTTTTAGTGGGTAGGCCTCCCCCTTCTGGGGAGGAGAGCCCCACATAACCACCGGCTCTCCGCAGCCGGGGTATGCAATTCAAAGCATTTTCCTCAGCGTAACAAAAAAAAAAAGCTAATAATAATTGGTGTAAGTCTAAGAAATATTTATTAATTTATTATTTTTTATAAATTGTGTTTCGGTATCGCTTATATTGATATAATAGGCGAGTAAAAAATAAAAGGTAAATTACTAATTGCATATAATTAGGACACGTCAATTATGCTAAAATTACAATTTAATGGCAAGTATAGCTTACTCAATAAAATGTTTTCTCCCGGAATAATTCAAGCAACTGACAGCCCTAACTGAGCCCATTCAATTTTCCTTTCACTACGCTCCTTTAAAATTCATTTTCATTAATTCTTCGGCGTATGGGCGCGAACAAAAATTTCAGTCCCGCATTGCGTGATTACAATGAGCTGAAATATGCGTGGTTTATTCTGTTTCGCTAAAGTAGACCGCAGTATCACTTGGTCGGTTACTGGTATCACGTATTTGCGGTTAAAAACCGTTAAAGCTTTGTTGGATGTGATGTTCCAAAATGTGAAGATCATTAGCTGTCAACTCTTTTATTAATATATGCATCATATCTATTACTGCGATAAATCAACACTTTGTTTCAGTTTCAAGACACTGATTTCACAGTGGCATTTTTTTTTTTATTGCTAAAGTTGACAAACAAGCAGGCTGCCCACCTGATGGTAAGTGGTAACAGTCGCCTATAGTACATGTGGTTCCCACGAGATTCGCAGCAAATCTGCAAACCTCATAAGAACCACAGTGTACGTTGCCAACTTATGACATAAGATGTAAAGTCACAGTACCCAGTAATTTCACTGCCTATCTTACCCTTCACGCCGGAACACAGCAAAGCGAACCCTGCTGTTTGGCGGCGGAAATAGGTAAGATGGAGGTACCCATGCAGACGACCCTGGTACAGAGTCTACCTCCTAGAAATAGGCATTACTGCGTACATTCTGAAACTCATGCACAGATTGGCTGCGAATCGCACGAGAACCACATATTGGTATGATATTTTAAATTATAGGTGATAAAATATTTATTTTAATCAATTGTCGCCTACAGCATTTTCTGATCGATGCGATATCCATACATGTACAAAATAAGCGTATTAACAATTAAAAGGCCGACAACGCATCTATGACGTGAAATGAGAACACCGGAAAATAAAAATAACAAAAATCAAAATCAAAATAATATTTATTCAACATAGACCTTTACAGGCACTTATTGACGTCAACAAACAAAACAAAAAAAAAGCTTAAAAAAAAACAAAAACCTTGTCCGTACGTACGAATAAGGAAAAAAAAAAAGAAAAAATATATTGACTCGACACCTGTTCGGAAATTGGGAGAGCCTTCTCGAGAAGAACAGGCAAGAAACTCTGAAGGTCTATTTTTTATCTCCTCTTTTCAATGTTAATAATTATAATAATATAATATAAAAATACAATATAGTATAAGATACAATCATACCTAATACGATTACAGTCGTATGTATGTTTACATACACATATAAAATAATACAATATCATAAATAATGTTGTTACCAAACATGGCTCTATGAATAGTGTCCCTATTCCCAAATAGTGTGATCATTTAGATAGACACTACTTTATAATAACCTTCACTCATGAGTGTCTTTTTGATATGGATTTTAAATTTATATAAAGGCAAACCAATGACACCTTGCGGAAGTTTGTTAAACATAGATATACATTTTGCGTAATTTGCGAAGAGACCTTAAACAAATTGGAACGACTGCAAAATCTCGCTATTTGATCTTTGGTCTCCGAAAGTATAACCACATCTCCCAATTTCGAACGCAACTAAAATAGCTTCCTATTCGATTTCGGCGTAATGTGCATATATATCTTTACTACCCTATACAAAATCCTGAAAGATCCTCAGATTCCTGCTATCTCCGCTCCCGATTCTAATTGTTACCACCTCTTCCTAAACTTTCATGTAATACAAGAATGCTTGAACTTCCCATTACCAAGTGTCGCTTTTTCTTTCACTGGTTCTCTTTTCGCGCCGCTCAACTCTGAAATAACCTCCCAACACATATACAAAACTGTTCATCCAGACATTGGTTCAATCGTCAGCTTAAGAGTTACCTCTTGCAAAGCAACTCATAACTTTTTTATCCATAGGTTCATTATATTGTATTCATTGATTAAGTAATTTATTTTTATTATCATTCAATCATTCCATTTATTTAATTAGTAAATATGTATTTTGTTATTATTTATGTATTACATGTATTGTTTTATGTATTTTTTACACTTTGTATATACGTGTGTGTAGTATTTATAAAGTATTAAACACTTGGATTTAAAAATAGTTTTCAATACACTTTAATATCATCTCACTATTCTTATCCTTATACTGCCATGAGTTGACTGGAAGAAATCCCTATTTATTTATTTTATTCATTTATTTATTCTATTAGAGATAGATCCGCCAATTGTAAACCTAGTTTAGCTTTATGTTGTTTTTACTTTTTTATACAATACAGTTTTCATTATATTATTCTCGTCACAAAATATATTGTACTTTACTATATTAAAATGCTATGCTAACTTGCAATCAACTGAACTTTATTCTAAAAATATATTCAATCACTCATCATAATTACTACATAAATACGTGTGAGAGGCAGAAAACAGGGTAAGTGTCTAGCTAGGTAATTTTGCTCAAGCGAGCCGCCCGCCTACGATTCCGTTCGGAAGTTCCGCTTCAAAAGCGACTTTTAGGTTTTGCTCCAGTGAGCTAATCGCCTTGCTATGCTTGTTTTCGTTCGCAGTTAAAATTGATCTCTCCAAGGATATGTTACTTATCTCGATTACGTTCAGATATTTGTTTATTTGAATCCCAATAGTGTTTACAAATTCTTCTGATACTAAATTTTAATTAAGAAGTAGATGTTCTACTTCGTCTACGCAGAATTAATATTTTGAGTAGCTTATGTTAGCGTTGCGTAAGTATATGTTTATAAATTGATCCCTACGTGTTCTTCTGATGTATAAGCAAAATTTTTATATAGTTTCATCAATCATTTAGTAATTTTCACGTGAAAGAGTAACAAACATGCATCCATTCAAGCTTTCGCGTTTAACATATTAGTAGGAATATAAAATAGCTGATACCAGCTGATTCCCTTCCGTTAAGAACTGTTAATTTCGTAATACAGTTTTAAAAACCTCGTTTCATCTTTTTATACGTATAATTGCATTTTCCTAATTTAACATTTTATCCTCTAGGGAAAAAATCCAAAATCCTTCATCTGACATGATCTTTCTAGTAACGTTAGATGTATGTTTATACATGAGCATGTAGTTATAGGAATCTTTCCTATATTCCAATATACACACCGAAATGAATTGTTACTTATTTATATATATATATTATATATTATATATATATATTATATATATATTATATATATATATATATATATATATATCATTATTTATCCCAACTAAAATTATAAATGCGAACGTAACTCTGTCTGTCTGTTTGTTACGCTTTCCCGCTTAAACCTCACAACCGATTTTGATGAAATTTAGTACAGACCATCTTTAGACCCTGAGACAAAACATAGGCTACTTTTTATTTCGAAAAGAAGTGACGAAGAGGTGGAAATACAGGTTGAAAGTGTGTATGTGATTTCTTAATTTTATAAGATAAAGTCATGAAACTTTATATTTAAGTACTTGATAAGAAATCATTAAACATTTGTTCTAGCATTTTTCAAATTTCAACCAGCTAGGGGGTGAAATAAGGGTTGAAAGTTAGTATGCAAGTTCGTCAAATATCACGTCATAAGAAACAAAACAAACAAAATATTTTTGTACACAACGTGCGCCTGCAGGGACCAGCCTAAGAGTCTCTTAGACATAAATAATAAATAAATAAATTCATTTATTTGCGTAAACATGGTATACAAGCTGTCATATGGTTATATTATTGATCAAACATGTTTAGCTAATCTTATAGCATGCAAATGTTTTACTATTACATAGATGTGTTTAGGTTCAAAAATTCTTGGGCGCTATAAATATTAAATTTACAGAATTTTCCTAATACATAGACGTGTTTAGATTTAGAATTTCTTGGACGCTATAAAAATTAAATTTACACAGCCATTTATATAATTCCTTTTTAAACGATCTGATATTATAGTTTTTTATGTCTTTTGGGATTTTATTATAAATTCTAATACACATATTTAGAATACTTTTACTATATTTTGCTAATCTCGGAATAAGGGACCAGGATAGACAAAAAATAATTTCACGCGGGCAAAAGCTAGTATTATATATATTCTTCTAAACATCGATGCATAATTTGTCGATTTTATTGATAAGCCAATATCGACAAGCCTTGCTCACTAATTAGATAGGTAGGAGAGGTTAAGACGAGTCATCACAGACAAAGCTGTTGAGTGAGTTAGTTGGCTAATGCAAATTGTAATTAGCTAATCTTATATATGCTATTTTAGTAATTGTTTCTTTGCGTACGATTTCTTTTTCTATGATTCTGTATATATATTGATATTCCTTCTTCCTAACTGTACAAATGCTGTGCTTTCATGTGTATCTAGTGCAGATGTTCCCAAACTTTTTTGTGTCGTAGACGCTATGCCATGTTTTTCGGTTTTGGGTAGACTTACTTACCTGATATTGAATGCCTTTTTTTTTTTATTTTTGTTCCCCTGAGGAAAATGCATTTAATTGCATACCCCGGCTGTGGCGAGCCGGCGGTTATGTGGGGCTCTCCTCCCCAGAAGGGGGAGGCCTACCCACTAAAAACCTCAGGGATGGCCTTCCTCAGGCATGTAGGGAGCCCCCGGGAACATGAAGCCACTTCCGGGAACCCCCAGCCTCCGCTCCCCTGCCTAGAGGGGAGTCCTCTTCGGGGGAGGCTATACTACCTCCCCCGGTCTCCTCCACCAACGACGCCCCCCGGCCACGGAAGGGGCGTGGTCAATCCGGGTCGCCGTAGCAGTCGCGACATCCTCGCGCTCGCCGGCGACCCGCGGCGGCGCCGCAGCTGTGCTACCGAGCCCGGCGCCGCCTTCTTCGAGCGGGATCGGCCATCTCCCGATGATATTGAATGCCTACATCCTATAACTTGCAAAATAAACCTTTATAATAAATTTATTACTTCATAGCTACTTTTAATAAAATAATTGTTGTATGTTGAGATCCATTATCGTGGACCCCCGTTTTCATTTCATGGACTCCCAAATTGTTGTTTCGCTGACGATGGCCCTTTGCAAGTTGTCATAGACCCCTAGGGATCGATATAGATCATTTTGGGAATCGCTGATCTAGTGTATCTCCATCTATTAAGTGTTTGAAGAAATTTACAACTTCGTGTTCAGTGAGTCAAACTTTTATTTATTATCACCTGCACCCAGGACACACTTTCCTTTCATTTACCACTGAATAGTTATTCGTTAGAAAATGTTTGACTTGAATGTTTCAATGTTTCAATTATACACACACGCAAGATACTGGATCACGTGTCAAAAAGCCAAATTGATGTATCACCTGCTTAATTAATCAAAGTGCAAATGCGTGTTAGGTATCAAACGTGAACCTACTTCATTTAGAGGGCAGAAGCATTAAGCACTTTATCGTTTAATGTATTTGTAATGTTTCATGCCCTTATTTTCAGTGGAATCAATAATACATTAGACAAGTCATCAATACAGGAACAAGAAATATCGAATATTTCATATGGGGGACTGTAGATTTTATAGGTAGAGAAATTTTTAGAATACTTGTAGAATCATTTCAGATTTTCGGATTTTTCGCACCCGTTTTTTAGGGTTCCGTAGCCAAATGGAAAAAAACGGAACCCTTATAGATTCGTCAAGTATGTCTGTCCGTCTGTCCGTCCATATGTCACAGCCATTTATTTCCGAAACTATAAGAGCTATACTGTTGAAACTTGGTAGGTAGATGTATTCTGTGAACCAGATTAAAATTTTGATGCAAAAAAAATAATAATAAATATTGGTGGCTCCCCATAATTAGAACTGAACTTCAAAAATATTGTTTTCATCAAACACATACGTGTGGGGTATCTATGGATTAGGTCTTCAAAAATAATATCGAGGTTCCTAAAATATTTTTTTTCTAAACCAAATAGTTTGCATGACAGACGCTTACAAAGTGGAAAAAAAATGCCCCCCCCCTCTAACTTTTAAAATAAGAAAATGAAAAATCTAAAAAAAAAACATGATGTACATTACTATAAAAACTACCAACGAAAATTGTTTTGAACGAGATCTAGTAAATAGTTTTTTTTAATACCTCGTAAATCGTAAACCGCTTCTCCCTCCCTTTTTGATTTATCTTTATTAATGTAATACTCGTAAGTAGAAACTATTTATTTATGCATTTCAAGTTAAGCGTACAATGTAATTTTTGATTACCCTTGAATCTTATATAAATTGATACAACAAAAAAAATGTGTTCACAAAAAATGTGCACAGTTCCTTAACTGATATTTATTGATTAGTAGATAGACAAAAAAAACTGTTAACTTTGTCATAGTCGCCACTCCGGCCACCATTGTTAAAAATCCGGAATAGCTCTAGTTTCATTTCAAAACGAATAAATCTTTCACCTTTAGTGAGACCGTACTATGAAAGTACCGTCAGTAAAAATTATTTATTATTATGCATTATTTATTACACAATTATTGGACATTATTATATTGTACAATTAATCAGCTATTTTGAACAATTTCATAAAAACTTGGCTCTTATTATATTAGACGAGTGGTTCCACTGGTTTCAAAGTGTCACTATCTTTCTGCTCCCGGGTTCGAGTCCCTGTGGGGGCAGATGTGTGTGTGATAAATGCGAGCATTTGTACCTTAGTCATGGTTGTTAATATATATTTCTGTAAAAAATGTTTATATATGTATAATATATGTTACCTTAGATCCCATAATACAAGCCTTACGTTTGGGCTAGGCCATATATATTGTTTACTAATTAGTTATTTACAATTTAAATATATTTTCATTTTTGACATTGTAACTAATCAGTATCCTAGATAATCTTAATTAATAAGGCTTTATCTACGACAAGTAAATATTAATACCTAGTCTGTGTTTGATGTAAAATCAATATTCACGTAATACAACATTTTTGAAGGGACGAGAAACGTTCTAAATTATAAATACTGCTGTAAAAATTAGGAATACGATATGTTTGCGAACCACCTACTTAATTCCTTAAACCTTTGTTCCTCCCAAAATAGAGGTATTAATTTTATCGCCGGCGAAGAATCTGTTTGCGCGGCCGAATATTAACATAGGTTAAAAGAGTACGTCCCATAAATAAGGCCGCATAAGGCCCTTAGAAACAAGCCCCTAATCTGTCACGGTAAAGTGACACACGGATAGATGATCGCAAATATTACGGGCTTTATACGGAGCGTTGCCGAATCACCGTGACAGAGGCTACCTAATGGATACCCGTGGGGTAGAGAGCCGTTAATAAAATATGGTTAGCATACGAACCAGGCGTGTAGTTATTCAGCGGTTGTATTATTTAGATACTAAGGTCTAGTTGAAAAAGAAAATGTTTGCTGGCTTTTATTACGTTTTATGATTATTGTTAAGATGTGATATTTCTTCAAGCTTGGACTTTTTTATTTTTTATTTATTTGACCATATAACAATGTCATACCAGATAGTCTTATCTGGTATGATTGTACATTTTTATAGCTATTAATTGCTATTTAGCTATATAATAATTATTAATTGAATTTTACATAAGATAGTTCTCAAATTTACAATCATATCATACGGTACTTATATTACAATCATATATTAATTATACTTATTACTCGTATATACAGGATGGAAATTTGTTTTTATACTTATTACTCTTAATACTGTAGATAGAAAGTTTTACTTAAAGGAAACATTCCTTTATTTTTGAAAAGAAATAAAACTGCATTCATAGATTTTTGAAAATTCACTTGCCCCACCCGGTAATCGAACCGACTAAAATCTGCAAAAGTTTCACCCTGTATTTTTATTGCACCGATCGGTAGGGTCAATTATAAGGATCAAATCTCTCTAACAAACTTCATATATTAAATGAAAGGAAAACATTAATTAAGTATGTACAAAAAATGATACACTAACTAATTAATTGTTTCCTTTAAGTAAAACTTTGTATCTACAGTATTAAGAGTGCTTCCCCTCCAGGTGGCATTACAAATTTCCACCCCGTAGATCGACGCCCAATTAAGTTGTCAAATGATGCAATTTAGATATTAATAATATTGCGAATTCTTTAATTGAAGTTTGAAATTTTTAAAGGGTGAACGGCCGAAGTGATTATTTCTTAGATTTGCCTTAGACCTAGTATTTTCAATACCCTCAAATCTAAGAATTTTATGTACTCTAGACAGTGCTAGTAATCTTGTGTCGACATATCTACATTTATATATATATAGGTAATTGGATTTTAAAATTATTTTTTTTTGCATTTTAAATACGAACCTGTACCTTGGAGGCAACAAGTCAAAATTATACACATAAAGCCAAACGTCGGATCTCGGAGCATATAGGGCGCTACGCACTGGGTACAGAAGATCCAAATAAACGACACTACTGCATTTTTGCATGTAATAATTGCATCAAATGGCTTTTTAAATTAAATTGAAACTAAATTAAACGTAATTTTCGCCACATGAACGAACTAAAAAAGAAACACTAATCAAATTGGCAAAGTCACAATTCCAGCTACTGAGAATTTGGTCGAAATTATTGCAATTTTTCATAAGCTGAGGTAGGTCGTAGCCCATAGTACACGGAGAATTGAAAAGGTTTCGCTAAATCTATACTTTTATCTATTCTTCTGTCTGAGCGACTTATAAATTTTGCACTTCGCTACTGTCTGTGTTGTTTAATTACATAAATATTGGTTTTTCATAAGGTTCCCAATTCTTGGACTATGTCGGTGACCATGATTCTTCTGCGAATTACATAATTTCTGATACAGCTACGTTAATGGCCTGCTATTCAAAGGTCATTGTCAGTCGTTGATCCCCCGGATGCCCCGGGGATTGACCCCCCCCCGCAACACAACAGAGGGGCGCCCGCACGACGCGGGCCAACGCTGACGAGGTCGTGGAAGTATTCTTGTGAGTTCCCATGACCTTGTCACGCCGCGATGCAGCTCTCTTCGGCGTGCCCCCCCCCGTTATCTGATGGGCTAATGACACATCGACGATCGAAGCTCTCGCGGCAAGGCGTCAGTAAGGGGCATTGTCAGGTGTTTAGTCGGTGGGTCGCGCGCCTGGGGTTATCCCCGCGGTTTTCCCGAGCCGCGGGGTATGCGAAAAACATTATAATGACATAAAAAAAAGAAAAAAAAGGCCAGGTTCTAATTAAGGTTTCTGTAAATATACAGGGAGACAAAATAGCCCTTACCTAGCCGTCTTTTCTGATTCTTTTTTCATTGTATTTTTTATTTATTTATTTGGGTAACTCAAACTAGTTAACAAATATTGAAAAAAATACATATTATTGTGGTTATAAAAGTTTCCGCTTATAACTAACTAGTGTTAGCTATACGCGGAAACTTATATAGTTTATAGTGTAAGATATTGAACGCACGATTATGCAAAGTAAAATATTAGAAACGTCGTAAAATATCCATCGAATCCAGAATATCAAAAGAAATTCTATTGGAAGAAAATATTTCTGACGTTAATTTTTACAATTACACAGTTCGAAGTATTGTCTTGAAACAATAAACCAACAGCTCCAGGAAGTGATAATAAGAAATGTAATAACGCTTGAAACGGACAAAACGGAACACCGATCTGTACCACAGCTTAATTAAATTGTAATTAATTAAAGTAGACCAAGGCACGCTTATTAATGAAGACAGAATGACAAATTGTTCCGAGCCAAATGTGTGAAATATTTAGCTGATGTATTTTAATTTCGTTGATGGAACAGTTTTCTAATGATTCATTATATTAAAACTAGAATGTAATTATAAAATAAATATATGTCGACTCGAACAAAGTGTTCGAGTTTTACGGTCGATGAAAGTATAACTAGTGATAATTATCACATATCATTATCGAACTTTCATTAAGTTCGCTTCGAAGTTTGGCCGTATTAATTTATTGTTATTGTGGTATTATTGATAATGCTCGTACATACATCATAAAACAATTTACTCTGGATAGAAAAAATAGTTATTTTTGAGTTATAAGCTCAAACGAATAGACAGATCATCGGATGACAAACAATTATCGTTGCAGATTGCATGTGTGTTGCAGGCCTTAATTGGAGTACGCTCTTTTTTTGAAGGATTAAATTCCGAATCGGCTCCGAATAAATGCAGGTGACAATTAATTTCATAGTTTAGTAGTACGAGACATTAAAATTTAAAAAAAGAACGTTCTTATATATCCTATCAGCTGTCTGAATCAGAATGAATGTTACGTCGCGTGCAATGATGACGAAAACTGATGACAGAAATTTTAAAACAAATAAGCTTTGCTATATTTTGAAACACATCTTCATATTTATTTCGATTGTATTTCTTAATTAGAGAAGATATTAATCCTACTAATATTATTAACGCGTAAGTTTGTATGGATGAATGTTTGTTAATATTTCACGTATAATAATGAAATTTTACAATAACCTAGCTCATACATCAGAATAACACATAGGCTACAATTTACAAAGAGCACGATAATATAAGCTACTTGTAATCATCCTATTACTATTATAAAGGCGAAAGTTTGTAAGTATGGATGTTTGGTACTCTTTCACGTAAAAACTACTGAATGGATTTGAATGAAAATTTACCACAATATAGCTTATGCATCAGAATAACACATAGGCTACAATTTTTGAGGTTTCTATGAGGTCGTAAAAAAACACATTTTTTGCGCTTACATTGCAAACGCTGACTGAATCCTACAAGATAGATCAAAACAATTTACTACAGTATTGTACAACTTAAAAAGGTCAACAAAAAAGTCCGTGATGGTATATGTTTATCTCTTAGGAATAACCCACAAAAGGAAAAAGATCGTTAAATGTAGTTTATAGGAGCATACTGCAGTAGCAGTACCTATAGGCCTATGATTAGGGCTCTGCAGTGCTTAGTTACCGTATTTCTTACTTATTACTAGACTAGACGGGACGAACCTGAAGTCCACGCGAACGAAGTCGCGGGCAAAAGCTAGTATATCATATATTAACGTCTGTACTCTTTAAAAATAAAATAACGGTATACCAATGTAATTGTACTCTCGTAAAAACGAGCAATCGTATTGTATCGAAAATTAACAATAGATTGCTCGTTTAAAATAAACAGCACATTAGATACGTGATCACTGGCCTCTTATGAAAGCCGATTCTTGATTCACGCGAAGGAAATGTCGTTTCATCGTCGCTGTCACATCAATCAAATAAATCTCTCGAGTATAAATTGATGAGGTTTTTCGGGTTATCTCGAGAGCGCGGTACTCGCTATCAATGGTCCCACATTCGCTATTACGACAAAGTCTCCACGCGTTTTGTTTGTAACTAGTTGATCAAGCTATATTTATTAGTATATACTTGAGAAAGGGTATATTTTGTAAATAGTTTGTCAAACCAAATTATTTATTTTTTAAACTAACACGATTTAATATCAAATAATTATATTGGGTAGTAATCGCATAAATAATTTCTTTATCGATGCCTCTACTTTACAGGAGTTTCCTACTATATTTTACGGGAACAATCCCAGATTTACCTACTCGATAAACTCTCTACCAAGCGACAGATGAAGTTCTGGTACTTCTCACCAATCCGCAATAGATCGATGTGTTGGAAGATGGCTATGAATTCCAAATGATTTATAAAAAAGAGTTCGGTACGGAGATCCTCGGAGAATACCTTTTGTCTTGCGTTTTATCCTGTCATTCCGTAAAATCGCAATTTCAATAATTGTAAATGCAATCCCATCAAAAACGCGCAACTCAGTCGTTCTACGGTAAAAAGTTATGAGATCCATGTAATACCAAGTCGGTCATTAATTTATTCAGTCCCTACTTAAGCGACTTTCTGTCTTAATACGTCAAGTACCTAAGACCATGATCGTGGTCCATAACAATTGAAAATCAATTGTGTCTGGAATCTCCCTGCTCAAAGCATTAAGTTGTTACGTAATAATTAACAGCATCTTATAGTGACGCATATCAATATTAAATATCTTTATTGTTTTATATAAATATATTGAGACTCGGCCATCGCACGAAAACACGTGTAAATTGAATTATTTAGTGGGAACTACCCCCGTGGGATGAAGCGTAAGTATATGTATGTTGTTGTATGTTGATAAAATGTATGAATAACAACGTTATATAAACAACTATATATTGTTTTACAAATATGTTAATCTTTCACTAATAACGATTTCCTAATATATTTTTACCAAACACGATAATAGGTAATATAACATGTTAATTACATAGCAGGTGCCGATATTTACATAGTTGATCTTAAGTCAAATTTCATATAAAACATTGACAAAATGTTGAACTACATTTAAGAAATATGTGCCTAGTTCTGTATATTTTTTGCACGTCGTGACGTAATGGAGTAAAAATAAACGGATTTACTTAACTAAAATAATTCGTTAACTTAATTATGGTTATATCAATTGACACGTTATCGTTATATTAATTAAATATATTTTAATGAAATTAATATTTTGGAAAAAAATTAATATGAAACATGATAAATAAAAAATCACAAAAGTGGTGCCGTACAAAATCCGTGTACGTATAAATCGGACGTATTGCTATGCCAGTCCGATTTTTTTTCCGGTTTCTAAATCTTGTCCCCAATTGTTATGCTACACCATTCAAAACGTAGATGGATTTGCATTCCTCACGCTGAAAACGATTTCCTGGACCATTCTGTGGAAATATAGCGAGCTCGGAAAACTTGACCTAGCATTTATATTCCGTTATAACGAATGGACTGAATCGCGGATGCAACGCAAGCACATTTGCATTTTGTTTCTTTCATGCTTCACTGTTGGATGTTATTCTTTGATCTCGCGTCTTTGATGCAAAAACGTGTTTTATGTACAATGATTTCTTTTATCTTTAAGTCTTTTGTCTGTAAACTAGTCCGTCATAGATATTAGTAGTATAAAAATGTACATGAAAAACGATAAAATATTGAGAACCATTCATAGCTTTTTAGACTTTCACGTATATGTGATAAATATAAAAAAAGAAAAACGAGGCTAGAAAATTTCTCAATGTAAACAGAATTTAAGCTCATTGATCATCAATTTAAGTCTCAGCTGAAAAAAATATATTATTGCTTTACTTTATAATATATCTTAATATATTACTACTTTGCCCGTGTATATATATAGTATAGTTAGTTAGTTAGTTTTATTTATATTAGCATTTTTGCATTGATAGAGGATTTCGTGACAAGAATAGAGAAAGGGATGCTTGGGTGGTTTGGGCATGTGGAACGGATGGATGAAAGTAGACTGACCAAAATAATTTATGAAGCTGGAGTGAGTGGAGATACGGGACGAGGAAGACCTAGGCGAACATATTTCGAACAAATCGAAAGTGTCCTTAAAAAAGGCCAGATCAGAAGTACCCGCAATCGTCGAGCATGTATGAGGAATGTTATGAAAGTAGATGAAGCGAAAGAGATATGTAAAGACCGTAGCAAGTGGAAAGACGTAATCTCTGCCTACCCCCATGGGAAAAAGGCGTGAATTTATGTATGTATGTATGTATTTTTGCATTATCCATTTTTTTTTCATAGGATAGGGCAGCAATAAAAATTCATAGCAAACGAGCAAACGGATCACTTCATGGTAAGCACCAGCAACACCAAAGGAGTCACAGATACGTTGCCGGCCTTTGAATAGTGCCACAGAAATGTGTAATGCAACAGTAAGCGTATTTTACACACAAGTAAAACTTATCCTTTAAAAACAGTTGTATCCCACATTCCCTAGAATTAATAGCTCTAAAAGTATAATGTCTAGAGGTCTCACCATCGCGTGGCGAATCACTATTCATTAGTCAGCATTACCCTACGCCGCACAAAAAACAAATAAACATTCAATTACATAAGCCAACACGCGAAGCGTGAAATACTTCCAATTGCTTTGAGCGGAACTGTTATTGGTGCTTCATTGTGCAAATTAGAACTTACGGGTGTGTATATTAATACGCGAGTAACTGTAATACGAAGGTATTAAGAATTAAATTGAATTGCATATATTTTAAAATTGCGAATTTAGAACGTTCTAAGTACCACTTCATAGTTTATTTAAACGTCACGAGAAAGTTATACGTAAATCATACGAATTTACATTACGTTGTATACATAATTGTTTTTTTTTTGTAATAGAAATGTATCATAGCCTAATTTATTTACTAGTCATAAAAAAATTAAATTGCTAATTGACGACCTCCATAGTCGAGTGGATAGCACACCGGTTTCAAGGTGTCGCCAGCTCTGAAGTCCCGGGTTCGAATCCCGGTGGGGGCAAATGTTTGTGTGATGAATGCGAGCATTTGTATTTTAGTCATGGTTGTTGATATATATTTCTATAATAAATATTCATATATGTATAATATATGTATGTCTATTTGTTACCTTAGATCCCATAGCACAAGCCTTATAGAGCTTAGTTCGGCCTAGGCTAATTGGTGTAAGTGTAACAAATATTTATTTATTTAATTATTTATCAAAAATATGAAATGTACAAATGAGTGAACCTATTTATACAAAATACATACAAACACACACACGAATCGAATTATATATTCAGTTCAAATATTCAAATATTTCAAAACGCAACTTCTGTTTATTCTATAAGGATCTGAAACAACTTTGACTGAACAAATCATCACGGAAATATTAACAAGCCTCATAATAAATATTAAATTTTTTTTTCAGTTTTCACTATATTACCGTAGCATGCATTATTTCTAATCTGCATAAATAGGTCTATTTCATTTAAATATAATCAACAACAATGACAAAAATTTTTCAATGAATCTCATAGTTGATTCGAAGAGTGGACCATTTTGATGTTCAATTAATTAATGTAATTGAAAAGTGTAATTTATTAAGTTTACAGTGATGGGATCCATATAATATGATTGTTTTTACATGTATTTGTGGTTTATTATAAGATGACGCAATTTAGTTTTACTGGTAATTATAGTATAGATATAAATATTCTTATATATTTATTATATATAAATGTTTTGGTAGGTATAATCTTACGGTCTTCATGTCACGAGTGAATAGGCATTTGCTAGGTAAGCGTGTTCCATCCTAGTCCTCATCGTCACTTACCATCAGGTGAGATTGTGGACAAACGCAAACCTATTCTAAATAAAAAAAAAAGGTGTGCAATTTGAATAAACTTTGGTTTACTTAATTAATACAAAATTATGTTGCTTGAAATCTAACTTGCGAATAAATGCGATTGGAGATGAAGGCCCAACGCGGAGCATCTTCATTGGTCAGTTCAGATGACGTATCGTTTCCGGAAGTGATGAGTGTGACGTCAGGTGTTTGATGGCAGTGTTCTGACATGCCCCCATCATAGCTGAACAAGAGACATATTTTCGCGAACGACGAACTATTCCCGATTCTGTTCGAATGTTGGCTACTCTGGAGACTCCATCTCGACCAGGGTACGTGAAAATTATACGATCTCGGCTCCACTTCAATTATTATTACTTAATAGGAAGGTTCGGGCACAATGCTCGAAAACCGTAGTAACGTTTTGTATAGTAATTGTGTCGTATTCCAATGTTTCATATTCCAACGGATTGCTATTCTACTAATTCAAACGTTGGATGTTCTACATTGGAGATTTTACACTAGTATGCTTACTTTGGATAATTTAAGTTAATTCTAAAAATAGATCAATTAATCTCTCTCATTCATTTGGGCAATGTTCGGAAAGTTACATGATATATACTGAACGCCTCAAGATGATTGATTCTTCAAGAGTCTTGGATTAGTGCGTGTCGTCATTGATGAGATACGGCAAAGCTAACCTCTTACTGTTAAGAGGCAAAGTCATGTGAATCGAAAATACTGAAATCCACAGAATAACCAATGTTACTGATATAGCTTGGAGAAATGCAAAACGAAAATTGTAGAATAGGCAGAGTATATTGATCGCAAGACTGAGCACTGTTGACGTGAAAAGGTTCTTAAGTGGGAGGCATATATCGGAAAATGCAGCTTTGGTCCGATTTGGTGGACCAGCGATTTGATGAAGATCGCAGGAAAGTGCTTGAAGATAGTAGTTCAGGGCTGATTGGACATCAGTGGTAGACTCATGAACTATTTTTTAAACTTTTGAGATCTTGCCTTTAGATTAGAATTTACAGTACAGTTAACCCAAGCTAGTACATCTAGGTCTTTTTATTATATAAATATGCTTCATTACATTAGAAGGAATTTTTAGACTGTTTTAAGGTAGAGAACATTTTTAACCAAGCTCTCATAAAACCTCAAACGCTCTTGGTCGTGTACACATCCATTTGATAGCTATGTGTTGTTTTATTCACAAGCGTTCGCCGTCAAAATATGTAAAAGGCTAGCCTCGTTACAGTCTACCAAAGGGTTGGAACAAAGCGGCGTCGCGTCAGTAGAATATTCATGGAGACTCACGACATCATTAGACGTGACACAGCGGAATTTAAACATGATAAGTTTTACCTAAATTGAGGACAACAGTGTCTTTTCAATTTGTGTTCTTCGTAGATCGACTTACCTAAAGAGACACGGTAATACCGAACGAAACTGGATCGTTTTGTAATTAAATGTTTTTCATTTGTTTTGATACAGTAAATTAGAATCTAATTTTCGATCGCTAAAGTGTAAATTTGCAAAAGTATCTTATTATACCAAAAAAACAAATTAAAGACAAACAAAAACAAATCCCAGTGCTGAAATCCCTGTGATGAAAATTAAACGGCTAAAATCCTTTATCTCACTCGATTGCTTCACATAAGCTCAAGGGGCTCAATAGTAAGTGTGTACAGGAGTGACAAATTCTCGTCAGCAGCGCTATCACAACAAAGTTTTAACAGTGACATCTTGTGACGGAAGGGGAAGTTTTGATTTGCGGCTACCCGCTTATTCCATTACGCGTTTAGCCAACTCGCAGCAAAATTAATAAATTTACATCTTCAGGGTGCCTTACAATAACATAACAATCAATTGAAGCTAAACAAAGGAGAAATCAATTATTAACAAAAACTCGAGTAACATTGGATAATAGGTTAGAACTGGTGGTGTCAGTTTTTATATTTATTAGCTGTGTCATATTTTAGATATAATTATAAAATTAGTGAGGAGTTTAAAGTGACGATCAATAGTTCAATGCAAATTGCAACTAAGAATTTATTTTGTGTGTTTCTGTGTATAGCATTTATGAGGTGATTGTGTAAAACGAGTATGAGAGAGTAAAGGCATGCTGACTAATTTAACTAGTTTGTAGCGCTTTGACGCCAAAACTATTTGTATAAAAAGTTTTGTATAAAATTTGTTACACAAGAAAGTATATACGATACTTTTAGTTTGGCTTGGCTTGTAAAGGGTTGAAAGGGGCGATGAATGGTTATATAGACTAACTGCTATTTGTAAAGCACGAAGCATGAAACCTATTTTTAGGCTGTCATTTAAGGGTTATGAGGCTATGAGAGGCTATGGGGTTAAAATAAATATAATGAAAGGAAATTCGTAAATGTGAAGCTAGAACGATTAAAGTTTTTTCTTTGACTTTTGATTAGATATAAATACAAATTACTTAAGTTTGTAATAATTTTACCCTCTACGGAGTAAAATAACAATAAGGAATAGGAAGCTATAGCGTATTTCAACCTAAAGTCACTATTCCACGGACGAAAATGTGGGCACGGCTTGTCTGTATGGTTTTTAGTTATCTCTGATATTTGAATCAGATTATATATCCTACTAGCTACGCCTGCTTGAGTACGGTTCTTAATTCCGACTTCGGAGTCCTCTATCCTCGCTGACCGTGGGCACTTGCTATTACGATAGTAGCACTAGCAGACGTTCTGCTGTCTGAACGGAAAGATACCTGAACATTCATACTGGTGAAGTACATATTAAGTGTGACTGAGAAAACTAGTGTGGGCCCTAGACCAAGTGGTGACTGCTACTGGCTGGGTATTGTTCAAGGTTGGTGGTAACGTTTTACACTGAGAAAAATCTAAGGCTAAAAGTGCTGGAACAACGGCAGATTGTATTGGTATGAAGGCGAAAAACCGACCAATCGTAATACGATCAAAAACGTCTTCCTACCAGCAAACTTTAATAAACTTAAGTGAAGGCGAATCGAACATGCATGCATACTACACATATGTCTCTACTACCACGTTTCTAACCTTAATATTAGACTAATTACCCTTACGAAATAGCGATAAATGTAGTAAGTCAGGTAAATATACAAGTACTGACGATACAATATGACATCTGTAAGGCGATTTAAACGGTAAGTACAAGTTACAAGTAACGTAACTAAGGCATTTTATGTTTTCTTTTAAGGTTATAATGTCCGTTCACTAGGCATCTCCTGCCTTACCGTTGAAACTTTTTTTACGTACTTACTATATTAAAATTCTGCCGAGAAAGATGCTCTTTACCTTCTCTTAAGGTGACACTACAGTCCTGCCTTGTCGTGAGGCATTTTATGTCTTTATTTCTGTTGTATTAACTACCCGTAACGTATTTTCTCTCTGATTGGAAGGCGTTTTCTATCGTATTTATGATAAAAATTACTGTTTCCTAAGATCAATTCCAATTTCTAGTAAAACTTTATTAACCTGCTAGTAATTTGTTTTAAAACATTTCATATGGTTATTTTAAACGTGCCTTCAGGTACATTAAACATTACCACACAGCTCTTTAAATAGTATGGTAAAGTATGATAGGCCTTGTTTACGTTTCAAAATATCCTACGAAGACCAGAGAATAAGCCTGCTGACGATTGGTAACCCAGTTTATTAAAGGTCTGAATAACTTGCTTTACTATCAAAAGGGGCTTTTAGAACCAGGACAGTTACTTGCTGTACAGTCTATTTGCGGGCGCATGTACACGACAGCAAAAACTGTCCAGGTGGGTTATTTTCTAACGCGTCGATGATCGGTAATTGTAATCGAAATCAATGATTTGATTTAAAAATCCCAATTATGCGCAATGGATGTTACTATTGATCGATTAAAATGACAAATATCACTTGGACTTGAATAAAATGCTAAATGTATTAAAATGGATTTAAACTGAGCAGAATTATTAAATCGATTCGATTGCGATTGCCGATTAAGTCATAAAATCACCCCCCCCCCTGGTTCTAAAGTTACCTTAATATGAACCCTGATAGTAAAGCAATTTAATCAAACCTTTAGCGAAATGTATCTGCAGAGCTCATCTAAAGGATATTTTCCAGTCTTCGTAAATTTCTGTAACAAATGCATATTGTTAGAAATCTAAGTTAGAATAAAAAGTTATATTTAATTGAATAGGTAAGTATTGTAATAAATCAAATTTTGCTCGAAATAACTTTATTAAACTCAAAACAGATTCTGTAATGTTACAGAAAAATCAACAATATAAAACTCTTCTTGATTAACAATAAATATAGACCACAATTACACATAGTGACAACAATCACTGATCTGACAGTGCAGATTGCATTAAAGATTACATATTATATATAATTGTTAAAGTTCCAACTGACTTAACCTTAATAACTATTAGTCTTATATAGTTAAAATAACATCGAAAAATAGTGTGGGATATTAAAATAAACTATGTATTAATTGAATTTATAAATATCGAAATAAATCAAGTTTTGTTCCAAAAAATAAGAAACTATTAACAAACAAAGACAAATCAATAAATAACATAAAAATCTTTAATTAACACTAAATATAAACCAACAATTATTATAACATGTAGTTTTTTTTCATTATTCTTTTGGCCAAGTATAAACGAATGAAAAAATTAAAAGATTATTAAGTTATATTTGTAAATTAATCAAGTTGCCATCGTTACATAACAAACAAACTGCTATCCATTGTCTGTAAATGTGTTTCTTTTTTAAACATTTCACCAATACCCTTGCCCATGTCTGAAATTGTGCCCAAGTACATTCGGATCTTCGTTCAGCATAGAATCTAATATCAAATGAGCCAACTCTTTTCGTTGACTGTAATCGAGGATGCCTTTTGAGGCATTATCACTTCTAAGCAACGCTCGTCCCCTGTGACTGCTTTCCAAAATAGATTTCATCTGAAATTAAAATGGGGACATTTTAACTAATTACTTCTGTTACTTACTTTCTATCTGATAGTGCATAAGCCAAAATTAAACTACTTTATTATCACATACAAAAAACAAAAACGAATACTATATTTCGTATATTAGGTCCAGTAGAACCTCTTTATTCCGGCACTGCACTAATACTTACTGCACTAATTTATTTTAAATTCATTGATTTGTAATTAAATGAAACAATTCTTAAATGTTAGTAATACGTCACTCTAGTAATCCGGCGCTCTCAGAGGGGCGTGATGAAGGAATCATGTTGAGACATGATACATACTTGTATATACAAAAACAATTGCCAAAAGTATCATTTCAAGCCAAGAAACAAAATTGACAGTTTCTTTACTCCAATAGAATAGTCCACCAGAATCTGCTTATCTCTCTGTTTATAATAGGCCTAAGACGGTTATGTATTTTTTTCAAGAGACAAATAAATCTCTTTTCGTCCTTAATTCAATACATATGTACTTTTCCCTTAAAACTAACTCGACTTCTTTTGTACTTTTTGTGTATTTTTATGTAAGTACTATGTACATATATGTACTATCATTTTCCAGTAGATTATCCAGCATTTTCACTAAACCAGCACACCCTAGTGTGATATCTGCCCGATTAACGAGAGTCTATGCCGGACTAACACTCGCAGACTGTGTTCGAAATACCTACTCATGTAAGAAAGAGAGTGTAGGCGTTAAGGTTCGGAAAGGAATGCGCCGGTTTGCACATATAGAAAGAATGAAGATGAAAGAATGACGAAGCAGTTAAAACAATGCAAAAGTGGATGGATGTAATTATAATTTTTTAATTCCCCTCTACCTCGAATTCGACTCTAGCTACAGCCCTATGCCGGTTATAGTTAGACACTTATTTGAGCGTTTATTTTATTTTTAAAATCGAGTAACTGAATCAGTGAGTTATGGATAAGCTAAGCATGCTTGTTAATGGACCAACACTTTCAAAACGGTCAGTGTCGTGTTCGATGAAAAGTTAATTAAATATTGATAAATACTTACTTTTGAAGGTTTCAATCAGATGAACTAAATCCCATTTTTAAGAAGGTCTATAGTATATTGATCAGCCATCTCTAACTCACATTACTCACAACAACTAATATTATAATGATGCAACGACTTACAAAAAATACGTTGCAATAACCTCGTACACGCTCGTACCGATGAGTAAATCACTACGTTTTAACTTATAACTCGTGACACAGCCGTCTTTATAAAAATGACTGAAATGACAAAAAATCAGTGTTGCCAGAAGTAGAATACAATACCCACCACGATGAAGCGTTTTTACCTATCACTTATGGATAGGACTACACGGATAAATCGGATAATGTGTAGCAGACTAATATTTTACTACTCGGCTTTTTGCCGAATACCTTTGTTTATTTTTTTTTTTGAGCCGTGTACAAGTTGTATGCTTATTCGATCCGTGAAAGTACAAGTTAATGTAGAAAAATAAAAGATGAAACAGACAAAACATTTATACTTACCTTTAATAAGCAAGAGATGTCGGAATTACTTTAAACGATTTTCATTAAATTTTCGGTGGATTAGGAATTTTTTATACCACTACGTGACAGATAATGCAAGCGAAGCCGCCGGCAATAACTAGTAATTACATGATGTTCAGTGATAACATTTCTTAAGGAGTTGAAATAATTGACAGAGGTATAGGTGATCGGCATTCTTTTGTCAGAACGGAAGATTTTCAGAATTATAAACATAACTAGCTTTCCGCCTGCAGCTTCGCCCGCGTGTAATTCGAATTTTCGGGAGGAATATTAACTTTTTCCTGGATAAAAAGTTAATCCGGACTTCTAACTTTACGTCTGCAAAATTTCAAAGCAATCGGTTCAGTAGTTACGGCGTGAAAGCGGAACAAACAAAGAAACTCACTTTCCGATTTATATTATTAGTAATAGGATAATATTTATGTTTAACTATTTTATGATCTGTATAATAATATTTAAAGTGGAACGATTTGACTGTTTTTTTTTTGTGTTGAATAGCCTCCGAAACTACTCAACTGATTTCTGTGATGAGCACAAGTAATTCTGACTTCTTTAATTATATTTCTATGATAAATATTTATCCATGTATAATATATCCGTTACCCTAGATTCCATAACACAAGCCTAACAGAGCTTAATTTGGGCTATTACACTTACTGGAATTAGCCTAGCCCAAAGTAGTACAATTCAATTTAAAAAATGTGTTTGTTATTTTTCTATCTTAACCGAACATTATCATCCATGATTATTATCTTCGTCTTCTATACTTAACCGAACGTGTTTTTATTTATCCGGTTGTTTTTGCCCGCAAATAACTACCCAACCAATTTCGATAAAGTTTAGCATACAGGTGACTAAAATGCCAGGGAGTGACATACCTTGAGATTGACTGGGAAGACATTGAAGTCCTTTTAAAATAAGAAGTACCTACTCTTAAAGATTCATAGTACTTACCTCAAATTTGAAGTAATTCAGTGGACCTAATAATTTATTGATTCATTAATTTTGGTTTCTTTTGTATGGAACAGCAGATTTTTTAAGACAACAAATTTACCTCATATTTGGGATAAGCACTATGAATCATGAATACCTAGTCTTATTTTAATAGGATGTTAATGTTGATGATGTCAGTAATCCTGTATATTTTTTATTTATTATATAGGCGGAGCCGCGGGCGTTAGTCTAGTCATCAATTTTCCCCTTAATTGTGCAATACGACGATTACGTTGGCAACACTCGATTCTATGATTTCTATCGTTGTAGTATTGTCAATATCACGGGCTTACCTTAGAAAACGCGGTCAGTAAAATGATTTGCAACCTATCATGGATAAAATTTAATCGTTTTATGACACAAAACGCCTTACAGACCGTAGCTTTGTTAATAAAATTTTGTCGAATTTCGTGTTAACTAAAGGCGAAAGAAGCTGGATTTCCTTGTAAAATTGACGTCAACAAAGACGTAAATGTTGTTCGTCAGTCTCTTTTAGACAGTTTTATGTAGAATCTAACTTAGTCTAATATCGAATTGTCTGTATACTTACGGCGAAATTAGTGCTAACTCATTAAAAAAGCGACGACCAGAATATATTTTTTCACAATTTTTTTACAACTTGTCGTGTTATTATAGCGATTTTCTTAGAAAAAAAATAATTGATTAACGCTTTTAGTACCTATCTATCGACGACAAAATTTATTGTATGTAATATTGATGTGAAGACATTTCATTTTATTTTCTTCTCCATCTTAGTAGGTACCCCTACGTCTTGTAAATGGCATTTTGACAGTAAAAATAAAAAAAAAAACAATTTCATATTTATCATAGGAATTTAATTTTAATAGGGACGGTCAACAGCACATCAGGTATAAACTGTCAATTTATCTCAGTCGATTTGAAGCTTTATCTGCCCACTTATAGGGTTGAAATTATCCATACATATATAAAATGTATAAAAACCATTTGCCATTTTTCGTCAGCTAGTAGGTAGGTATTATTTGTCAGAAATATGTCTTGCGGTACCTATTATGACATTTGTCATTACCGTGTAAACAACTCTGTGAAGTTAATATTTGCCGCATTGAAGAAGCATTTTAAAACTTACGTTTACGTTTTATTTAGTTTACTTATTAAACGCATTTAGTGTTACTAAATCATAAATAACCTTTTCGAAAGACGAAAAGCGCCGTTGTTTATGGTTATATTCACCGGTTGCTCACCACCGTAAGAATAAGGCGTTTTTAATAGTTGCTACTAATTTCTTGACTGGAAAAAGGCTAATTACAAAAGTGCCTTATGGTATGTGTTATTTCAACGGTTTCGTTTACTGGAAATGACAATACTATTTCAACTATTTCGCTTAACTACGCGAAAATAAACGTAAGCGTAACAAATTCACAAAAAGAAATTACAATTTAACCGTGTAAGGCGTGTTTCGTCTTAGGCACAAAATCCATTTTTCTCAGTGTACTATTCTCCTTGGCACACAGGAGTCAGTCGTCATCACACACTATGCATTACTGCTTATATTAAAATCTTACATATCAAAACTATTGTGATACAGTCCACATCTAAACCGAAGTATCTTTTTGGTCCTTCGAGCCCGAGTTTCATTAAAATTCATTTAGTGTTTTTTATGTGAAAGTGTAACCAACATCCATCCTTACAAAATTTCGCAATTATAATAGGCGCAATTATATTTTTCGTTAAAAATACATTGAGAAATAAACGGCTAATAATGTCAGACTAACATATCTACGATTACAAAATCGTACCAACAACGTATTGCACGATAAATCAGGAAACAGCGAACTCTTTGCGAACTGAAGTAATAAGCATATCTGAAGTGAATTCATTTCCCAGTACCAGATAAAGTTGGAATAGATAGAGAGATATTCGCGAATCTTGGGATGTCAGTAAACTAGTGATATATTGAAGTGGCGTTCGCTGAACCTAAAATAAATTACCTCATATAACCTTTGGGTTACGTATGTGGAACTTTTCCAGGTCCTTTTCGTGTCTCACTAAATTTTGTTTCGGATTTATATGAGGTTGGTAACTAAATTAATATAGGATGGGATGTTAAAGTTAAAGTTTAAGTGGTTTCACCAAACTCTTTGAGGTTTGGGAAAAATCTTTATATGTTAAAGATTTATTATAATTGTCGTAAAGAGCGATATGATACATGATCGTGTTCTCAGTGATATTTAATTATTTAATCTTTTTCGTACATTGAAAAATCACACTGCATAAGGCGGATCTAATGCAAAAGTCATTCTCAACCAGTGAACCTGCAAAATGTGAAAGCTAATGGTGGACGCATTATTTCCGATAAATATAATAAAATGACACTTATTACCAACAAATAAATTACAGTATAACTTTATTACATATTTACATACATACATGCATATATGTACATACAATATATATACATATCATTTGTTATACCAAGTTAAGCTAGTCAATGAAAACGGTTTAACTAGCAGGTAGCTTATTCCTATTCCAAGCGAGAGGCGGAAACAGTAAATGGGTCTGAGACAAACCCAGATCGATGCGATGGAATTTCGAGATATATTAGATTCGTTTTTTGCACTTTATATATAAAAAAAATAATCGTCGGACATATTAAAACCTGTAAATCTGTTTAGTTTAGTTGGACTTTTTTCCACACTTGATTAGGTCATTATGCGTTAATATGTTAAGTACGCATATGTAAGGTTACATTCAATAGAAAATGTACCTCATATATTTATATATTATTCATATATTGTGCCTTATATATTAATTATTGAAAAGGAAATTGATAACCGATATCTAGCGTACCGAATTTGTTTTCAGCTTTTAGTTCATTATCTTCGCCATTATCTTCATTTTATACAATCTATAAATTTATATTTAATTGTTACTTTATACACACTATACTTCATGTTGATCTGGGCTATAATTGCCTAAAATTGATAATATTTATTTATTATTATTTTAACACTTTTTTAACTCATTATATAGCAGTGTTTTAGTTTTATTTATTTTATTTCTTTCCTGACAGTAGTAAGAGAGTTCGCACGTTAGATTCCTTTAAGAACCAAGTCCGTAATCATTTCCTGTCATTAAATTCCTTGTGTGACATAGCCATTAATTTACTTACCCAGTAATTACATCTATACGCAATTTGAAGTTCTTTTTCGTATTTCCCTGATCGAGGCTTGCCTGGAAGCGGCCGTTCTGTAATTTTATTACTTTGTTTTTTTTTTTTGTGGAATAGTATTTATTATTCGCCATCTTTTAATATTAGTATTATACTAGTAAAGAACTGTCATTTAAATGTATTTTGTATATATAAGTGTGTTTGGTGTTAATTTTTAATGAGTAATGAGTGAGATTATACAGAAAAATATATATACTAAATTTAAACTACCAATCATGGGCGGGACACGGAAAGTCCCGTCATAGCGGAATCAATAAATATTTATTTAAATAAATAGTACCTACATAAGTATCGGAATAAATTAAGCTCGGTATGCGTGGATTCCAATTGCCCAAACAAATGAAAAAAAATATTATATAAGATAAAATGTTTTACCGTCATCGCGGATATAATTTTTTTTTTATGTATTCGATAGTAAATTTTATTGGCTTTTAGAAAAAAAAGCACGCAAGCCACTTTTTTCTGCCGGAAGGATCTGGCATATCTATTTGAAGTGTGTATGAGTGCTAAAATTTCTCCATCATGCCGGAAACGTGTAAGTAGATACATATAAGCAATCGATTATCAACCTAATAAATAAATAAACACCTTATATAAAAATATGTGTAATCTCCTTTGTAGCGGCAGCCATCTTGAATTTACAATGATAGTGATAAGTAAATTCTGTTGTCATTATAACTAAAGATGTACACCAAATAACAGAGCAATCTACAAACAGAATTCTTCGGGTCTACAGAAATAGGGTTAGGTTATATAGAATATTTCAACAAGGAGTAAATTGCTAACTTACATAAAACTACATATTCCATATTTTTCGTTTCTATTCCAAATGTTGTTCAAGTTGACGGGATAATTGGTGAGGCAATATCCGCTTGTGAGTTATTTCTCGCGAAAGGTCTTTCCCTGATGATTGCTGTTGAAAGGTGACCACTGACTACGGCGTAGTGTGACGTAGCGATCGTACTTAATGTTATTCGCGGCGAGCTTGCTACGTTACGGATTACATATATTTGAAATGACAATACTAAGTAAACGCTCAATGGGTTATTTATCTATCCTTACTAATGTTACATTAAGGGAATTGTTGTATGTATGTAACAAATTAACTACTGAAGTGTTTTCTTTTCGATCCCATTCGTCATGTCGTGCCTTGCGTTCTAATTTTAATCTGACTCTGGATATACCGCCCCGAAGTACCGACTATTTTTCATATTCTTTTTCGGCTTATGCCGTCCGGTTGTGGAACTCTCTCCCTGAGGGTATTAGGGGAGCGCGAACGCTGGAGTCCTTTAAGAATCAAGTCCGTGTTCACTTCCTGTCAAAGATTCCTTAACTTAAACTAGTTATAGCCTATTGTCCTGTCCAATTACTGTACCCATCCTATATTTAAATCTCCTTTTAATATTTCCCTGGTCCTAGGTTGCCTGGAAGAGATTGCTGTTTAGCAATAAGGCCGCCTTTTACATTTGTTATTTTCTTTTTTTTTGTGTGTGAATATTTTATGAATACAATAAAGGGTTATGTTATGTTATGTTATGTTATGAAGTGATTACAAAAATTCTTTATCCATTAGAATGCTATATTATCCTTGATAAAAATTGTTATATATTATTATATCTTCTTCGCACCCATGCAAAGCCACGGAGGGCCGCTAGTTACATATACAAGGAAAGTGATGAACTTGGTTGCCGTCTTTTAGAGCTTGCAGATATCACAAACACAATATATCCCTTTTAAGGGCATAGTCTTTTATTTTCTTTTTTTCTTTTATTTAGTTTGGATGTTCATGGAGTACGATCTAATTTCACCAAAAGTTTTACAGGGCATACGACATTTTAGTAACTAATCAATAATAAGTATTTTTAATGGTAAAAAAGAAAAGATATCGTCATTCAATATTGTATAAAAATGTTTCAGGTTTTAGCGCTACTTTTAAATCTTGGAAATTTAATTTATAAATTTAAAATTGGATTAATTTCCAATGTAATTTTAATAGTTCTATTTTATTTTGAATTCACTTAATTGTTGGTTGTATCTGAAGATAAATTATTGATTTTGTTCTAATAATGGAAAGATTAGACGAACTTACCTTAGTTATGTACGATCTTAATTAACTTAACTAAACTTAAGAGGCCTATTACAATTCTTTATTCTGCGAGATTAATTATTTCGAAGCATCCCGACAACTCATTGATCCCACTCATTGGTCCCACGTCCAAAATACTGTGTTGACGCTACGACTAAGCGATTTTGATACTTTTCCCAAAATTTTATATTTATATTTTTATGGAATAATTCATTAATGCTATATATGTCGTATATGAAGAAACACATATGAAGATGATATTATAAATAGGACAGATGATATTGTTCAAAAATAATGTTTATTAAATATTACCTAGTATGTTAGTTAGCAAAAGACGGTTTTAGTTTTAAATTACGTGTATATTACGTAATTACGTGATAAAATTATCATTTTTAATTTCATTTATGTAGAACAGTAGTTCAATCCCGGAGCTCAAAAAAGTGCCTTAGCGCATTTTGTGTAAATCTTTCTCTACAATTTTGGGTTTTGTTAAAAAGTTAAGCAAAATTTACAAAAAGCGAGGCCGCTACGAACTATGTCAATAGCTATTCTGCATTATTCATTGAGTCAAAATTGTTAATGTATCTTTGTTTCTGTTCTTTCATTGCTTGCAAAAATGTAACACGTATATATACCTTTTATTATTATGTAATCAAATAAAATGGCATGCAATCTTTCGACGAGCATTAGGATTCAGACTTATCGAACATTAACCACGACGAATTGCTCCGGTCAGTGACCACCTTAATGTTGTAAGGTTATTTTTTTCGAGCAACCCGCTCGTTAGATGTCGTGACGCCGCGACAATTTACTTTTTGCTCGCGTCACAGGAACTATTGAGCACAAATATTGTTACAAGAAAATAAATCAGTAATTGAGCTTGAACAATCGTCCGTAGATTGTATGGCGATAAGGAACTTAGTAATTTGAAAATGTCGGTCGAAGTAAAAGTATTTCTGACTGACTTGTAAGTTCGAATGAAATATTAGTTAGTAATCTCTGTATATTGTTACTGTATATAGTAACATAACGAGTCAAATTATCATTAACTGCATTTAACTTATTGACAAATGAATTTTTATTTTAAAAATATTGGTTCATTTTTACGGACCAACCACCAATTGGTCCATTTTAACCCAATTTCTATGGACTACCTTGGGACGACACTGAACCTAAACAGACGAGAAGATGCTAATTAAAACGCGAATAAGGGGCCAAGGCGATAATGGAAGATGAGCTGCAGTGGCTTGACTTCTACCCCCAACCGTCTACGCCTAAGAGGAGCTGCGTTGGGATCATTTTTGCGCTCCCTCTCCGCTGCCTAGTTCTGCGAAATTACAGCCTAACAAAATAAATATAAAATATAGTATATCATGCTATTATAGCCCATATTAACACTTGTAACTAAACTTAAATTATAAAATTAAGATCATATACTATTAATTCAATCAATAATAAGAAAACATTTTCGTCATACATGATTTCTGTGTAGCTTTAACGATTAAGGTTGCACATGCGACGGAAGCTTAAAAAATGGAGTAACTTCTCCCGTTTTCCCAACATTTTCTTTCACTGCTCTGCTCCTATTGATTGTATCGAGGTGAAAAGTATACTATAACCAGTCCAGGAGTATGATAAATAATTGTACCAAGTTTCGTCAAAATCCGCCTAGTAGTTTTTGTTTCTATAACAGTTATACATACAGACAGACAAAAATTTTACTGATTGCATTTTTGACATCAGTTTCGATCCCTAATCACCCCTTAATAGTAACAGCATGGTATTTAGTATAGTATCAAAAATAAGCTAACTCATCACCACAAACAGTTTCCTGAAACCTAATACTCCCGATATTAATTCATTTCAAGCTACACCCAAAAAAGTATTCCACAATACACGTATTAAACACCGCCCTCTTTTAATTTAATCTTGACGTGTACCTTAGAAAAGATATTAAATTGTTCGCGGGCTATTAAGAGGCCCTCACTGCGCAATGTTCATTACGACACAAAGACGTATTGCGCACAAAAAGCTTCCCATATGCGAGGAGCGTGTGACAAATTGAATAAAAGACGTCAGAACGGACATTCCCTGTTAACCCGAGCCCGGCAAATGACTGACAATGGCCGCATCATCGTGCTAGCAGATTTTATTGGGCGCCGTTTTAGGGTTAATCATTGTTATGGAGCTGTGTCACAATATCAAAGGTATTGCAGATAGCCCATGACTTTGTGTTGTAATTTGTTTGTCACTTAGGAAATGACACCACTTATGTTGAAAATGTCTAGTTTTTACTGTTACACTCCATTCAAGTCGTAGGGCCCTTATGACCAAAGTTAAGGCTGAGTTTAGTCAGTAGGTCACGCTGGTCAGAGCGCTTGGCACTTTTCGTGCTCCTTGTCAGGATTCTCAGCCTCTCTCTCCTGAGGGAAAAAAACGTTTAGACTTTATGAATAAATTAAAAAGGAAATTTCTTTTCTAATTATATATATATAATTTAGATATTTATTAATATTGAACAAACAACATTGACAATATTTTTCTACTCCAATGTACAATTTATTTAATTGATTTGTGCGATGTTGCTAAGAGACGATATTGATGTTATTATTAATTTGTATTAATTTTGTGTCAAAGTGATCAACTGCTGTTTTTCTCCTTAGAGTGTTGGACGGAACCTGTCAATTACGAGATGCTTCATATAAATGCAGATAATATAGACGACAACATATTTGTGATGAGTTATCTGTTCTGATTTAGAAACGCCACAGTAGTGGAGCGAATAATAGGCAGATATAGTTTTGTGTCCAAGTGGAGCGATTTTCTCGTCAGTTTTAACACCGCGAAAACGCAAGTGTGTTGTTCAGTGTAAAAATGGGATAAGTTAATGTATTTCTGACTTTTCGGGGCAGTTTAATGCAAATCTTATGTTTCTTCTGGCATAAAGTTGATTGCCAAACTCTACTCCGGTGAAAATGTTGTTCCAAGCACAAAAAGCGGCACAAAAGTTGGGAAACCTGATCAAGGTTAGTTAGATGATTATAAGACTTTATTAACAGGGAATAAAATATGTTTTGGCTTAACAAAACAACGATACCGTTGAATTTCCGATTATCGATTACATTGGGTTAGTCAATGGCTGAATTTGTCGAAGCATTAACACGGTTTGAGAAACAGGTTCAAATTACGCCTGAGTCAGTATTTTTTTTATCCACTTAAAAAAGAAACAAACTTGATTTTTTCCTATAGTATTTTGTGTGAATAATACTGCTATAAATGTGGAATTTTGATTTTTCTTCAAAAATGTAATCCAAAATGATGGTTATTATATAGATAATACCAACTCAGCATAATTTCACATCTATGGATGGCACAACTATATTTTTTTATTGTTAAATATTAGCCAGGATATGAGAAAGCTCTCGTTTGCAATGCACTGACTTTTTAGTATTTTTTATTTTATTACGCCATATTTTCACATTTATTTATTTTTTACCTTGGCAGACAAACATTCTCAAGAACTTATAGGTTTGAACTGAGTTTATGCCGGTAGAATCGCACAAGCGCATCCCGCCATGTGCCCCCCATGGGGCTAGAGAATTCAGAGGGGTTTTAGTGGGTAGGCCGGTCCTCTATGGCCGGAGAGCTCCACACACGGCCAAGCCTTGCGACCGCGGTGACATGGTGCATAAGGTCGCATTTCCCCTCTCAAAAAAAAAAGTTTGAACTGAATTGAGGTAAGTGTGAAAGGTATACCAACTAACACCCTATACATATTCTTAAAAGAGCTCAGATTGCTATGTTTTCGTAAATTCTGTGCCGGAACAGGTGGACGAGAACAAAGACGGCTTTCGTGAAATCATATCGGATATGGTTTTTAGTCAGGGTATTGACGGTAAGTGCTGATAAGTCAGGTAAGGGGGCCTCAGCCTACACATGGGTCACCAGTGCTGGTGCTGCTTCTGAGTCCCCTATGTGTAACACACAATAATAATAAATTAATATAATTTACTAGGATTATATTAAGTAATTAAAATTTTATTTTAATATGAGTTTAAGTTGAAGTGACAGTTTAGCAGAAAATATAAAAATGATACGTCAAAAAAAACTGCAATATACTATGAAATAAGTTTCACCTATTGTCTTCTTGTTAATAAGAATGAAATGTATAGTATATCTGTCGATCACATAATTATTATTACTATTAATTGATCAGGTCTTTAAGTCCCTCGCTTACCTTGCCTTTATGTTTACATTTATTTTTTAAATACTAAATATACTTTCGATTTGATTTGATTTGATATCTGTAGAGCAAGTTTACCCTTTTTTAGCTTATGATATATTATTATAAATTATATTAATTATGTATAAGTCTCCTTGTGTAATTATTCTATATCTGCAATACTCAAGTTGGGAGCAAACAATTGTTGAGTAGAGAAATAGTTTTGTGGATGGTTTTTTGAAACTCAAAGTGTTGAGTGCATTAAATATATAGTATATGTAAATTAATATAGACATTTAGAGCAATTTTTAATAAATATTTTCAATGATATTACAGTTTTATATGCCAGGACAGCGGTTGCGGCGATATCAGCCGCGTCGCCAGCGGCACGTGCCTCTAAATAGTGGGTCGCGTAAAATACTGCTGGATTAAGTTATATGAGCGTATAAACAAAATTGCCTATAGCTTTTTGCTTATACATTTTTATGTAATGTTTATATTTAATTTGAATTTACGAAAACCTCAATTCATAAGGTCTAGAGATCGATTTATTTAAGAACAAGCTATAATTTTTAGTTAAATCAAAATTTGTTAAGTTAGTAAACATATAGTTTAATAAAAAATGGTAGAGTACTCGTCGGTTTTGCGGCAAAAGGACTTCGTAACATCATCTATAAAATCGGGAAAAATCTTGTCTGTGATGTGATGATAGAAACCCTTCTGAGAACTTTATTTTAATTTAATTTATATTTAATATTAATGTATAACTAAATATTCTGTGAATATATCAAGCGGTTACATATTGCCGTTATGGATATTGAGCTAAAAAGAGAAAAAAATACGTTTCTTGTATGGGGGTCCCACTGAAACATTTTTTTTTTCACTTAAATTCTTTTATGAATTTAAATAAAGAATGGCTACTTGTTGCCGTTATGACGGTACGGTACGGTAAAAACAAAACGTTATTTTTACTTTGATCAAAATGACTAAAATTTGACGATTATTAAAAAACCGGTGAAGTGCGAGTCGGTCTCGCGTAAAAAGATTTTTTTATCTTTTAGTTCTTTTACTTAAAAGGGTAAACAAATGGGTAAAATCACGTTTGTTATATGGGAACTCATTTAAATATACATATATTTTATTCTGTTTTTTTTTGTATTTATAGTAATTATCCCCGTTCATGAGACACTGGTTGGCATAAAACACATGAGGCTAATGACAAACGGAGAGATGGACAGACAGCGGAGTCTTAATAGGGTACTGTTTTATCCTTTGACTACGGAACCCCATCCAAATCGGAATGATTATTTCCTCATTTTCGCATGAATTGCAGTTTGCAGAAGTATCCTTGTATTTAATTTATATACAAGGTATGAATCATGTGTCTTAAATTATCAAATTATAGGCTAAATAGAATTTGGCTTTTTGTCATTATTTAATGCAGATCAATTAATATTATTTATAACTAGCCCATCGCGCCCATGAATTTGCTCGCATTATATCGGACTTTCCTTAAAGAGAGATATATTTTTACACGGTACAAATTATTTTATATTCTTCCCCGTGTTTTCATCCATCGTCATACCAAATTACATCAAAATCCAGCCAACTGTGTTCATCATATTTTCCAGCAGGAAAAATATATTTTCCCGTGTTAATATTTTTAACGACAATTTTTTAACAATTATTTGTGTTCTTTTCATCAGATTCACAGGTCTCAAAGCATCCCTATTCAACTTTCATACAAAGTGGTTGACTAGTTTGTGAGCCTATTCAAACAAAATCGAATCCCATGCGAATTATACGCATAAAATTTTAGCCATACATTTCCATCAATTTTCCTCGCGATAAAATATCATCTCATCATTAGGTTAGGTTAGGTTAAATTATATATGTATTTATAATTTATAGTCTAAAATAAGTTTCAAGCTTCTAGCTTTAAAATTTCGTAATTTCATCGCCAATCTTAAACAAATAAAATATTTTCAAAAAAAAATTCCTTTTTCAAAATTAATTTAACCTGGGGACCACAAATACAGGAAGTTAGCCGCAAAATATTCGCGTCGGCTGGAACATTAAGACGGCTTCGAAATTTCCTTCCCACCGCAGCTAAAATCTCACTTGTCCAATCCCTCCTTCTTCCTATTCTTGATTACGCTGATATCAGTTATTTGGACGTCACAGAGGAGCAACTTAATAAGCTTGAGCGACTTCAAAACTTCTGCATACGGTTCATATTCGGTTTACGAAAATATGACCACATTTCTGAATTTCGCAAAAATCTCAAGTGGCTTCCTATTCGCCTTCGCCGGAATGCTCATATTCTCTCTTTCTTATTTACAATCCTTTTTAACCCTGCCACCCCATCTTACCTTAAAAATCATTTCATATTTCTTCATGACACCCACTCCCGAGCTCTTAGGTCTGAGGCGAATCTGATTCTAAGTATTCCGAAGCACCACACTAATTTCAAACACCGATCGTTTGCGATCCAAGCAGCGAGCTTATGGAATGACTTACCTATTTCTCTGAGGCGTGCGAAGTCTCTCAACGCATTTAAAAATGGTTTACATGACTACTATCTGTCACTGTAGGTGTATTGGAATTCGTGTAGGTAGGTATATGCAAGGCTATGTGTCTGTTGTGTAATATGTGTTTGTATTGTGAGATTTATTGATTTTCTTTTGTTTTGTACTGTATCATAGATTGTTTTGTAGCATTTAAGAATGTGTATCCTGTGTTTATGTGTTGTACATTGTCATTATTCAAATTCTTGGCTTCTATAACATTTTCCATCCTAAGGTTGCCTGGAAGAAATCGCCCTTCGCGATAAGGCCGCCCATTGTACAAATAATACAATGTATTTGAAATTTATTATGTGTGATGTAAATGTACAATAAAGAATATATCTATCTATCTTTTCAGGCTCTAGATTGTATACCGAATTTCATTTATATCGATTCTGTATTATACACTCGTTATATATACCTATATATAGTATATAGGTATGATTTTTCATTAATTTATTTTAGGCCTTGCGACAGGTGTCTCTTCCTGTGGCTGTATGAGCTCCATCGCTCATTGTCACACGTGATAGCTTGTAGTTAATCCTACTGGAACTGGAAATGTATATCGCATGTGGCAACATATGGTGCTTATGACTGCCATCGTTGGTTTTATATCACTAGCGAAATTACACGCGCAATTTTACCCTGTGGGCTCTATGGAATATCGGATAAAGTGGCCTTTATTACAGTCTTCAGGGCCTATGTGCTAATAATACTTTATTAGCACATATGGCGTAATTTTAGTCGTATGTTCGAAATTTAAACAAAACCCCTCATTATGCACAGATATCGTTCTATTATTTCACAGATTATAAAGAATAAACGCTAGCTAACTTTCGGAATATAATATTAAAATAAATCATTACTTTGGTACAGGTTTAAAGATAATACTTACAAAAGATATTAAATTTGTTTTGAAGTTTTAATGAATTTTTGACCACTTACCCAATATAGATACATACAGGGCTTTACCTTTCTGCACCTTTTCTATTTTTATTACAGGAAGAGTATAGTGAAGTATTGTTCAATTGTGGGTATGATAATTGCGTAATTTTTCTGTAGTGTAGACACTACAGAAAAACTGTGCACGTTGTATATGTTTATTATATATTATATATATATACTCATTTAAATAATACGCTGTTATGGGTCATATAGATCTATATTAAATCAAGGTATTTAATTGGATAAGGATTAATGCTGTATTGGTTACAATCGCTTCGAAAATTAGCCATTATTTGTCGTAAAAAGTAAATGACAAAAAATGTTATTATGGGATGTCCATAAGAGGTAGACACATACCATTGCGAAGTTTTCTGTAGACCTTTTCAATGTGTATAATACTTAGTACATTATTTTGATAAATCTCGTAAAGTTCAGCCCGCGTTTGTAATGTAAGCAGAAACCTTAATAAAAATAGCAGTATTTCTCCACTATTTAATGGGTGTTATTATATACATATAAAACTTCCTCTTCAATCACTCTAGCTATTAAAAAACCGCATCAATATCCGTTGCGTAGTTTTAAGGATTTAAGCATACATAGGGATATAGGGACAGAGAAAGCAACTTTGTTTTGTACTATGTAGTGATTAGGACCTTCACCGGAGGGAGAGTCTAAGCCAGGATCGTTTGCCTGGATACCACTGTTTTCGTATTTTATATTCCAATTAATTCAATTTTTTGCTATTGTGACATTGCGTTATATGTCACATGTTTGAAATATACATTATGGCTTTTGTACACTGAGAAAAAAAAATGGCTAACAAAGTGTCCATAAAAACTTTGTTAAATAATTATAGTAACTGCAACAAAACACTTGACACACAATAACAAAGGTCTCATAGTGCCCTCTGCAATTTTTTTATTGTTAGAGAATTATTGTTCCTGCGGCTTCGGAAATCTGAATCAAAGTAACAATGTTTATTAACGTTGTTAAGACAGCAACCGCGACTGTTGTTCGAATATTAACTTTAGTGTTTATAGTATGACAAAATAATCTGTAACAAAGCTAAAGTTGTTGTCATGTTTATTTATTACGATGCTGGATGAACAATATTCAAAACTAACAAAATTTAAGATTGTTCAGTTAGCAAATAAATTATAGTGTTATGTGACAACTTTCGAGTAGTTGTTTCGTTTTTATATACGCAGGACTCGGCTCGGCTCGTCCATTTCCTTCGCGAATGTTCGAGCGGGCGCGTATTGTGTCGGTGTAGCACAATGGCGGAATATACTTTAAATCACGGTTGTGAACACTAAATACTTCTGCTCTACTATTTAATGTGAATTTAAAAGTAAGACAATTTACAACTAGTGCTTAGATTTAAGAACGGACATGAAGCAGGTTGGGTGAATCGTTGGGTTACCTACGAAATATCGAATTCCAAATGATCGAATATTGAAATACACTGATAATATTTTGATATTCGATCATTTAGAATACGATATTTCGTAGGTAACCCCAACGATTCACCAAACCAGCTTCATGTCCGTTCTTAATCATGGCAAAACGGGAATATTTATGGTGACAAAGCTAAATTGTTGGAGTAACTAATATGGGTTGTGATATGGCAACATAAAATTGTTGCCGAATCTACCTAATTGTCGATTTCATTTGACAATAAAAAATTTGTTATGGTAGCAATTCACTATGAACGGCTCTCCCGGATTAACTTTTTGTTGTTAATTTAGCAGGATTTTTTTCTCAGTGTAGGGGTGGAATGATACGGGAAGGAGGAGGTCACCTACCGATTGACTCAGATACTCACCGGGCACGGCTGCTTCGGTGAGTATCTGTGTCGAATAGGACGGGAGGGATCGACACATTGTCACCACTGCGCATCCGACCTCGACTCGGCCCAGCACACGCTGGCGGAGTGCCCCGCGTGGGCCTCCGAGCGCCGAGTCTTGGTCGCAGAGATCGGGCGAGATCTGTCTCCGCCGGCATTGATTGCGGCAATGCTGGCGGACGAGGGAGGTTCTCCAACCTCCCTCAGCCCTCCGGCTGTGGCCTCCTTCTGTGAAGCAGTGATGCTTCAGAAGAAGGCGGCGCCGGGCTCGGTAGCACAGCTGCGGCGCCGCCGCGAGTCGCCGGCGGCGGCGGGCGCGAGGAAGTCGCGACTGCTGCGGCGACCCGGGATGGACCACGCCCCTTCCGTGGCCGGGGGGCGTCGTCGGTGGAGGAGACCGGGGGAGGTGGTAGCCTCCCCCGAGGAGGGCTCCCCTCTAGGCAGGGGAGCGGAGGCTGGGGGTTCCCGGAGGTGGCTTGGTGTTCCCGGGGCTCCCTACATGCCTGAGGAAGGCCATTCCTGAGGTTTTTAGTGGGTAGGCCTCCCCCTTCTGGGGAGGAGAGCCCCACATAACCCCGGCTCGCCACAGCCGGGGTATGCAATTTAATGCATTTTCCTCAGGGGAACAAAAAAAAAAAGGGGTGGAATGATAGATCTCGTCTACATCTTTTTAAATTCTTTGCTTCTGTAAGCAGTTTACCTAACGATCTTATGAAAATTATTTGAAAATGACTAGCGGTTCGCCTGACTCATCTTTCAGTTGAGTTACGTTCAGGTTACATTCAACCATCCGTCTGGCCACTCAAAAGTAGAAAGGCGATACGTAAAGTCTAAAGAGGATATGAGTATAGTGACAACACTGCTTCAGTTACCAAGACCGTGAAGTTCGACAGATTTTTCTTATCAGTAAGTCTCATTGTTATGTCTTCCACTATTTCTAGTGTAGCGAGTAAGTATGACGGATGATAATACTTCTATCCAGGTGTTTTGGGCGCGTTGTTTCTGAAGCTGTCACTTTTTAGAAGATCAGTCATTGAGAATACTAAGTCACTGCTGCCCATAGAATTTTTGAGGTAGTTACGTAATACTGATAAAGGTAAACCACAAAGCACGCAGGAATTACTCGCTTGCGCGAAGGTTTAAATTATTCATTCATTATGTTGACCCACGCCTCATAATCTTTCTAAATTACTCAACGGCTTATGCGAGCCTCCTGTTATGGAATTACTATGGGCTATTGTTAATACCCGGCTAAAATGTTGTTAAGCACCTTTAAATTTGGATACGCTATGCGTTTATGTATTTCATTAGTTCGCACATTTCTTCATTGCGTTATGTTTTATTTAAGTCAGTGACTCATAAGAAAAAAAATTAACTCTTTAATTACAAATTAGTTGTGCAGTTGTAACATAATTAGCATTTAATTTGTATTAGGTTAACACGATCCAGAATCTTTTGATTTTTAATCGGATACAAAATGGTGCTGCCAACGAATATATAAATTGGTCCAAGCGTTGTTGAGTTATGCGCTTACAAACACATTTTGCAATTCATTTTTATATATAACAGGAGAAGAGAAGATAAGATTAGGACAATCATTTTCTTTGCCTTATATTCATACTTCGAGTAGAAGGCATTATTATTATTATCTTTTTTTGTTTATTTGGTTCACGACTTTTTTTTATAGGATAGGGCAGCAAAATCAAATCAAAATCAAAATAATATTCATTCAACATAGACCTTTACAGGCACTTATTGACGTCAACAAACAAAACAAAAAAAAAGCTTAAATAAAAAAAAAACAAAAACCTTGTCCGTACGTACGAATAAGGAAAAAAAAAAGAAAAAAATATATTGACTCGACACCTGTTCGGAAATTGGGAGAGCCTTCTCGAGAAGAACAGGCAAGAAACTCTGAAGGTCTATTTTTTATCTCCTCTTTTCAATGTTAACAATCACAATAATACAATACAAAAATACAATATAGTACAAGATACAATCACACCTAACACGATTACAGTCGTATGTATGTCATATAAAATAATACAATATTATAAATAATGTTGTTACCAAACATGGCTCTATATGAATAGTGTCCCTATTCCCAAACAGTGTGATCATTAAGATAGTCACTTACTTTATAATAACCTTTACTCATGAGTGTCTTTTTGATATGGTTTTTAAATTTATATAAAGGCAAATCAATGACACCTTGCGGAAGTTTGTTAAACATAGATATACATTTCCCCAAGAACGAACAGCTAGTTTTATGGAGTCTGAACATTGGAACGGCAAGTTTATTTTTGTTTCTAGTATTCACATTATGTAGATCACTGTTTTTATTGAATTTATTATAGTTTCTATATACAAAAACTAAATTATCATATATATATTGACTAGCTAAAGTTAAAATATTAATTTCTTTGAACAATTCTTTTAGGGATTCTCTAGCCCGTAAACAGTAAATAGCACGAATCGCTCTTTTTTGTAAAAGGAAAATACTTTCAATGTTAGCCGCTGATCCCCATAGCAGCAGTCCATAGGACATAACACTATGAAAGTAGCTGAAATAAACAATTCTTGCCGTTTCAACATTAGTTAAAAGTCTAATCTTTTTTACTGCGTACGCCGCTGAACTAAGTTTGATTGCCAAAGTTTCAATATGTGGATCCCACTGTGTAGCGTTCTATTTATGATAGTTTAAAAAAAAAGAAATTTGCCAGCTAAGATCAGGGTGTGGGTATAATCCTTATCGGAATCGAACCGACCTGGTGATATATGTAGATATTTAGGATTAATGATATGGGCGCCTCCACATAGATGCAAACAGACCTTCAAATGGTTAGGTGATAAAATTAAACAAGGAGATTTACATATGTAAGTTTATAATTACATTTAAAGTTAAACATTTAAATACAAATCAAAAAAAAGATAATATAATAGTCCAACAATCAATGGGCACGGTATGTTGCACACATTACAATTTTAAAAGTTCTTATTGAGCTGAGCCATCCTCCATCCGTCACCCAAGGTGAATATCACACAAGAAAAATTAATTCGTCCAAAATACGGTGGTTCACACACGTAATATAGTAAGAATGGTAAGATGTCACCTTATACGTTGAGATTCCATCGGTGATGGCAGGGATTTCCGTTGATAAGTACGACAACCTACATCACCGCATGGCTGGGTGCATGAAGTCAGGTTGAGATGAAACGGCCCAAACGCCCTAATTTGTGGTGATTACGAGGTATACCGTGAACCCTACAACAATGTATTAAACATGAAAATTCTATCCCACGAACATGTGGAAATCTTTAAAGTTAAAACAAAAGATGAAAATACAACTCACCATTAACTGGGATTGCTGCACGAAACAATTATGGCATTAAGCCGTTATAAAAAAAAATATTAAAGGTAAAACATATTAAATAAAAAAAACTAATTTTCTTCACGGAGGCCTAAAGCGGCACATCCGCCAGGAGAGGAACGCCGAAAGACCCATCCTTCGCGTCCTCCTCGCCGACGTCAAAATGACAGCCATGACTCGAAACAGCCAATAAATAGCCACGGAGGGATCGCCATAGAGCAAGCCGTCACGTTCCGAATTGGAAGCATCACCGAGTGAAGAAAAGGCGGACTTGTCCAACAAGGAGAAAGAAACGAAAACTTCTTTTAATAAACCAAAACAAAAGAATTTGTTTTAAGTAAACTCCTAATAGATAATATTAGGTATATATTAGTTATGAAAATATGTTAAGGTTTTCTATGACAGTCTATGGCTTCACCCTATCAAATCCCTACAACCATAGATCTGTATATTGAAATTTAAGTTCTAAATTACAATTCCAACTAAAACTCCTATCACAGACTCAACACATCTGTATGCTGATTAAATGAATACAGAAACTAAATGTTTTGTCCCTATGTCCATCTTGTTATAAGTAAAATTTATTAAATATAAATTAAGACAAAAAATTGCACTTATGCTGAGGCTGTACAGGTTCCGATCCCTTCACTCTTACTTTCACTTAAAAAGGTTAACAAAAGAAAATAAGTATCTGTCACAAAATCCTAATAGAATATGTAAACAAGAATTAAAATTGTAAATTAATAATGAAATTAAAAGTATTTTGATGATTAAATTGTGCTGAAAACAATAGTAAAAAATAACACGTTACAACTGTAGTCGTGAATCTAACGTAATGCCTAAGAATTTAGTATTATTTACCAAGTCAATGACATCACCATTCATATTTAAACTAGTATCAACCTGCCTTACATTGGGCAAAGAGAATTTGATACATTTTGTTTTCTTAGAATTTAAAGAAAAATTATTAGTTGTGAACCAATACAGAACTCTCGAGAGAGCACTATTTACATCGTCATAACATTCCTTTTGTCTATCAACTTTGAATAGTAAAGAAGTATCATCTGCAAACAATACTGTCTCACACGATTCTGTAATGTAGTAAGGAAGGTCATTTATATATATTAGAAACAGTAGAGAACCCAATATTGATCCCTGGGGAACCCCCATAGTTATAGGCGAGCTAGCAGATTCTGATCTATTAATAACGACTTTCTGCAATCTGTCTGATAAATAAGATTTTAAAAGGCTAACAGCTCCATCCGAGACACCATAATGTCTAAGTTTACTTAAAAGCGTTTCATGACTCACACAGTCAAACGCTTTGGAAAGGTCGCAAAACACTCCAATCACATCCCGCTTGCCCTCCCATGCGTCAAAAATATGTTTCATAAGTGCAGTTCCGGCATCGGTAGTGGATCTACCTTTGGTAAAGCCGAATTGGCTTTCATGCATGAATCTGTTTGTTTTCAAGTGACCTATTAGTTGATTGTAAATAACTTTCTCGAAGATTTTGCTGAAAGTAGGTAATATGGATATAGGTCTAAAATTTGAGGGATCGAGCAAACGGATCACCTGATGGTAAGCGATAACCGTTGCCCATCGACACCCGCAACACCAGAGGAGTCACAGATGTGTTGCCGGCCTTTTAAATGGGAATATGCTTTTTTTAAGGTTTCGACTACTTGACTACTTGAAACATACACAAGATTATTACTAATTATGACTACAAAACAAATAACGACACGCACGGTGTAGTTTCTAATATTAGTGAACACGGCATGCACGAAGTTTCTACAATAAGACTATCACTTAAACTAACAGTATAAACGCTTATTTATCTAATTCATCGAGGGCTCTAAAACGGCATTAGGCTGAATAGATATAGTTAACATGATTCTGTTATTATTTTATGTATTTTTTTTTTAATTTTCCGAACGCAATAAATGTAATTAGTACTACTTGAATCATATCAACTTAGAAATATCTAGCAATGCTACAATAAATACAAGAATTCCGTATTGTGTATCCATGTTTGTATCCCAAGAGGTCGGCATTGTTGGCGTATTAGACAGCGGCGAAGCGGCTAAGCACTCAATTAGCGAAGCACTCAACTCATTGATTCAATCTGACCTAATAAAATGCCTATTAGTTTTCCTAGAGGCGCCCTTTATTCCTAATGTACACGGGAAGATATGAGTCTTCATAGTATCACAATCCTATTTTATTCGTGAACTACCTAGTAAGGTAGAAGTAATTTGGTTAAATTTCAAGTATTATTTGTCTTCTTCGTGTATTTAATTTAACCTAGTTTATTTAGTATTTTCATTGCGATACTGTTTAGTTGAATCAAATCACTTTTCAAAGTTCATTTAATTAAATTCAAATTTAGTAAAGCTTGCGTATTTCAAGTATATTTCGAGTGGGAAATAAATTGTCTTCTTCTATTTCAAATTTGAGCGTCAATGGCGCTGTGGTGTTGGGGTCGAATCTGCCATGTACTATGAATTTTTCTTTTTTAGAATTTCATATGTACATTTATCTAACACTTCTATAGTGAACCTGCATACACCTACCTAGAAATTCTATGATGTATGTACTCAACCAGTCCACATTAGGCCAGTGTGGTTGACTAAGGCATATCTCCCTAACAATAGTTATATACTATAAGCTCCTTTGTGGGGTATGGGCTATGGGCTGTAATAATGATTTAGGCGGTATATACATTAAATGAAAACGCACTCTCATATTATGCATGTAACGTAAAACAATACGTACTTAGCTACTTTTAGATTATGAATGTACAAAACGTAAAATAGTGCTATTATAAACATATAGCACCATCGCTTTCTCAGTTTTTTTTTTCATTTTGAATATGATATTTAATCTCATACGGTTAAGTTCGTTGTGTAGTAGAGGGAGGAAGGGGAGTGACAGATGATCAGTGGAACAACGCAGAGCCCTAAATAGATGTTAGCGGAATAGTTAAAGTAAAATATGATAATGTGTTTAGTTGTGTTTTATTTGCACGAACATTGCTAATTTAAATTGAAGAACTTTTCTGATGGTACATACAATCTTAAATCTCGGACGCTTAAGTTCGTTGTGTATTAGAGGGGTGAAGGGGAGGTGCGAGATGGTCGGTGAAACAACGCAAATACGAAAATAAATGTCAACAGAATAGTTTACGTAAAATATATAAATATTTTAGTTATGTTTTATTTATACGAGCAGTACATATTGAAATTTAAGAAATTTTGGACTTAGTAAAATAGTGTGGTTTGACCGGTACATGTAAAAGCATTGTTTTTGTTTCTGAATGGAGATAAATCAACGAGCTGTTACGATTTCGTTCAGTCAAAATGTATATTTGGCCAAGATGTTTAAAATAGTATTAGAAAGGTAAGTAGGCATAAATATTTGCCAAACTGTACTATTCTTGTGCTTCAGGCATAAAAGTGCTTTCTTGCTATTAAATTTATGTGCACAAAAAAAAACATGTTTCTAACTACTTATTATTAAAAGTGATAACGTAAACAAATATAGAAAAATGTTGAGACGTCTCAATTGTAGCTATTTACGATTTATTATTATTACAGATAGATAGATTTATCGATAGCTATGAAAATAGAATGTAATAATATTCCTGTATTATTGTTCGATTCTTCTTATTGTTTGAGATGTTTGAGTACTTTCGTGTAATATTATCAAATTGTTTCTGAAAACATCTACCAGCACATTTAACTTTATATTAAAACAGAGATTTTAATCACAAAGAATATTAAAGAATATGATAATAAATAACATATACATATTAGATTATTAATAATAGTTCAACCGTCTATTCAACTTCAACACTGACTTGGAAATATGCACTAGCCAGCAAAAATATCAGTGTCTCGAACAATACAATAGCTATCGTTGTATACACATCAATACGTCAAACTCTACATATTGGGAATTTGTGAAGCAGGTGGAAAGGATAAAGAAATCGATCGTTGCGCTTGTCGCGGAAGAAATGTGCAACAAAAGGGGCGTCATGTCAGTCAGATAACAAACAAACTTGTAAATTTTATTGATATAGTTCATGTTTGTTAAGTTTTAGTTAATTTACAACCTCCAATCTTCTCCAAGAGTATCTAATACTATTGTGAGAGGTAAATAAAAACATACTTTGAAAAACAACAACAGTTTTTTATATTATAAAGATTGCACTTATTATAAAAAGTTTGAAAAATTATGTTTTTATGTAAAATTATTATGTAACCGACTTTGGTTGTGCTACAGTAATGGCATAGAATAATAAGTTATATTTAATTTGAGATATTTTTTATAAGCAAGCCATATCGGGTCACAGCACAATCAATTTTATTTGGATTTATAATACATTAATGCGCGGAAATTAAAACTAAGTAGTACCAAGCAGAACTTTTATTCGAAAATTTAATATTCAAACTTAACTTTTTTTCAAACTCAATGATCAACCATGAACAAAATTTTTCACGCACTAAAGGATTCGTTTGTTTTTTTTTTTTCATTATAAAACACGTCTTTTTTGCAAGCCAGTTCGATATTTAAATAAAACTCTGATAAGTTGCCTCCTTGGTTTGCCACTTTACGAAGTAACAAATCGTTCCATTTTTAAAATACACGATGGATATGAATTTACATGTATATTTATTTGGCCGCTAAAACACGACAGATATGGATTTTCATACATTTTTTGCCGACCGCTGTTCGCATGTATTTGGCCAGTACAGCAATTTCGATTTATCTCCAAGAAGGTTGTCAAAATAATGCTCAAATTTCCAAGCATGTTTGAGAAAAAATACTTAACACTAAACTTTCAATGGATTTAAATTTCCTTGATTTTATACTATGTATATTTTTACTCACAGTTATCCTTAAATGTCTAATAGTATAGACAGCTCTTACGTTGATTGTAAAAGCGGTTATTTTCAAAGTGTAACGTAAAGGTGATCGGTAATTGACTGTGTATTGTATTGAAATCTTACCTCATTCATAAAAAAGCTCGAACAATTCTTATAATTGCAGCTGCGTTATATATTACTGATCACTGATCAGATATTAAACACATATTAATAATATCAAAGCCAAAGAAAACACTCGTCGTCTATTCATTATTCCTTTCGGTTTTCTATAGGTTGCATTTCGGAGAGTGTGTGTTGGAATTACATGCATTAATTCCACCCGCTCCTTTCCACCACCAGTCAACCAGACGTAGGCTTAACTACCATCCTTACGTGGTGGACTATCCTCGCACACGTACAAAACGGTTCCAGTCTTCGTTTTTAATACGAACAGCTAAGATGTGGAACTCTTTGCCGACGTCTGTGTTCCCGGAACAATATAATCTTACGGTCTTCAAGACACGTGTGAATAGGCATTTGCTAGTTAAGCGTGTTCCATTCTAGTCCTCATCGTCACTTACCATCAGGTGAGATTGTGGGCAAACGCAAACCTCTAAATAAAAAAAAAATCATGTTATAAACCGTCATCCATACACTATATCCCCCATTCCACACCGCACTAAGAAATTCCAAGATTCCTTCTTCTGCCGTACTTCCCGCACTTGGAATTCTCAACATGGATTCCTTCAAATAAGGCGTGGAAAAGCAACTTTTGGCCCGGCAGGGATAGGGTAGGTAGGAGAGTGGAGTAAAGTCACTATCCTATCTGTCATCTCATTTGGGCCTCTTTCACCGCTTAACATCAGGCGGAAGTCATCTGCCGGGCATAGCATTGAAAAAAATTGACAATAATAAACAGAGTAAGATAACAATCTTCCAGAGTTAAATAATTTTCGTTCACTGAAATTTGAGGGTCTATCCCTTTGTTGTGAGGATATATGATATGTGTAATAACTTTTGCTAAAAACTGTGACCATTTTTTTGACTTCCACTTGGCATCAGAATAAATCTCATCTCTGCCTACCCCCGTGGGAAAAAGGCGTGAGTGTATGTATGTATGTATCAGAATAAAATCAATCAAGCTGCATCTTAGATACTGAAGACAATTTCAGTAATAATTCTTCTTCATTCTCTTGCCCTGTTCCCAATTTTATTTGGGGTCGTTGCAATATATTCTTCTTCCACTCTCATCTATCACTCCAAATTTCTCTCATATCGCTCTCTATTTCTCTACCTTCTTCAACATTCGATTCACACAGTCCATCCACCTTTTCTTCGTTCTTCTTCTCCCACACCCATCCACTTTCAAAGCCTTAATATAAAAAAGATTTTAGTAATAATTAAAGCCATTAAATAAAGGTTAGTGTTTTTTTTGAATATCTATACAAATATTATAAAGAGGAAAGATTTGTTTGTTTGTAATGAATAGACTCCTAAACTACTAGGCCGATTTCAAAAATTCTTTCACCTTTGGAAAGCTACATTATCCCCGAGTAACATAAGCTACTTTTTAACCCGGAAAAATCGACAGATCCCACGGGATGCGCAATAAAGGCTTCGCTCAAAAACTACTGCACAGATTTTCATGCGGCTTTCATCAATAGATAGAGTGATTCTTGAGCAAGGTTTTGCGGTATTTTTTATCTCGGGAAAACAGATAGTCCCACGGGAAGCACGATAAAATCTTCGCGCCATAAAACGACTTCTGTGCATATGTAGCCGTGGGCAAAAGCTATGACCCTTAACACTCTATAGAGCCAATCAGGCCACGCAGGCGAAGCCGCGGGCAGACAGCTAGTCTTATATATAAAAATGAATCGCAAAATGTGTTGGTAAGCGCATAACTCAATAATGCCTGGACCAATTTGGCCAATTCTTTTTTCTAAATGTTCGTTGAAGTTCAAGGATGGTTTTATCTATTATACTCTAAAAAGGTACTGTCAATTTGGGCTTTATTATTATTGCATAAAGTTCATATTGCTAGCACTCACTGTTGTCTAAACAATGCAGGGGTGCTCCTAACATTAAAGACTCAATTTACGCTTTATCAACGCTATATAAAGTAGAAATTCAATCGTATTTATCAGAACAGTGCGCGTGTGTGCGTTGGAGACAGAATACAATGTTGGAGGATTTAATGTCACGTTCCAAAATTTAATAATCACAAAATGTAATAAGTTCATTTGGACCTTTTTTGCAATTTGGTTGGCTATGCGATGTTATCTAAATAATAAGTAAGAACAAAAAACTGCCACTTTACAAATCTTTTTGACTGGACGAAGTCTGTCGGGTCCGCTAGTATATGGTATAAAAATATGATAATCCAAGTACGTGACTTTACATCATCAATCAATACATAGTATAAAACAGTCGCTTTCGCTGTATGTCCGTATGTATGCTTAGATCTTTAAAACTACTCAATGGATTTTGACGCGGTTTTTTTTAATAGATAGAGTGATTCTTAAGGAAGGTTTGTATGTATAATAAATGCATAATATAGTAGAGAAACACTGATAAATTTAAAGGTTTCTAATGTGATGTCGTAAATAAGCACGTTTTTTTGCGCTTATATTGCAAACGCTGGCTGAACCCTACGAGATAGACCAAAATAATGTACTACAGTATTGTACAACTTACAAAAATCCACAAAAAAGTCCGCGATGGTATATGTCTATCTCTTAGGGATAACCCACCATAACCATTTTTTCACTGCACCCGTGCGAAGCCGGAGCGGGTCGCTAGTAAGAAATAATTTAGAAAAAATATGTAAGATAAGTAACTATAGTTAAAAGAGAGAATGCTTATAAATATACAAACATTTAAATAACATGTGAATAGTGCGTTTATTTGCTTAATACATATATATCACCTCTCCGATTCGAACGCTCCGCTCTACATTTAGTAGAGTCTGGACCATATACGACAAACCGGTATCCGGCGTTCGATTATCGTTCTCTCTGCGTCTATTACGTCTATTCACGTCAAATATAAAGCGACGTTTGACACACTTTCAGAGGTGTATGTCTGGAGTGAGTGTTAATTATTAATTTATTAATTGCTTACGTTCTACAAGTAAATCGGTCAATTCATGTTTAGTGTCAAGAATCCGACGCAAGCAATTAGCAAAGCCAATAAAGAAGAATAAAGGTGTTATATAAAAATATCTTCGTTTAATGTTAAGTTCTTATAATATTTTCAAGAAGGGAAAATCGTTTACTCTTTGTGAGTGGCTCCCCTAAGTACTACAATGACTTCATTGAATATTTAACGAAAGAGTTTGTATTGTCGAATTCATGATCCGCGAATTTATTAATTTAAATTAACAACGCGTGGAAAAATTTGATGACTTGGTATAAAAGCTTTGTCAATGGAATACGGGAGCGCTTTTTGGCTTCTTTCCTCTGACATATCGGAAAATTTGGTTAATATTGTACGCGTAAGCTATGTACATAATTTTTGATAAGCTCTCCTTTATTAATAAGAGTGTTTAAATAAATTGTCTCTGTTAAATCTGTATTAACTTTTTGACTGACAGCAGCCAAATAAAATTCAAGATTTGCGAGTTAGTGTAATTTCCAGCGCTCATCAAACAAGTTGTGTCCTGGGACAATTATAAAAAGAATAAATTCTTACTCTTTAAACATGATTAAAAAAATAGAATTCTGATATTTTTTTGTCATCAATCAAGTTATTTAGCATATATCATTGTAATAAACTGGAGGTTTGCTGAAAACAACTGCAAGTGTATTATTCAGAGGAGCAATAAGATGATTTTCTCACACATATTTTAAAATTTTATAACTTTAAATAAATTAATAACATAGTCACATAAAGCAATATCTATTATGCCAAGTCAAAATCTATTATGCAGCTGTAATTTTAATATGAATTCAGATCGTGGTGTCACCTGTGTGGTTAGATTTAACACAATGTACAGTTCAACGACGGAAACAGTCGCTATTGCTGGTCATCTAAATACTGACTCAAGATCAAAACGTAAAGTTTAATGTTATCGTGCGCCAAATTTTGCGTTTTAGTGCGTAATGCCAAATACATGGGATAAGATTTAGGTAAGAATAGGTATTATATGTGAGGTCTAAATTTTAATATTTAATTACCCAATGATATTTTGCTAAAGATGATGTATATTGCGCCACGTTCAAAACTGACTCCGCCTTGCGTGTACATAATACATTTTGATGTTTCACAAGATTATAGATAATAGAATATAAATAGGAAAAATATTTATTGCGTAATTTAATTTACATAACAGTATCCATACAAAATCGCCATAAAAATTACATAACAATATACGTATGTCAGTTTTTAGCGATTTTTAGCAAATAAAACCGATCATACATAATAGTACGGAAAGATAATAGCATTACAATAGCCAAACATATCATGGGAGCAAGGAACAACATCACTCATTCGACTAATTAACAAGTTAACTGGGGTATGAAGTCCTAGATAATTTTATTCGCCAGATAGAGAGGTTAACTGTCTATCTGTCAATTGAAAAATTCAGATTCTCGTTAACCGTGGAGTAAACCTTATCTGGTCGTTTAACTGAGCATTGAAAAATCGGCCCTAAATGAAATTACACCAATTGTTCAAATTCGCACGTCTCAATCGACACTCTCTGTATAACATCATTATAAGTGATTTCGGGATTGCGAAGGTTTTATCCCGCTTCCCGTGGAACTATCCGTTTTTCCGAGATAAAAAATACCGCAGAACCTTGCTCAACAATCACTCTATCTATTGATGAAAACCGCATGAAAATCTGTGCAGTAGTTTTTGAGCGAAGCCTTTATTGCGCATCCCGTGGGACCTGTCGATTTTTCCGGGATAAAAAGTAGCCTATGTTACTCGGGGATAATGTAGCTTTCCAAAAGTGAAAGAATTTTTGAAATCGGTCCAGTAGTTTCGGAGCCTATTCATTACAAACAAACAAACAAACAAATCTTTCCTCTTTATAATATTAGTATAGACATGGTACAAAATGGCTCATACATTCTATCAATTGCTTACATAGCGACAAGTTATATTACAGAAATTTAATTCCAATACCCAATGAGTGCACTTCTCCAGTATTGATCACAAATATATTCAGCGCTGTTTGATGTCTATCTCAAATTCAAACGTACCACGGTCTGGAGGGCGACCGCGAGATCATTGAACAGGCCCGTGGTACTCTCAAGAAACGAATTCGATATGTCGTGTCGCACCACGTCCTATTCTAACTTACATACACGGTGTAAAGTTAGAGCGAGATGTGCGGTGAAGTGGTGACGATGTATCGTATGGTCGGTTTTGAGAGTAATAGCTCAGAATAAACGATTATGTCTATATTTGCATACGGTGCTTTACGTTAACTAACATTCTATTGCTTTATGGTATCTTTAGATATTTTTATGTAAAGGATTAAACGAAATATTTTAAATTTAGTAATAGGAATAACTAATCCAATCTGATCGACAGACTTTGACTGTTTAGGATCTAGAAAGTTCAAGTTTAGTTGAAGATACAGAAATATAGTAGCCTGAATAATTTTATAAGCACCATCCTCGTTCAATCTTCAGTTACAAGAGCGCGATCCTTTATTTTACACGACAAACGTTGAACAATAAATTGAGCTATAAATCATGGAGGTTCATCGCGACAGAGCGCTAATCTCGTAACCTTTCTATCTAGGCAGAAGAATTCGCTGGTATCTGATCCAAATAATTCAATATGTCGCCAACAATTTTATTTTAACCATCTATTCCGAAGTAGATAACATTATATACTTATTTATCTTGTTGTGTATTACTTGGATAGTTGACAAGTACACAACGGTATTTTTACAAGCTTTTATTTAACTTGCAATGTACGAGGGGAGGTCAAAAAGTTCGCGGAATGACTGGGAAAAAAGATGAAATGATACATTATGTTATTTTTCCTTTTCAATATATTCCCCCTTAACACGAATACATTTTTCGGATCTGGCATATAACTTATTAATACCGCCAAAAAGATAGGTTTTGTCTTGGGCGTCAAAATACGCCGAAATCGCCGACTTGACTTCATCATCGTCTCTAAATTTTTTTCCACGCAGCTCTTTCTTCATCTTTGGGAATAAATAAAAATCGCTAGGGGCCAGGTCTGGACTGTAGGGTGGATGGCGTAGTTGTTCAAAACCGCATCGATGAATGGCAGCCGTCGCAACATGACTCGTGTGAACGGGCGCGTTGTCGTGCAAAAGGAGTACACCTTTTGTCAGTTTTCCTCTTCTTTTTTCTTTAATAGCTTCTTTTAATCGGTCCAATAGGGAAGCGTAGTACTCTCCCGTTATAGAAACACCACGTTCTTTATAATCGATCAAAAGAATACCTTCAGTATCCCAAAAAATAGTCGCCATGATCTTTCCGGCCGATTGCGACACTTTAAATTTTTTAGGGGGTGGTGTGCCTTTTTTGTGCCACTGCATCGACTCCTGCTTTGACTCAGGCTCATAGTGGTGAACCCAAGTTTCATCACCGGTTACAATTCGGGCCATAATTTCTTCCCTATCTTCTCCACAGCGGTCCAAAAACTCGCGGGAACAGTTGACGCGCTCACGTTTTTGCAGCGGCGTGAGCATTCTTGGGACCCACCTTGAACACACTTTACTCATGCCAAGATGTTGATGAAGAATATTTAAAATTGTGGTTTCTGATACTCCAACTGATGCTGCAAGTTGTTTCTTCTTCAACCTTCCGTCTTCCAATACAAGTTTTTCAACTTTTTCAATGATTTCCGGCGTAGTGGCCTCAATGGGCCGTCCAGGTCGAGGATCATCTTCAATTGACTCCCTTCCTTGCTTGAAAAGGCCGTGCCATTTGTAAATCATGGTTTTACCAGGAGCAGAGTCTCCGTAAACAGCTAACATCTCTTGCAAAATAGTTTGAGGCGTTTTTCCTTGTTTGGTGAGGAACTTTACGACGGCGCGATGTTCAATTTTCTCCATAGTGGCTAGTTTGTTCCCGATTTACTTGTTTACTCGTTTGTAACTCGAAAGCTAATGACCCAATTAGGCTAGAAATTGGCATATATAGTAATTATGAGTTACTCAAGTAGCGGCTACCTGGAGGAGCGACCTCACCCCCGCCAACCCCGCCATTCCGCGAACTTTTTGACCGCCCCTCGTATGTATGTTTGTATGTTCGGATGGAATTTTACAACTCAATTTTAAGGCGCTTGACCTCAACCGATTGCGCTGAAATTTTGTATACACGTTTAGTTTGGAAGACAATGCATGATTAACTGTGGCGTCATTCTAAAACCAACATGGCGGCGTACCCAAGATGCTGCCTATTAACATTTTAAAATTAAGAAAGTAAATATGAGTACATAAATCACACGTAAAGCTTTTTTAACAAATACGAGAAAATTGTGTCAAATGTGTTAAATTTGAAATTATTTTTTTCTTTTTAACGCATTTAAATAAATGCTTGTTTTTAAAGATTTTTTTCAATTTGTTTATGATTTTGTTTTTGTCGATAAATTGTTTAAAATATTAAACGCATCTTGTTTATTTATTTACTTATTAGAATCTATAAATCAAGTGTTTGCTTTTCTGGATACTATATTTCATTCTCCATTCTATAGTAAGTATTAAGGTTCAAACTCTTAAACAACAATAATTGTCATCATTAAGTGTCTAGATATAAAAGAAATAGAAATTAATATGGCATATACAATATTATTATATTAAGGCTATAATAATAAAACGCTTAATAAAGTAAAAATAAACTCCTAAGTAAATTATACTCATTACATATTTATAACTGTATCAAATGTTATCATAAAGAAAATTTAAAATGTATTGCTGAAAAATTTGTTATCGATTTCCAATTAAGAAGTTAAGTCTATAATAGTATTTCTTTAATCGAATCCAGGCATTTTGTGACTTAACTAAATTGATATATTTTTTAGGAATCGAATGAATCGGAACCCCAGTCGATCATCCAATATGTTGTTCATTTCTTGAATGTCATGTGTACATTTATCTGAAAGGAAACATTGTGAGGCAATCTGCATATATCTGCGAAAAAAATATATATGTTGTCAAACAGTCTGCGCTGGGCTATCGTGGTTGACTAAGGCTTACTCGCTGTAACATAGGGTATCACATAGGCTCAGGCCTCGGCGTATGGCAGTGGAGTCGTGAAAGCGGATCCTGCCACGTGGGGCACGTGCATGGGCCCAGAAAATACCGGGGGGTTTTAGTGGGTAGGCCGGTCCTCTCAGACCGGAGAGCCCCACACACGACCGTGCCGTGCCAGCGCGACGTCATGGTGCATAAGGAGCATTTCCCCTCGCAATAAAAAAGGTAGGCTCATGCCCTTCGGTGGGGACGTATACGAGTATGAGCTGTGATGATGACGTTGTAGATAACGTTGTGAAAATTGGTCGTGCAATGAACTGTCATCTAAGCACCGATTTTAATTATAATTTTATATAATTATTTGTTTGTTCCAGTGAAAGAAAAAAAAAATAAAAGATCACAGTAAACAAATACTCCATACATAACATAAGCACGAACACATCTCACTATATCGATTTTCCCCTCAAACGCCCTTGGAATTAGCATATTTCGAACAAAATAAAAGTCCGAATTTTATCGGAATGGAAGGAACAGTAAACCTAATTCAGAAGTCTCGCACAAAATGCTCTAGATAAAAGTGTGTGCGAAACTTTCGCTCGATCACACACGATTTCTGGCTCCTCCCGGACCGTGGAGTTTCCGTGCAAATTGACTTTATTCAATGGAAAACTCGGGTCATGGCGGATACTCAAATATGGAAATTGAGTGCAAGCGTCCTATCCTTTCATTACGGCCAGAATATTGAGAAGTTACACGTTTTCACGGTGTCATTCCTTTCTAAAGGTCTGTAGTTATCTATTCCATGAGGTTACAGATTTATAATACGTATATATATATATATATATATATATATATATATATATATTATATATATATATATATATATATATATATATATATATATATATATATATATATATATGTTGAAATGTCACTGTTTCCTTTCTTTTTATCCCTACCAATATTATAAACACGAAAATTTGTATATATGGATGTTTATTTTTCACGTAAAATCTATTAAATAGATTTTAATAAAACTTTACAATAATATAGCTAATAATACATCAAAATAACACATAGGTTGCAATTTATAAAGATATACTTCACGCTATACAAACACGTATATAAGCTACTTGAAATATTAATCTTACGTAGGCGAAGTCGCGGGCACCACCTTGTACTATATAAAAAAAAATTGTAAGTTTAGCTTTATTTATGTTTTAATTTGTTTCAGTGATTCCGGATATATGTTATAGGGTTAATTATGAAATTTAATATCTTTTTTAACAGTGGAAAGTCATAGTTACCATCCGATTAGCAATTATCTTTGTCCTATAGGAACAATGTCTCAACACAACATTATTTGATTCATGGGTTGACATGGAACCAAAACCTGGCCACGTTCAATATGTCTTATAAGGGGCACTCACAGTGCCCAAATGCTCGAATTTTCGAATAATAAATACATACATAAAGCTTGTGCTGCAGAATCTAGGTTAACGGACGGACATACTCGTACACATATTGGCATAGATACTTATTCACTATCGTTTAAAAAGGATCAGTTGCGAGTTAGATTAACCGAATTTCGAAAATTGCTACTAGTAAAATGTAATATACAGAAATCTGTTATGGTGTACTGTATATTTTGGATTCTATTTATAGTACAACTAGCTTTCTGCCAGCTGCTTCGCCCGCGTGGATTTCGAGATTGGGTCTGGGATTAGAGGGTTAAGGGTCATAGCTTTTGTCCACGGCTACATATGCGCGGAAGTCGGTTTATGGCGCGAAGGTTTTATCGCGCTTCCCGTGGGACTCCGTTTTTCCGAGATAAAAAATACCGCAATACCTTGATCAAGAATCACTCCATCTATTGATAAAAACCGCATGAAAATCTGTGCAGTAGTTTTTGAGCGATGCCTTTATCATAGCCTAGAACTTTCTTCAAGAAACACTGTCTATTGATGAAAATTGCAGGAAAATCCGAACAGTAGTTTTTGAATGGTATTTATCGCGCATCCGACGGGATCTGTCTGTTTTCTGGGATAAAAATAGCCTAAAACTTTTCTCGAGAATCACATCATCTGCTGATGAATAACACATGAAAAACCATGCAGTAGTTTTTGAACGAAGACTTTATTGCGCATCCCGTGGGATCTGACGATTTTTCCAGGATAAAAAATAGCCTATGTTACTCTCCATCCCTTCGACTATCTCCACGTAAAAAATCACGTCAATACGTCACTCCGTTTTGCCGTGTAAGACGAACAAACAGACAGACACACTTTCCCATTTATAATATTAGTATTAACTAGCGACCAGCCGCCCGGATTCGCACGGTTGCAATGCTGATCACTGATCACTGATAAACTATTGACATAAGCGGAAAAATGTAATTATTTTCAACATCACATTAGAAACGTCAAAAATAACAGTATTTTTCTACTATTTAATGGCTGTTATTATACCTACATGTAAATCGTCCTCTTAACTTCACTCTGTCTATTAAAAATATCTGCATCAAAATTCATTGCGTAGTTTTAAAGATTTAATCATACATCGGGATATAGGGACAGAGAAAGCGACTTTGTTTTATATTATACAGCAAAGTATCGTGTTATGTAGCAAACAATATTTTAATAGAAAACTGAAGATAACAAACACGTTTTTTCGTGGAAATCAAGCGAAGTAAAATATATTGACGACTTGAAAGGTATTTTTAAGTAAGGTTAACCAAATTTCGAAAATTGCTACTAGTAATTTATAGAAAACTTTTGTTGTGTACTGTATATTTCGGATTCCAGTTAAAACACAAAGTACAGTGTTATGTAGCAAATAATATTTTAATAGAAAACTGAAGATAACAAACACGTTTTTTCGTGGAAATCAAGCGAAGTAAAATATATTGACGACTTGAAAGGTATTTTTAAGTAAGGTTAACCAAATTTCGAAAATTGCTACTAGTAAAATGTAATTTATAGAAAACTTTTGTTGTGTACTGTATATTTCGGATTCCAGTTAAAACACAAAGTACAGTGTTATGTAGCAAACAATATTTTAATAGGAAATTTAAGGTAACAAACACGGATATTCGTGGAAATTAAGCGAAGTAAAATATATTAACGACTTAAAAGGTCTTGTGGGGTAATTAGGTTTCGTGTTTAGATAGAACGACAATCATCACAAGGCGCTTTCTCAATTCGCATTCATTTTCAATATCCGCTGTATTTTCTGCTCATGACAGCAACCCCGTAATGTATGTCGAAAGCTATTTCAATGCATTGGCTTTATTAAAGATTGCTTGAATAAAGCACAGTCATGTTTTAAGATAAAATTTTCAATTTTAATGTATAATAGGGTACTTCCCTCTAAATATAGAGGCTATCATAGTTATATGATTTTAGATCTTTTCTAATAAGAAAAGATCTAAAATCATATAACTATGATAGCTTATGCATTAAATAGTCGGAACCATCATGTTTAAGTACATAAAATAACAAAAATAATGTAAAAATTAGTTTCAAAGTATTCACTTTTTTAATCTATACGTAAAACAAGAGCGAAACATAGGCCGCCATGTCGTGACGTCATAAGGTACTGTAAACTTATGCGTGTCAATGTCATTTTATTTCATGTTGATCTGAAATATAATTGTTAACAGTGTAGTCTTTCTATTCGGTATTCATTGGCATCGCGGTTTTAGATTTAAAAAAAAAAATAATAAAAAATTTCTTGTCTGTGGCACTCCGGGTAGCAAATGTCACTTTTCTTTCGCGCGTTCGCCGGCATCGTAGGTCTCGTAAAACATTACTGAAAAAGTAAAACGTGATAACCTGGCATCAAAAATTAAAAATAGCCTAGAACTGAAGAAGTCTTCAGCCCAAATAAAAAAGTCAACACCAAAAGCAAATCTAGCTAAGCCAACTTACACCACAACAAGCAAACCAAAAGGCAATACTGAAAAGGCATAAATTACCAGAAAAATTGTCAGCTACTGGAAGCCCCCACCCTTAACGAAGAAATATAAGCTGTCTTAACAGATAATGCTCTGACGAGGGACAAGGCCATCGTTTTGATGCAACACCAACTGGGGCTAACCACAGGCATTATCGGAGAGGCTATGACAAAAATTATGCTTCAAGAGCAAATAGATAGAGTACAGCATTTAACTGACGCCTCCAAGCTCCTTGTTGCTCCAGAATACAAGAACACGGAAAATCTTGATCTCCCCACCACTTAATTAAAAGCACAATAACGTTTTATTTAAAAAGATTTGTGAAGGTTCACTTCATCGAAGTTTATTAAATATACCGTCCGATCGGAAAATATTGAAGAAAATCAAAAAATATGAAAAACGCCTTCGTGAAATCCGCGAGCGTCACCGTAGCCGCACAAGAAGCCGAAGCCCCATATTAACCTCGTCTCGACCTCTTTCCCCAAGCTCATCACCGGACTCACAAGGTAAAGTCTACAATGCACCCATGCCGGTACGAGATACCGTTAGGCATGAAGGTCAAACTTGGTACGAGATACCATAGCTTTGATAAGTACGAGATACTATTTCATTACGTACGAGATACGTTGAATAAAATGCACCCATGCCGGTACGAGATACCGTTAGGCATGAAGGTCAAACTTGGTACGAGATACCATAGCTTTGATAAGTACGAGCTTAGAGCATTAAACCTAAGAGTACGAGATACTATTTCATTACGTACGAGATACGCTGAAAACGTAAACATTTAATATAAAAATAAAACACGTGGCCGTTGGAAAATCCAACAGCAAAACATGGCGGAATTTCCTTACCAGGCCGCATCGAGGACGAGGTGGAGGTAGACCCAGTTGCAGCTTTCCAAGATGCTCTGGGGCCGAATACAAAGACAATTGTAAGCAGTTCAGAGGAACTATACAAAAAGAAATCACGGTTCGTTGGAACCATATTCTCCTCAACGGAATCACGAAGGAGGAAAAAGAGGCAATACTATGGGAAACCGCTACGGTCCACCACAGCCTCTACAACCCAGGGCGACGGCATCACGAGGTGGACCCAGGAACCGCACAGCGCAGCCGCCGCCCCGACGACCAGCCTTCAGCCACGCGCGGCCCGAGAGGCCTGCGACACGGGGCAACAGGCGTTAAATGATCAGGTACATGCATGCAACATAACTAAATACTTCACCTGCTGGCAAAGGATCACTAGTGATCCTATGCTATTACAATGGGTAAATGGTTACCATATTCCCTTTCTAAAAATTCCAGTGCAAAGTTTTGTTCCCCAAAAATAATATACCTCTCACTGAAGTTTATAATATGCGCAAAGCCATTGTCAACTTATTAGAACTAGGTGCAGTTCAAATATGCAACCCCTGTAAGAACCAATTTATCTCAAATTCTTAAATTCTTAAGAATTAATTCTAATTCTTAAGATCAAAACCCAATGGCAAATTTAAATTAATCCTTAACTTAAAATCTCTGAATACCTTCATCAAAATAGATCACTTCAAGATAGAAGATATTAGAACGGCAGTAAAGCTTGTAAATAAAGACTATTTTTTGTGCTCCATAGATCTCAAAGAATCTTATTTTCTCATCTCAGTTGTCCCAGAACACAGAAAATACCTTCGTTTCGAATTTGATGGCATTCTTTATAAATTCACAGCATTACCATATTACTGCACCTAGTGTCTTCACAAAACTACTGAAACCAGTGATTGGTACACTCAGAAAACAGGGGTTTTTTATGAACAATATATCTCGATGACTATCTTTGCATTGGGCAAACTTATAAGGAATGAATAAGAAATAGGGATGCAACTCTCTCCATTTTTAAATGCTTGGGCCTTATTGTAAACCATGAAAAAAAGCACACTAATACCTAATAAATCTTGCAAGTTTCTTGGCTTTATCATAAATTCACAAAAAATGTCACTTGAATTACCACAGGATAAGAGAGACAGTATAAAATCTTTAGTAACAAAATTTCTATCCTTGAAGAGCTGTAGAATAAGAAACTTTGCAAAATTGCTTGGTACTTTTGTAGCTGCTAGCCCTGCTGTACCTTATGGCCTCATGCACACTAAAGCAACGGAAAGAGAGAAATATCTAGCGTTGACACACTATGCTGACAATTATGATGCTATTATGTACTTAAATACAAATATTTAAATACAATTTCAGTTGGAAATATTTTCTGATGCATCACTGACTGGTTGGGGAACACACTGCAATGGTGAAAGTAGTGGTGGTATGTGGTCTCACTCAGAACAACACCTTCATATAAACCAGTTAGAACTGACAGTAGCATTTTTTGGATAAAATTGTTACGCAAAACCATATAGCCATTGCAATATTTTATTACGTATAGATAACACAACTGCTATTGCATGCATTAATAACATGGGTAGTGTGCAATACCCACACTTGAACAAAATCACCAGAGATATCTGGAGCTGGTGTGAACACAGAAATATAAACATTTATGCCTCTTACATAAAGTCCACTGACAATGCATATGCGGATAAAGAATCACGTAACACAAATTTTGACACAGAATGGGAATTAAGTAAAGATGCCTTTAATACTATAAAAACCCACCTAGGAATCCCAAACATAGATCTTTTTGCATCTAGGATTAATAAGAAATGTAAGCTATATGTCTCTTGGAAAAGGGATCCTAATGCATTTGACATTGATGCTATGACCCTTAACTGGGCACCTTATTATTTTTATGCCTTCCCACCATTTGCCCTTCTAACTAAATGCCTACAGAAGATTAAATGTGATAAAGCCAGAGGCATACTTGTTTACCCAATGTGGGAGTACCAACCATGGTACCCCCTAGCCATGAGCTTAATGATCAGTAACCCAATCATATCTAAACCAGATCCTAACTTATTGATATTTCCTTTTGGAGCAAAGCACCCGTTGAGCAGCCACCTTACCCTGGCAGTGAGCATCTTCTGCGGGAGGCATTCAGACGCAGAGGCTTGCCACAGAGCTCACTAGACATTATGCTAGCATCCATCTCCAAGGGTACTATGATTCAATATAACACAACTTATAAAAGCTGGTGGCAGTTCTGCAATACATACAACCAGGAATCGCTCTTAACACCTATACCTTTTGTAATAAAATTTCTAATAGAAAAATTTCAAAGTGGTGGTGGTTCTATAACACCCTCAGTTGCCATAAATCTGCCCTTTCTCTTTTAATAGGAGAGAAAGTTGGGACAGATGATAGGGTGAAACGATTCCTAAAAGGTGTAATCAGGCTAAAACCAGCCATGCAAAAGATACACAGAAACATGGGACCCACACAAGGTGTTGAGTTACCTAGCAAAATTACCACCAAACTCACTGTTAAGCCTTGAAATGCTAACTAAAAAACTGGTAACATTGCTAGCCTTGGCAAGTACTCAGCGGGTACAAACTCTTTCACTGATTAAGCTTAATGATATAATCACCATAGTCATCAGTGATTTAGTAAAAACTTCTGTACATACAAAACAACACAGTATAATAAACCTTCCATTTTATTTACAAGAACCTAAAATATGCCCAGCCAGCACACTTCAAGACTACATCCATAGCACAAACACTATCAGAAATTTTCAAACATACCTTTTATTAACTTTTAAAAAGCCATACCACCATGCATCAAAACAAACCATAAGCAGGTGGATCAAGTGTGTCCTAGCAGATAGTGGTATTGATACAAACCAATTTAAATCACACAGCAGCCCCGCCATTCTGCCACCTCATCAGCTAGCAAGGCAGGAGTGTCAATTGATGTTATTAGGAAAACCGCTGGCTGGACTGAAAATTCCCTTACATTTGCAAGGTTTTATCAGTTACCTATACAAGATAAAAACAGTTGTGATGACTTTGTACAGACAGTTTTTAGCTTTGATTAATAATATTATTTCTGATTAATAATATTATTTATATTATTATTATATTATATTGATTTAAGTTTCAAGTAATAAAAAGGTTATTATCTCAATTTATCTTGATGATGATGATTTAAATATTGTTGATTTATCTTAATTTTCTTTGCAATTATGTTGATCTCAATTATGTTTTTAAAATATTGTTGACTTATCTTAGTCTTATCTCAGAAAACCATTGTACTTTTGATTATTATTACTGTTAATTTTATATTGTAAAATTAACACAAAAATTTACTTCAATATGTGAGATACAGAGAAAATTACCAAGTTGATTCCCTCTTATTGCCTTATAAAAATTAGTTAAGTAATTAAAGGCTGACTAATTAAGCTGTGATTATCTACTTAGACATAAGTGTTATAGTTCAGAATGATTTGGACCTCATCATTTATACCAGACCCTTTGTAAATTATTTATTTACAAACTTACCTTTCATAAGTGCATACATAATGATAGATACCCACTATGCAACTGTCTCTAAACAACTACACTGTTAACAATTATATTTCAGATCAACATGAAATAAAATTGAAAATTGGACGAACTTACCTAAGTGAAGTCCAATTGTAATTTTATGAAGGTTGATCTGAAATATAATCACCCGCCCAACCCAGCATCAGCTTGTTGCTGATCCCAAGCATAGTGGGTCATCAACTCATCAGAGCCATCTCACTTTAAAGCTCTAAAATAGTGACATTTGCTACCCGGAGTGCCACAGACAAGAAATTTTTTATTATTTTTTTTTTTTAAATCTAAAACCGCGATGCCAATGAATACCGAATAGAAAGACTACACTGTTAACAATTATATTTCAGATCAACCTTCATAAAATTACAATTGGACTTCACTTAGGTAAGTTCGTCCAATTTTCAATTATGAATCATAGTACGTATAAAGCCGCAAAACAATAAAAAAAGAAGTTTGTAGTTTGCTTTTTTAATGTAAGAGAACATTATAAATACGTAAGTTAAATTGAAATCGCACGTGAATCACACTATGGAAAGGAGATAGTACGAATTTACCAAAAATAAATGCAGTGGTCGAAAAATTATTTGCTGGAAATCCCTACTTTTGTTCTGTCGAGTTAAGGAGTATTAAAACATCGATGTCAGTATTACTCTTTTATTATTATTGCTTTATTAGTTGTTTATATATAAAAGATAATAACTCCTTTTTAAATTATGAATATAATAATACATAGCATCAAACATAGAGCTTTGTTTATTATTTACATGCCGTATTCACGTCATCACTACAGAGTAACAACTCGTGCGGCGCCTTCGTCTAATTACGCGCGAAATTTGAAAATATTAAATTTTAATGCAATTTTTATAGTACTTAACGAGTGTATAAATTTTTTATATTTTAAGTATATGGTTTACTGACACGCAAGGATCAAATTAAGATTCTTTTCAAAAAAGAGATTAATTCCCTATTATACATCAGATGTAACAATTCGTGCCTATATATCATACGCTATATACATAGCAATTATTTCATATTCTTTAGCGTGATTTGTTAATTTCTGAATTTGATAATTTTACCAAGTATTTATCAATTTACTTCCTTGTCTTCCTTCCTAGAGGCTTGAAACATTCAGAACAAAGAGAAAAAAAGTGACATTATAATTAAAATGTAAATTTTCTTTTTTTAGTATATTTATTTAGTTATTATTAATCTACATCTTTAAAATTCAGCAGTGACTTTAACTTCAAATTGATTGCCATTTATATTCGATTTTTTTAAAGAGTTATTACATCCGATTATCAAGTCCCGCGGTTAGTGTTACAGAAAATAAATAAGTATTGAACTTGATCGATTCTTGATCGATTTCCTAACGATATCAGTTACATCATGTCACAATAAAATTTGAACCAGATCTTAACTTGAAAAAGAAAAGAATTAATAACACCGACGCATAATTGACGAAGTAATCTCGTAACATATATTTAGAAATATAAATATAATATCCCAACTAATATCCCAACTAATATTATAAATGCGAAAGTGTGTTTGTTTGTTTGTTTGTTTGTTTGTTTGTTTGTTACCTCTTCACGCTTAAACTACTGGACCGATTTCAAAAATTCTTTCACCTTTGGAAAGCTACATTCTCCCCGAGTAACATAGGCTACTTTTTATCCCGGAAAAATCGACAGATCCCACGGGATGCGCAATAAAGGCTTCGCTCAAAAACTACTGCACAGATTTTTATGCGGTTTTCATCAATAGATAGAGTGATTCTTGAGGAGTTTTGCGGCATTTTTTATCTCGGAAAAACGGATAGTCCCACGGGAAGCGCGATAAAATCTTCGCACCATAAACCGACTTCCGCGTATATGTAGCCGTGGGCAAAAGCTATGACCCTTAACCCTCTATACACCCAATCCCGAAATCCGCGCGGGCGAAGCCGCGGGCAGAAAGCTAGTATATCATACATTTAAAAAAATATCCACCTGTTAATAAACTCGAACTTTGTAGAGATTACCTGCTATTTTACTTTGTATTAAGAAATAATAGTGCTATTTTTATTTAGACTTACCTGAAAAAGTATACATATTTCATAAAATTTGGTTATCTCAGCCGTCACTGAAGCGTTACCCTAGAGATATGAGCAATTGTTACCTCATGGATACATCTACCTATAGTATTAAGAAACCTTTTTTTTATGATTTTGGGAAAAAACCGAACTAGATAATTCCGTATTCTAGTGGTACGCATCATCAGCTATGAAAAAGCAAACCGCTTAAACACAAATTTCAATTATACAAAAATTAAAAGTAAAAAAAAAAAAATACATACTTTTATTAAATGCGCTAAAAGAACAAAATAAACTTTTACATATAAAAGCTTGTCGCGAGATTTACTTACTTATAGAATACTTTTAAGCTTTTATATGTAAAAGTTTATTTTGTTCTTTTTAGCGCATTTAATAAAAGCTTGCAGTTATTTTTTTTTTACTTTTATTTTATTTTCCGCCAAAACAGCCAAGCTTAGCAAACCCTTTCAATTGATACCCATATTGTAGGGGTGCATTATAAATAATTAGTCCGCCATATTGGATTAAGAGTGACGTCACATTATTTATGGAGGTGGTCTTTGCAAGCCCTTTCATTTGATACCCATATTATAGGGGTGTATTAAAAATAATTGATCCGCCATCTTGGTAATGCCGCCATGTTTGATTTAGAATGACGTCACAGACATAACCATGCATTGTCATCCGACTTACACGTACATGCAAAATTTCAGCTCAGTCGGAGACCGGGAAACGGGTCAAATTAAGATTCCAAGATTTTCTTACATAGTTACAAGTGAAGCTAATATAAAAGTTTGTAAAAACAACTCTTACAAATCTGGATTTGATATAATACAGCGGTTCGTATTCAAAGCAGCATTCCATTTTTCCAGAATCGTCGCAGAAGAAATTGTTACCGGAAAGCTTGTTATAACATTTAAGTATCATATAAAGAGCATAACTGTCTTGTAAAATTTCTCCAAACATGAAACCTTATGGTTTGTTTGGCATTTACCTTTTCAGGAAAAATCGAAGTGACGTTGCTCCGATCCATCCGATCCGATCCGTAAGCGGAATAGACGAATAAGTTTTCGTGTAAATTGACTTTTATTCAATTGAGGAGCCTTAGGACGTGACGGAATCGGGAACGTGAAAGGAGATGAATTAGGTGGGAACTTATGTCACCTTCCTTTATGTTATATCTTGGGGTTTGGTCCAGCTTTATCTTTGGTCGTTTTTTCGTGAAACTTTTATGAATCGACGCCTCAGAAGAGGTTCGTTCCAATATTTTATATATATATGAACTCATGTGAATAAGAAATATGAATACTCGTATTTTCTTGCAGAAATTATTTCTGAACTGTGAATGACCTAATAAGTGTGAAGATGACTTATAATAATTATTCAATTATTAGTATATTTATCTTTTGAACAAGCACGTCCAGTAAGTAAAGATAATCTCACTTCCTTGTAGTCAGGTAAATAAAAATAAACATTTGATCACAATATTGTCACTAAATCAATGTATAACTTTACTAGCGGACCGGACAGATTTTGTCCTGTCAAAAAGATTTGTAAAGTGGCAGTTTTTTCTTCCTACTTATTTTATAGACCGAACATAAAATTCTCCTGTAGTAAAAGAGTTGTGAAAAAAAAAATAATTGCAAAAAGGTCCAAATGAACTATTACATTTTGTGACTGTTAAATTTTGGAACGTGATATTAAATGCTCCAACGATGTATGTTGTGACTAACGCACATACGCACACTGTTTTGATAGATAAGATTGACAACTTTATATAGCGTTAATAAAGCGCAAATTGACTCTAGGACAACAGTGAGTGTTTGCAATATGAACTTTATATTATAACAATAAAGCTCAAATTGACTGTACGTTTTAGTTAGAAAAAAAAAGCTGTTTTCAGGGTTTTTCCGATAATTATTCGATTTTTTCTCGGCGTAAAAACTATCCTTGAACTTCAACGAACATTTAAAAAAGAATTAGCCAAATTGGTCTTATCGTTGTTGAGTTATGTGCTTACCGACACATGTTGCGATTAATTTTTATATATAAGAATAATAGGATTATTAGTAATAAATTTAAATTGGTATTGAATCGGTTTTGTTAGGACGCTCAGCCCTTAGTAATGCATACTGGTACAGATTACTCTTTGAATTTCTTCGTAGTTAACTCCAGGTTGCTCCATTTTAGAAACTGCAGATAAATACAATTTAAAAAACGAAAAACTCATTTTTACATGATTGGCAGCAAGATTGACTTGAGACCTTCTTTAGAAGATCAATGTTGAGACCCATACGCCACCGACGCTCGCTGATACATCCTTGGGGGAGGCTTATGTCAAGAAATGGGCGTCAAGAATAATGAATAAATTCATACAACAAAGTTGCGAAAAATGTTACTAATTTGCCTTTTTGTAAAAAGTAACTGCCAAATATATCATTTGTAGATATATCATACTGATAAGACACAGTTAAATTGATACAGTGCGATTCATCAAAGAGGCACCCTTGCATATTCATTATAAAAGCAACTTTACGACAATCAAAATGAAGATTTAGGAAGCAGATATGCCAACGTAGCCAGAGAACTATTTAATTAAATGTACGCTATATTTTCTTTTTGTAGTTGTTTTTGTTTGTGGTTCAACTTATGATCGATTGGCTTAAATTGATTTTGATATTTGTGAGAATGAGGATTTTAAGAAGTACTTGTCATTTATTTAAAAAAGAACAGTCTCATTCCTGACACATTAATGCACTGCCGCCTTTTTTTTCTTCTAAAAACTTTCTGAACCTATTTTTGAATTATTATCATATGTGTCTAGATAAAGTAATTTATGCCGTTGTACGTAATTGGACCTTAAATTAATCGAGTGACCTTATTATAAAATCTTTTAATAAAACCCCCACCGTTATATTTTAAGACTTATGAGTACCATTAACTACTAATGATTAAACTGAAAAATATTTTATCAAATCGATAATAATATCGTTTTGACTATTAAAAGTATCACAATTACGAGCTTTGTCTTAATTTATTATATTGTGTTCTAAGCCTATGTCTGTCCTTGTTTAGTAATTGGTTCGTTCTCGTCTAGACAACTTTAATTTCTTAGAAGATTTCTGTGTTATACTCCGTTTAAGCTTGGAAATGTTTTTGAAACTATTCTATTTATTCAAATGAGAGAGTTTCTGAAAGTGTTTGTATAATTAAATTTTCGTGTCTTATTCTAGATGACTGAATTTGTAAAGCTTATAATATAATGGTTCATGTGAATTCTGAGATACAATTTCTAAGTAAAAATTATGTCATTTATAATTTTATTTTCAATACTTACAAAAAAAAACATACCCAAATATACAAATACTCAATATCATCGTTACACGATGCTCAATAGTTGGGGAATGGACACTTAAATATAAACTCGTTTAATTAATTTTCGACTTCTCTTATAATTTTACAAGTAAGATGTAGGTATGTAAGTGTGTAATGTTGTAAGTGTTAGTCAAAGGTAGTTTAGTTTTTTTTCTTTTAGGAGTGAGAGGCTAAGAATCCTCATGAAATGTACTCCAGGACACCACCGCAATGGCAAGTTCTACCGTGCTTATGTCGGACTCCATACAGTTCGGGGCGGTCCGATCGGTATGATCTACCGACTAAACTCGGCCTGAGCCGTTGGTCCTACTGACCCTGTAGCTTGACGTGATAAGATTAGAACAATTCGAGTCTTATATATATACCACTTAGGCGCCACAATTTTAATCAGCACTAACACTCTAGAGCTTCTATCTGACTAGTTGCCATCACGCTGACGGTAGAAGAGAGTTGGAGACCTATTTTTGAATTACGAATGTGACTAATAATCACCGATTTTCAATAATTCTTATTTTTGAATATCACTGATGTGACTACCTTAGTCACAGGTGTGATTTCATTACGAGTGCCCTCACCCACTCGTAATCAAGTCATACTTATGTAAATGTTATCTGTGTTTTGTTTGGAGAACATATTGAAAAGTCTGAAGTTGTCGTGTTGATTTTCAGTCTAGTCTCATATGTGCATATATATACATGTATATATATATGAATGTAGCATATATGTATATAATAACCGCAATGGTTAAGCCGGCAATAACCTGCAGCGGATACATTCATATATATATATATATATATATATACCTATATATATATATAATATATATATATATATGTATATATATATATATAACCATAATAGATAAGCGTGGAACCGAACTCTTACATTTATGTGTGTACTATATCTATGTTGGCAGCTCTGCGATCGACTTTCAAAAATTGGATGTTTAGGAATCCGTGATCTCAAAGTCACCGCTGACTATTTAGTCATCGGTGATTTCGAAATCGCATTCGTAATTCGAAAATAGGTCTCCAGGTATGTTGTGGTTAGTTTACCTTCGGCTAAGACTTAGGATTGTATTTTAGAATTAAACTCAAATCTCTGTTTGAGTACAGTTAGAAAGGGATGGCGCTATGTGGGCTCTTAGTATTACCCTTTTCTAACCAAACTCGAGCAGTGATTTGAGTTCAAAGCCTTAATGATCTGAATGAGACTCAAACTTAAATCTCTGAAGGAATTTAATCAGCGAAACTAAATTGAAACTAATTCTCTAGTTATTCATATGCAAAATGTTTCGCAAAAATATTCATGTATGTAAACTTAAAGTATTTTTCTTGTTTTTTTTAATTCCATTTGAGTGAATTTATTACACTCGATATCAAATTGTCCGATAATTTGTCTTAAATTTGTCTTCTTTCACAACTATCTTCGTACAAGACAACAAGTCTCTACTTCGTTACGAATAATTACGTACGTTACAACTTATTGTTCGATATTTGTATTTTGTTAATGAAATAAAATTACGAAAACTGTTAACATATTATTACGAAATTTAATTTGGCTACTCTACTTGGTAAAGCGACAGGTGCGGAGGTTGATCGCTGATGATGTTTTTTTATTTTTCATTTATTTATTCTATTTGACTTGACATCATATTGAATCGTGATAAGCGCAGATGAACTCTAAGGTAGAGTTCGCCTTTTTCATAAGCCCTCGAACTGATAAGAGCCCCGTTCTGGAATGTTACATTATTAAACCTCTTACACAAAGTATAATAAAACCCAAATTTCGTTCAATTTCGTTTAAGGAAACCGCCTCGTGTGAGCGGTGGAAGTTTCACGCGAACATAATAATGTGTCATAGCTGTCCTCTGTGGGTTTCGGTGTTAAAATGAAGATAGTCAAGGGAGTCCAACCGCTTTTAGGATCAAAAAACTACCCTGCGCAACTTATGGTCAATAAAATAAAATGAAATAAAATGTGTGATTGACAAAATAATGTATGCAAATGTACACGTAATTAGATGTTAAAAGTGGAGGCTCGAAACGGAATCAAGAGAAAATGGTGGAAAGAGTGAAGATAGAGAAGGAAGTGAAGGAAGATACTAATAAGGTCAAGTTCAATACCTTCAAGGCGGGCTGCGGCTTCAGCACAAATTGGAACCCCTTCAACTTGGCTCCAACTTTCTAAAATATACTCGTAACGAACCCATTCACCTCTACTGAGTATTGTTGACCTTCAACCCAATTTCAACTTAGTACAAACTATCGAGGCGAAAACTGCTACTACTGCTAAACAGTTTGGTACCCTTTAGCAGTTTACGCATTATTTCTCTATGAAGTAGCAATGAAGTATTGAGCACCTTCAGACATTTTTTAGAAAACTCAAGGCCAGTCGTACATAATATACTGCAGGCACCTTGTTTTTTTTTTCCCTGAGTAAAATGCATTAAATTGCATACTCCGGCTGTGACGAGCCGGCGGTTATGTGGGGCTCTCCTCTCTAGAAGGGGGAGGCCTATCCACTAAAAACCTCAGGGATGGCCTTCCTCAGGCATGTAGGGAGCCCCCGGGAACATCAAGCAACTTCCGGGAACCCCCAGCCTCCACTCCCCTGCCTAGAGGGGAGCCCTTCTCGGAGGAGGCTACACTACCTCCCCCGGTCTCCTCCACCGACGACTCCCCCCGGCCACGGAAAGGGCGTGGTCCATCCCGGGTCGCCGTAGCAGTCGCGACTTCCTCGCGCCCGCCGGCGACCCGCGGCGGCGCCGCAGCTATGCTACCGAGCCCGGCGCCGCCTTCTTCGAGCGGGATCGGCCATCTCCCGACCCCGCTCGGCGGCCTCCTTCTGGAGCGTCACTGCTTCACAGAAGGAGGCCACAGCCCTCCAACCTCCCTCGTCCGCCAGCATTGCCGCAATCAATGCCGGCGGAGACAGATCTCGCCCGATCTCTGCGACCAAGACTCGGCGCTCGGAGGCCCACGCGGGGCACTCCGCCAGCGTGTGCTGGGCCGAGTCAAGGTCGGATACTGCAGGCACCTGGATGGCTCTGCCTATATGGATACACCTGAATTGACAGAGCGCCGGATGATGCGGTTGATTAGTGACGTTACTCTATTATAAATTCTAACTTCAAATCTGTTTTTTTTATTTGATAATTGATTGGATATCATTGATCTATGCTCGTGAAGAATATTTAAAACTCAGCCTTACATTGTAAAAGTCAACCGCACCGAATGAAGCATTTTACTTTCACTTTTATAAAGCGAACTGCGAAGCAATTGAAATGTTTCCTGTCCTTTGTGTTCTTACCATATTACAGCCCGCAGCTCGCTCGTAAAATGATAATAATTCGATTAATCCAGTTCGTTATACAGATAGTAGTACTTTACGTAACCAACTTGTTACTAATATACGTATGAGAAGTGAACATGTGACAGGTAATTCGAATTGGCAAATTGTGTAAAAGCGTCAGAACCGAGATGTAATTATAAATATATTGACCAAAAAGGTTATGCTCTAAGAAAATAAATTTATCATTTATATATATGAGAAATTCGGTGTGACATCAAAAAAAGATAAATGTAAGAAAACCCGGGATATATAGCGATCTAAGCAGTTTATTAATCAAATCAAAAATATATACTTTTGTCTGTGAATTTACCTATGTAGAAAAACGTTTGGAACTTTCAGATCTGAACGATTTTAAAGTACTGTCAAATATTACATAAGTCGCAGGACACTGGTATATGCGCGTTTCCTTGACATCCCCAAAACTTTGTCTTAGACATACTTTGAAGGAAGCTGACGACTAAGGTTATCTAGCCGAGGGTGTAATACATATTTTGCGATATAGGTTTGCTAACTAAACAAATTTTGTAACGTGACTTAACTAGATGGACTGACTGATCTATATATGCATAAATGATCTTATTGAGGGACTAAGTAACATTTCTTATAATTTCATCATCACAGCTCATATACGTACCAAGAGGCATGAATCTATGATAAATTTGTTAGGGCGATCAGGAGACGAATTTTTGAAACAATAGAAAATCAATTCGCATTCGAAGTCGTGAGATTCGTATACGAATTACCGAATTCACTATTTCTGAACTTTCATTTCGTGCGTTGTGCAACGAGTGGTTCAACCCACTCGTTTTTGATTTCTACTAGTAGGATATCCAACGCTGAAGTGACGTTGACAGTGATAAATTTACTCTGGTTAATGCAAAGCTTGTAAATACGTACATAATAATAAGTAAATATTGTTTGTGATTTTTAATTTTTCTCCGTGAAACGTATTCTAATTAAGAATTTGTTTTTAAGGACAACACTGAATTTGAGTGATTCAAAAATCTATTAATTTGTCAGTAAAAAATAATTTCGCGCACGATTTGTATTCGAATTCCTAATTCACGTCTAATGATTCAAAAAATATTTTAAGATCTATTTTTTGCAGCATGCAACTAAAATACATGTAAACAATCAACGGAAATTCATTGCGGTTGCGAACGTGCGATTGAATAGTCCCATAAAGTGCTCGGAATAGAGGGAATCCAGAACGAACCAATCAAACAGTGCCGTTTCTCCCCAAATCCGTTTGTCTCATTGGCATTCACATGTTTCGTACAGTTTTATTCGATGCTACATTTTCATCAATACAATACAATACAGTAAGCAACATGTCAAGTTGTACATTTGCAAATATCACCGTTATGACGAGCTACATAAGATCGTTTGCAAATATAATATGTATAGTCCTGTGCGTTGTCGTACGAACACATAACTTTTTATCTGAGACGCGAATCGACCCTACATAATTTGACTTAGGTTAGCGAGTAATAAAATTGCTTTGATAGTATCGATATGTTGATGGAGTTTTAATGTTTCACGAGACATTTCATAGGGTTGATGTTTCTTTTGCTTATCTATAAATAATTTGTAGTTATTACACTCTGTGTATTGGAAGCTAACATTTGGTGAGATAGAAGATCCTTCGTTTCCTCTTCTGTCTGCTGGTTTCAAATAAAATAATTATTATTTACACATTTCAGCTTCAAATTGGTAATAATTAACTAATTATATATAAAAATAAAATACTATATAATAAAATACAATAAAAATAAAAATCATGGCCCTACCCATATGACATTTTTATATCTATTGTAATCAACTTCAATACAAATAAATAAAAAAGGGTAATTTAAGAAAACAGAAAACGCTTATTACGATTTTCTTGTTTTATGGTTTGCCGTTTCCAAATTATAATAAAATGGTTTTTTTCATTTTCCTTTTATGTTTTAATATAGCCAGAGTCACAAAACCCTGTTCAGGCTGTATTTTCATTTCTACATACTCCTGAAAAATATTCCACTTATTTAATTACAAATTTAAGTTATTGTAAAAAATATTTATATTTTAAAATGATGAATATCATAATAATAGAAATTATCACACTTGTCCTGTATGAATACTTAGGTATTATGGACACCCACATTCCGCAAATGTTCCAGTATAAGAGAGTTAGCTCAGCCATTTTGCAAATGTCACTTAGCAGAGTTAAGTCGCGTTAAGCTCCCAACATGTACGAGAAGAAAGGGAACTTTGACATGTATTTAATCTGTCACTGTAGACATGTATATTAAAATGTCATCTGTATATTTTACCATATACTGTATTGTGTATAGTAGTATAATATAAACTTGGTAAAATATTTCGCACATTATACTTCATATATAAAATAAAATAAAATTAGCCTTTGTTGCTGTTTAACTGATTAATATTACTTATTACGTTCTTCTAATCTAATTAACTAAATATTTTTTTTTATTCTAAATTATCAGCGTTCAGGTCATTATTTTTATAAACTGATTGTCTCTCGAACTCATCTAAGGATTTCTATTTTTCTCTATCTTTTGCAGCTCTGATCCATTCTGGACTAGCTACCTTTTGTAAATCATCTTTCCATCTTTTCCTTTGTCAACCTTTGTTTCTTTTACCGTCCCTTGGATACCACTCTGTTATTATTCTGGTCCATTTCTCTTGCCTTTCTCTCAACATATGTCCAGTCCATCGCCATTTTAGTGTTCGATATACGGAATGTGCCTGTTTGAATTGAGTTTTGTTTTTTATTTCTGTTAATTTTACTCTATCTCTTCTATTAACACCAATGACACATCTTTCATTTTGACAGACGTTTAGTTTATTTGTTAAGGTTTTCATTAGTGTCCATGTTTGACTACCGTTAATAGTTGTTAATATCATACTTACTCCTCTTTCTCATGGGGATAGACAGAGATCCCAGTTTTTCACTTGTTACTACCTAAACATATCTCCCTAACTTCCTTAATTTCCATATGCACGCTCGTACTTTTGACTTGACGTTTTTCCAGAATATCACTTATTTGTTCCAAGTATGTTCATTTAGACAACAACTTGCCTATTCATATTTGCTATGTAAATTTCTTTCGTCAATCGTCTTTTGGTATATGTCTATGCATTTCCTTCTTGATTTTTGTTAGTACATCTTCTTTCATACCGCGCATTTCGTAAGGCATTCAATTTTTGCCATACCCAACATTTACTCCCATACATAAGTGTGGGGAACAGCACACCTCCATGCATAGCAAAGGTGCCTTTTGTGACAAGATCTTATTGTTAATAAAGTCATTTATAGCCTCATACACTTTATTTCCTGCCGTCACTTTTATTTCAATATCAAATTCATGCCATCTCTAGTAAACATAGATTCTTTAGATCCAAGAAGAATATACTATAAAATATAGTATTGTAAAAACTATAATAAATATTCGAACTGTTTACAGAGCTATTGTGCAATATTTCCTACAAAATACATAAGCAAAATTCAAATTTCCCTAATGGAGCGAAGCTTCAAAGTGAATATTTGAAAGCAAAACTTAAGAATACTCTGTATTTCATAAATGTTTATAAATGAACGCTAAGAGCATACTAAATTATAACAAAGATGCAAGGTGATCACAGCATAACGTGAGCTAAAATCACAAACTTGTTCAAAATAGGAAAACAGGCTATAAAAACTTTCAGCCAATGATAAAAGAAAATGACAATTAACATCATTATATGATAGAGGACATGAGCTAAGATCGATTTTCTCTGAGTGAACCTTAAATTAAACGAATCAACTATGATAATAATAATTTAAACAAAGATGATTAGTTAAATCAAAACGTGGGCCTGTGATTGAACTAAACATAAATAGTTCTCGTATTTATTAATTCTAATAAGCACAATCGTTGTTTGAACTGTTGTTGTATGTTTATATTCGATTTGAACATTTCTAATAGTTAACATGCGCAGATAAATATTGAACCAATTATTTGTAGTGTCAAAATAATGATTTTTAATAATAATTTCAACAAACCTCATTGTTAAGTTGACAACTTTGACATATTTGCTTTAACTATGGTACATGTTAAATCGATTAATAGTCGTCTTTCGTGTTAATATTCACCAATCTCTTAGCTGGACTCACTTGGTGAATTAGATAGAATTATTAATTTTCATGATAACAATGAATAAATTCCTTTGAAACTAATAGATGAATTTGTTAGATCAGATCTTTTTCGTATTAATATTGAGTAAGATATTAATTGCCTTAGCTAAGTAACAATTGTAACAATAATCGACAATCTTATTTCAAATATCTAACGTCTTGTTAGGCTCGTATGGAATCAAGATGTTTGATCGAAATGAGAAGCAACAATTTTTTTTTTAGATTATTGTCGATTTTAAAGTGCAGCTAGCATTCAGCGCCTTCGTATTACCTTCACTCCATCGTCTGTTCATTTTGTAGGTAGTCTATTGACACTGCGTTTCCCCGAATCAAGCACCTTTTCGCTTCAACAACTGTTAATCCTGGGAGCAATATGTTCTGCCCTAAACCACTTGGGGTTCGCAATTCTCTGAGCTATGTCGGTGACAAATAAAACATTGTAAATTTTTGACGTTATACAGAATCGTTAGTATTTTAAAAGTTTTCAAAGCTTTTAAATGAACATTTTTAACGTAGACGTTGATAATGAGAAATATAGTTCCACAACTTAGCCACATCACAGTATCCCTGACGAACTAAAAAAACTTATCTGGTGGACGATAAACTATGCCAAGCTGATGAGCAACCGAAGTTGTCAATTATGACGATAATGATGAACTGTTAAAACCTTCTGCGGCTAACAGCCGTAAGTCATTAAATATGAAAAATTATTTATCTCTTACATAAATAATGCACTAAAAAGTAACAATTATATATTAAGTTTTGTTACTCATATTGAAAACTTTTACAAATATTAAGCACAAGATAATAAAATTAGTATTATTTAATTTAAAAATATTTTTTATACCTTTAAATAAAACAAAATCTGTCAAATAAATATTAGTTCTATTAATATCATTATTTCAGAAAAGAGACACGTAGGCATCCCCACGGCTGCGCTGTCATTCCCTAGCAGGTTCCTGTGAATTTTTCCAGTTCGTAGGTCCATCTCTTGGGCCTACCAACGCTGCAGTTCTAGTCGTGAACTTTTCCACTCCAACAGCCGTAAAGTTCGCAATTCTTTGCAGTATATTGGTGACTCCGGGTCTTCTGCGGATCATTTTTGATTCAAACATTTGTTCCAATTTCAAATATTTAATCTAAAAGCGTAAAAAATAGATGTGCACAATTTTATCTACAGACATACATTTTAAAATACGTAGTTGCTTCTAAAATTTAAGAATCTATTCTAAAGAAACTTTAGCTTCTGAACCGAATAAGGTCTGTTTAGTAAACGGCTTCTAGAGTGGATGAGAGCATTGCACTCAGAAAAGGTGAAGAGCACTCCCTAAATGTCGCGTCCTCACCAAATATCTTGAAATAAAGGTCTGACTTATCTTGAGCTAGTGTTTGTTAAGAATACTGCATTCTGGTCAGCATAATAGTATTATTCTATTTTAGTAACGCATGCTTACATATACGGAAATTTACAATTCTATATCTCTTTTTTTTTCGTGGGTGTAGTCACAAACAGAAATCTCACATGCAGAAACACCCGGACCGGAAGAAATTTTTGCAGTTCATACAAAATATCTGTCCCGTGCGGCAATTGAACCCGCGACCCGTTGCGTAGAAGCGGATTACTAACGCTGTGCTAAACGTGTCGTCAAAAAATGAAATTGTTAGAGTTGACTTTACTTACAATAAAATTTAAAAAATGCAATCAGCTATTTACTTAAAATAAGAACATTAATGTTACCAAGGTACTTTGTATGATGTAGAATGCTGTTACGTACCGTATTTGTCAATAGGCGTGTGAAGAACTCATATGGCGGGAAAGAAGGCAGTCCCACTTCAACTAGTTCTAATTTAACGGTCTCAGATATAATGTAACCTTATCCCCAGGGCTAAGCAAGCATGGGACTGAACCGCGCGCGGCTTATTCCCTTAGCAATACAACCTTGTGCCTAGTTGCTTAGTTAGTTTATTTTGTTTCCCTACTGTTTACCGAAACAGGCCGGATAGGACGTGGCATTACAAGGCAATTTTGTTTACAGCCATGGCAATAAAAGAAATGTCTTCTTCAGGGTAACTGTTACGGACGCGTGTAGCGAAATTATTGCTCAAATACTTTGACAATGCCGTCTCGGCAATAATCGTTTGTTTGAACGTCTTACATGATTTACAATAGGTATTGTGGTAAAATGTCAGTATTTTTTATTATTAATATGTATTTGGTTATTTCTTGTGGAACGTCTTCGCCCGTCGTGATGGTTAAAGCCACAATAAAAGTCTTCGTTTATTTATGTATAAAAATAACTTGTCATAATACTGTATAATTTTTAAATAAAACAAATTAAATTAAGCAAGTTTGTTAATAAAAAGTTGTTCAATAAATATTTAAGCGCAAGTAGAGCCGCGATTTTATTTATAACAAAAAAAAAACAACTACTATATATTTTGTACATAAAATTTTGTAAAATAAGTACGTTTGACGTTCACAACAATTTAATTTTATAAATAATCATAAATTAAAATTTTCTCTTGAAAAGCCTAATTATATACTATTTTAATTGTACATGTAAAAACTGTTCTAGTTATTAACTAAGGCTTGACTTAAAAGGTTATTAAACTAAGAAAGCTACGTGACAAAAATTCTATTATTATAGTCTGATTTGCACTTCTTTTCAAATTCTCTATAACAGCTCATTAGCTGATTCATTAACTTTACAGAAAATAATGGTTACGATTGCTCTTACAATTTGTATTGTTTTTATTTTTTACTTCTGTATTATTATTACTTCGATCTTCTTTTGAATAACAATGGAAACACATTTAATGTTATAAAGATGAAATATTTAATTAAATAAGTTAATTTAAAATATTATTTTACAGCAAATGAAGGTATCAGGTAATAGATCTTTGACAATTTGTATTGTGCTATTTTTTTATTACTTCGATGTGGTTTTAATAAAATAATTTTTTTTTCAATAATAAAAAGATGAAGCTCACGGAAAAACGTCAAGGTCATTGGGCGATGTTAAACCCTTGAAATTTAAAATTACATTTTCAACATATAAGTCCACACAATAAACATCTTCAAAATACACAAGGCTTATTATGATATATAAGCCTTGTGTATTTTGAAAGAATCGGATATAGATGTCGGACTTAAACAAGATACCGAAATCCAATCCAGAGTAACGATTTCTCGTTACTCAGGTGACGAAGAAATACAAAGAAGAAACTGATGTGTAAGTTGAATAGTCGTTAAGGATTCACACAAAGTCACTGTTAACATATAACTAGTATTGTAGTTGTGTAGAAAGATCTTTACTAATCCCACTGGTCTTATTTTCTGTGGGCCTTATTAAGCCCTCAGACGAAACAAAAGCGAATCAACTTTTGATTCTGATAATTGGAATTCTCTTTTACGCATCGGAAACCGCCTTTTTGTTGGATCGGATATTTGAAGTATAATTGAAGATTGTTACATAATACGTTTGAAAGATCGCTTTGTTCGTCGTTATTGCGTTTTCATATAGATTTGTCATATGAGGTTTCCATATGAAAGAATGTCGTTCGTGACGTGGATTATATAACGAGTCGAAGTTAAAATCTTATCTACGAAAAAGAAATAAAAGATTTAATTAATATTAAACATTTGTCAGCAATTTATTACATTGTTTACAAATTTTTAATAATAATTCGAGCAACAGCTATTAGAAATGCTATGGGTGAAAACAAATATTAAAAAAAAAGCGTCTAATTGATATTTTTTTTATAATGTAGAAAACAAAAGCGTGTGCATTGCAACCGGCGACTATTATGATATAGGCGTAAAACTTCTTACAGCCAAGCTGAATTGTCTGAAACAATATATATCTAAGTGTGACGAAATATTCAACTAATATTCACAATAAAGAAGTGAACAGTGACGCTATCCATAGACGTGATATTACGAGGGTAGATTGAAAAGTTCGCGATCTGAATTCATTCGTCACTAATTAACTGCCAACCCTTTTATTTGTATTTACAATAAAGTATTTCCTGGCGACCAATAAAATAGAATAAATTATTGTTTTTAAAAAATCATAAAATATTATTATAATCCTATTTAATGTTAAGTTAAAAGTATAAGTAGCGTTAAGAAGCTGAATTTTTATTTGTGTATATATAAAAATATTTTTATTATATTATAGGTATATTCAATATCTATGAAATGTGACTTGAATTTAAGTATAAATATAAATCTATCTATGGACAGGCTTGGAACTCGTGAATCTGTCACTTGGAAAATCTTTCATTGGTATATTTATTTATTGACAATTTAACAACCAGAAATAATTGACCAATAATGCTCTCTTTGACTTGGATATTGCACGTTTCACATGTCGATAAAGTTTATAGGGGAATTTGAATTATTGCCTCTTCCTCTTTATTAATCACTGGCTGCCATAGATTCTAAAAATAGCAGATACTAAATATTAAATAGATAGCTATTCAAGCTTTGATGAGCAAAGGATATTATCGAGTCCAGGATTACTTGGATGATCGAAGTGTCTGGGACTAAAAAACCCTCGCTCGTTGAAATAAACAAATTGTTAATAAATTCTTAGTTAACTGTGTAACATAATAATATGTATATTTAACTGTACCTATTATAATAACCTTTTGTTACTTGTATAATACATTATTACTAGTTTTTAAATGATTGTATGCGCGTGTCCTGCGGTTGATTTTTTTTTTTTTAGTTGTGCTAATTTACACGGGTACCTGTTTTTGGTAATTTGTATCCTTCTGTGGCTTAAGGGTAGTCATACTCTCATTAAAATCTCTTCGGCAGTGTCGTGTGAGGCGGGTCGTTACGTTCCTTAAAACATGGTTGAGCGAAGCGATGGCTGGTTCATGCGTCATGCTCGTGAACGGGTGCTGCCAGCGGAGATGAGTTTGCTCTTTGCTATACTGGGTACTACTCGTATTTATTATAATTTTAATTTAACTTTAATATATTCTTTTAAAACTGTATGACACGGCATTCCTAATATAGGCATGTTTTCAAAATAAATTTTTATTAATTAAACTATGTAATGGAAAGTGACTTCATGAATTATCAATATTGAAGTCATTTTCCAAATTGACGACTCTGTATCTATTTAATACAGGGAAAAAAAACAGCCCTTGCTGAGTTTCTTGCCGGTTCTTCTCGCCGTAGATTTGCGAACCGATGGCGTAGCTTTTCGACATTCACAAGTGCTTGTAACAGCCCAGACTGAATAAATGATTTTGAATTTGAATTGAATTTGAACAAGGACTGTTTAATCCTGCTTTTGTAGGTAGCCAGAGTAGGCCAGAGTAGGCAAAATCATTGCCCCATTCTCCTTATTTTTCTTTGGCTGATATACATTCTGAAAATAACTGTTTACAAATATACATTTTAGCATCAATAATTTTATTATCGTTTAAGCATTTTTGCTACGAAGCAAAAATATATAATATTTATTTCCAGTACAAGGTCTCCCCCCGTAAACTTGTGAACCAATGGCGTGGCATCTTTGACGTACAAAAGTGATTGTAAAAATCCTATTTGAAGAATTTAAAAGTTTACTGATTCATTAACACGTTAAGTGCATGCAACTACCCTGTAGTGCGGCAAGCAAAAACGTGAATTTCTCTGTCGTGCGAATGGCATAGCTTTGGTTTGGTCCAGTGTAGGAAAGAGATAAAAATATATTTGAGATGCGCTAATGGTTCCGGACTCGGTGGTGTACCTACCTTGGTATCGGATGTCTTAGGCCTCGTGCCGCAGTGAATTAATATAATTTTAATGCAGTGCGGAACGAGGCTAAAACGTCCCATATCCTCCCTGACCTCGTACCGCACCCAACGCGAGCTTCCCGCGACCAGTGTTGTGCATCACGGCGATTGGAGAGCACGTCCTTTTACAGCGCCAAACATGTCTAAAGCCCGAGGCAGAATAAATAGGACAGTTTCTTTTCTACTTCTGGTTGCCTTTTTGTTCTATTCTGTGAACCGCATTAAGATTTTCATATACAAATAGATAGATAAACCTTATGCATAAACCGTGATACATTATTTTCCAATAATAAGTCTGTAATAGGTGCCTCTTAATGATATAGAATGGAACGCTTCGTGCGCGAGTCCGACTCGCACTTGGCCGGTTTTTTTTTCTTTATGGCGCCTTCAAGCACAATTTAGATTATTTAAAAAAATGTATCCTTTGATAGCTTTGTGTTGTTTTGCCAGGTTTTGCCCTTAAAACGATCTAATGAGATATAATTGATCAAAATCGGTTAAGTCGTTGCGTAGTTAAGACAGTTCAAAAACGTCGATATTATTTTTCCCATCACTAATCTCAGCGAAAATTTGCCCTATTTCAGTGCGTTACGAGGTGTAAAGATCCCATATTTTGTTTTGCAAATAATTCCTAAACTAGCCATCAGATCCCGGGGCGACGATGGATTGGGGTTCATCAATTCACTGTCTATATCAATAAGGACCAAAATTCTCATTTATCTTTGATTTCGCGCCAGAAAATGGATTTTAGTCTGTAAAAGGAGGTGGGGTCTAATAGACCGCGTGTCGCCCTAACGTCTGGTCACGGTACGGGCCGATTATACCTCGTGCCGCACGAACGGAAAGTATGCAAAAATTGGTGCCGCAGCTAACGTGTTAAACTGCAGATGAATTTTGATAATATTTATATGGCTCACAACCTCTTCTCTGTACGGTCTCTGTATTTCAGAATAACTGACACATTGGCATTTGGTCGTAGGACCAGTCCTCCGCAGGTAGGTAGGGTTTATAATTAAGTAACATTACACATAGTAGCAAGTACTAATGGCCCAACGATTCTGTAGCCTATTCTATTGTAGGTCCAAGTATAAATGTAACACTAGCCAGTTGATAGGCTGCATCACCCCTTTCCTGAGAGGTTGCTCACGATTTGTCTATATGGTTTTTAGAACTTAGGCACAGGCGGAGTTTAGTCGGTAGGTCACGTGGTCAGACCGCTCTGCCCGTGTAGAAGATAATCTCCGTGACACTTGCCTTTGCGGGGATCTCCTGGGATATCCTGGGCACGTTTCGTGCTTCTTGTGATGGATTCTCAGCCTTGCTCTTTTGAGGAAAAAATAACCAGGTGATGGTGGGTTGCAACGACCCACCATCAAATGGCTAGTGACCCACCAGCGAACGAGTCCAATGGTCAACTTCTTACTTCCAATTAGCACTGGTAAATGTATACGAACCAGTTGTACATCTTGTACCAGATTATTTATATTATAGCGGGAATTATATCAGCAATATAGAGTTTATAAATTATCAAATAATTCTCAATAGCTGAGAGTCGGCAACTTGGGAACCAGATAGATTATTTTTTTGTCTTCCTTGATTTGTGAATTAAATAATGATAACCAATTAATAATTAACGGTATTGTATTGAGAACCTCTTCATTTTTTGAAGTCGCTTATGAAGACAAAAATTATTATTATACAGAAAGCATTGATCGATGCAAATCTGTATTCATGAAAAGGAAGAACAGGCTGTTCTTCTAAGTGGGAGTGTGACAAATGACATATTTCTGACGCACAATGGTATAAAATATTGGTTACATTTTTATTGATTTTTTTTAAACGTCGACCCACACTTGGATTTTTATTCTATGTCTTGGATTCGGCCACAAACATAGAATCATATATACACACACACAGACCGGAACAAATTTTTGTAGGTGATACAAAATATTTATCTCCTGTGGGAGTAGTTCCCGATTACTCGACCGCTGCACCAAGCATATGCTCAAATATAGTATTTTGTTTTCATAAGCTTACATTTGTTTTGACGTCGTTAATGCCTGTATATATCTATGTTGAATAAACATTTATTTGAGTAATCGTTTCCATGCATAATTTTTCTAACATTAAAGTAAGATGATTGATAAAGTAGGACACTCAATACATTTCTTGTTGGCTTTTAGACATCACTTTGTCACTCTTAATAACGACGATTTTCGTAGTGAATATGTTATTCGTAATGTACTATCCCAACTAATATTATAAATGCGAAAGTGTGTTTGTTTGTTTGTTTGTTTATTTGTTTGTTTGTTTGTTTGTTTGTTACCTCTTCACGCTTAAACTACTGGACCGATTTCAAAAATTCTTTCACCTTTGGAAAGCTACATTCTCCCCGAGTAACATAGGCTACTTTTTATCCCGGAAAAATCGACAGATCCCACGGGATGCGCAATAAAGGCTTCGCTCAAAAACTACTGCACAGATTTTTATGCGGTTTTCATCAATAGATAGAGTGATTCTTGAGGAGTTTTGCGGCATTTTTTATCTCGGAAAAACGGATAGTCCCACGGGAAGCGCGATAAAATCTTCGCACCATAAACCGACTTCCGCGTATATATGTAGCCGTGGGCAAAAGCTATGACCCTTAACCCTCTATACACCCAATCCCGAAATCCACGCGGGCGAAGCCGCGGGCAGAAAGCTAGTTTGATTATAAATATCTTATATAACTGGTTGAACTACACGTGGATTTTGTTTCATGTATAATGCAATATAACACGCATAAAATCTTCGTACTCACTCATTTTACTAATTTAATGTCATATACGCATCTCTTTCTAGCACCATAGGCCACATTGGATGCACCCCCATTAACCTTGCGAACGTTAATTCCGCTTTATGCTCCTGAAGTAGTTGTGGCCTGCCTAATGCTGTAATTTAATTACAACCCGAGCATCAGTGTGGTAATGACGTTGTTAACGCTTACATTCGCCGATTGCGATTTCCACTTGTTTTTACAGTGCGTTTTGTTTTTCGTATATATTTTTAGTATTTATAGTCATATTACTCATCAAGTTTTTAGCATCTCGATGAATACAAACTACTACATGTACTTATGTTTATATTATTGTGCTAAAAATTTGACATAATTTGTAGCGCAATGTAAGCGATTTAGCGCTGCAAGAGCGGTTTCTTTGTTTCAATATTGTTGTAATAGTACTCATAACTCACTAAGTGATGGTATGGTATCTCAGCATGTTTAAGAATATCTTTTATATAAAAGTTATTGAAAGCATACCTCGTAAAGCGATAACTTTATTTAATTTAATAACTTATATAAATTTAAACTTTACCATTTTAATGGTAGTTAAATTCGTGATTCGTGCAGTTCTGATCTGTCATATAGATAAATGAAACTAATACAATAATGAGCAAATATTTTTTATTTACAGATTCCATACGAATGCGAAAGTGCGCCGTTTGAAATGAGTCCCGTGGTAAGCGGCGCAAAGTCAGTGCTATGGGCTTCACTGATGCAAGGACTTCTCTTTCTGATCGGTATGTATTTATTAGGCTTAAAACTATATGAACGATTCTGGAATCGTAGATTATTCATTCACTGCAGCCAGTAGATGCTTACTCTTGAACAAATACCTCCCTCAAGAATCATTACACCGATCGATCCTGCGTTATTAGCGCCCAACGCCTTCCTGCAATCATAACTAATTCATAAGCTCACCTTATGGTAGGCCTACTAATATTGCGGTATCCGGCATATGCCCGCAATTCGTGGAGCTTTACGTCCCATTGGCTGTAAGTCCTGCGAGCATTGTGTTCTGTCCACTGCTATTTTGATGGTACTATACAGATGTACATTATTCTCGCCTCATTTCATACCCCAATTACCAGGTAGACCGCAGCCAACTGTATAAATCACCTGCATATATTATCTCAATTCCATTAAAAGTCTCTCTAAAAAAGTGGCGTGAAACAAGTACACACAAAAATAAATAATTCATAGATTACGACTTATGTTTCAAAATAGAAGAAGATAGAAGGGTACGCGGAAATGGGGAGAGGAATTTATATCAGGCGCCGGCATGATAGGCTGTCATAACTCATGCTGCAATTATTAAACTGACACGAAGACTTATGTCACTATTTGTCATCACGTGATACGGTCAAAGACATTTCTTCGAATGCTCGGCCGAGCGACCTCAACATAATATACCCAGCATAATAACCTAGAATATCCAAGCCCTCATGGCCCTCATGGTCAAGGCTTAGGCTGAGTTTAGTCGGTAGGTCATTTTGGTTGACCTGCCTCGATCGGTTGAAGTCTGATATAATCACTTTGGCACTTGGTTGCGGTAGTATTCATTAAGATTCTAAGTTTCTCTTCTCCAGAGGGAAAAAAAATGTTTGAGCGGCGAGGGAGTTATCAACAACAACATGCTAACTGGAGAGAAAGAATGTAGACTATAACTTCTTTATGGCCACACATAATGAGATTACAGCCCACATTCCTTCCACATTTCTTTACATCGACATGTATTGGTAGAGCGAGCGTGTAAATAATCCAGACGTTACTTCCTCCAACGCAGACGCGGTTTGATAGAAGAAGAAACCTTAGTAGTTCATCTACTAGGATCGGCCTTGATGTAGCCTGCATTATTATATGCACACCTAAAACAGGTTTTCACTCTTTACCTCGTCTAAGGATTGCCTTTCAAATTCCCTATGATCCGGCTCATAACTAGCTGCATCATAACGGGGTTGTTCGTAGGTTATTAGTTTTCCCAATCTCTGGATCATCCTACCTATGGGAGATGGTAAGATACTGTTTAGGAAGTATGAGATGCACTGTGCGGAACAAGTGAAGAAGCCTGCGCGTAAAGTTAATTTATTTTTGTATGTAGTTTTTGTATGTGTTTCATACTTGCACAAATTATTCAAATATTCTCTAAATAATTGGTATAAAGTGAATCGAACTATTGCGCTCATAGAAAACGGTTAAAGTCTCGTCAGGCTTCATGCATTTAAATTCCAAGAATATTTTTGAAAAATCATTTATCCACAAGTTTGCTAGTCCGGTCATTCATACTCGCGTCACGCAAAACTATTGAATACATTCGAATAAGATTCTTTTACTCGTAAGTTGAGCGATCTAGAAAAGTTGAAGATCATTTTATTTTGTTACGTGGCCTGGCAACTAATGATATATTTTACTATAGTCTACATCTGCTTCATGTGTAATCGTGACTGAGCTAACTTTTCATACAGTCCAGTGGCAGATTTCAATGTTTAAACGAACGTGATTTCTGAACACATCACGATAGAGGGGCACAGGGGGCGTCGTTAGAAGCGCCTGCGTTGCGGATTTTTTAGTTGCTATGGAACAGTGGAGTGGAGAGCATCGCACTTTTGCCGTCGAGGCGTACATATCGAATGGATTTTTGCTGTTTCAAGCACGCCGTCGATTTAATAATCATTACGGCATTCGTCGATTACGTGATGGACCATCAATCAACCTTATTCAGTCATGGGTAGCAAGGTTCAGAGCTACAGGTTCAACAATAAATAGACCCAAACCAGGACTTACACTAGCGGTAGCCACGGACGAAAATATCGAACGTGTCATGATTTCTGTCGCTGAAAATCCCCGATTATCACTGCGTGCTCGTTCATCGATATTGGGAATTAAGAAATCGACTCTGCAGGTAATAATGCGAAAAAAACTCAAGTTCCATCCTTATAAAATCCAAATCGTTCAAGATTTACACGAGACTGACTTTAAATTAACAAAAACTTATGCTGCAATGATGTTGTCCAGATTTCGTACTGCTACTCGGATGGGCAACATATTCTTTAGTGATGAAGCTTTCACATCGGAGGTTATGTAAATAAACAGAATTTCCGCTACTGGGATGTCCAGAATCCCAGGCAATTACATCAAGAACCTTTACATAAGCCTAAAGTAACAGTCTGGTATGCCATAAGTGTGTCTGAACTCATAGGACCTTATTTTTTCGAAAATCACTCTGTAAACGCGTTTTTGAAAATATGCGTGCTAGACTCGTAGAGTGTGTCAGCCTCGATGGCCGCCATTTGGAGAACGTGCTTTTTAAAAAATATAATCCGCTTTAGTTGTGATTTGATTAAAATAAACAAACTTTCTATTAAATGTGTAGTTTTTTTTTTAATCATTATTCAAACATTGAAATCTGCCACTGGACAGCCTGTATATTGTCAATTTTAATCTGGTCACACTATTATAAGAATTATCAATATTAATATGAGAGTCACAAATTCGGAATGATTTTAGAATATATCGAAAAATATTACGTTCATTTGCGTGTTCTTATCTCACACTAATACTTAGTATTACAGAATGAATCTTAAACTCAAATCTCTGCTCGAGTACAGTTAAATAGGGATGGCGCTATTTGGGCTGTATCATCATCCTTTTCTAAATGTATTCAAAAAGCGAATTGAATTTAAGTTTGATTTAAGCCAACCTAAGAGCATGACCGCAGAACAATTAAACCTACGCGTTTAAATGTCTAAAACCTTATAACCTTATATTAATCGGGCCTGTAAACACGCGATTTTTTTTCTCTCAGTAGTATTACTGTGGAACTGTGATTTAGATACTGCCGTTAACTGCGTTCAGTATGCCATCAGCCACGTCCGACTCAGAAACGTTTGTAACCATCGAAAATGTAATTCATTGGAAATAAAAATAATGTATAATGTATAATAGATTCAATATATTGCACATTTATTATAGAATAAAGTCACAAATACTATCACTGAATATTTACATACAACATCAATATACTTCGTAACACACTAAGCATCATTTCTCAAACTTTCGACCAATATTCCTGCAGCCTTCAGTTGATGAATAGGTACGCGCTTTGGAATACGCTATCTCATCCCATTCAGTAGATCATAACGTAACCGTCTTTATTTCTCGTGTTCAAATACAAAATGGCCAGCGAAAAAGCGTTGATAAATAGGGCGGGTTACTTATAGCTATGATGAGAGCTCTCGAATGAATAACTCATTGGTGAGAAAAAGCGAAATTTGTTTCATTTAGACTGGTACGAATGACGCCTTATCAAAAATTTTAGTTGGTCATCGATAATCTCTGTTGTTACATTTAATATAATATGTTTTAAAGCTATCTAACGAATTTATTGTAAAAATTGACACTATCTGGAATGTGTAGTATTGAATATACTAACCTTTCACTTAGGTTTACCGACAAAATAACAATAAATATAATACAAGAGTGATAGATCCTTAACTACAAAATTACCATTTATTTCGCTCGTATTTAAAACTTTAAACGTTTTTAATTTAAGCGCTATAGAAAATATTTAATTTTGCATTACTTTTTAAACATAAATTGCAAGTTTTGTTTAAAATTGAATCTCACAATAAGGTTATTTTAAATGAAAACAAATATCAGTCAGAATTTTCTACAAACTTTTAACAATTTTTTTTACAAATATTGCATGATATGGTTTTTGTGTGGCACTGATGCCTATTCCAGGTAGATAGGTAAATATATTGACACATATTGACGAATGTGTAAAAATTTCATAGAGTTTGGATCTTAGTTATCAAATAAATAATGAAATCATTAGTAAGGAATTAGCGAAATTCTTGGAAATCTCCATACAAAACGGCAATTTAATCCATTATTATTTATATCCATTATATATATCCATTCTATTTTAACTTTAAAGTTCTTTTAAGTTTTTTAATGTTTGGTATTCACAATCGGCCTTATCATAATTTCTAACCAATGAAAACTAAGGCTATGTGCTAGATTTCTAGCTCATAAAAAAATGAAAAAATACTGTGGCTTATCCATTTCGGGCGAATTATAATCAAAACCTCTATGATTGCAATCTAGATTGATCAATCACTTTTCGAGAGTGACACAAAACAAAATCGAATCAATTTATCTGAAGCGAACGCTAACGCGACAGTTACTAACTGTCGAGTTAGCGACAAGCACTAAATCGATAAATAGGGTCCGATTGATTCCCGTCTCGCTTGCCCACGCGAAATATTTTAAGAGCAATCTTGACATATTAAGTACCTTGTTGTATAATTCTATAAATCATCCATAGTTGTTGTAAGTCCCCACCTTGAGGTTTAAATTTGCCCTAAATTGTTTTTTCTATGAATAATATTGACATAGAAATAAGTAGCTTAATAGTAAGTGGTTCCAGTTGCGATAAATGCCTGTGAGATTCGCAGCGAATCTGCGACCTCCACAAAAATCTGTGTCCAGAAATTTCACTGCCTGTATCTTATAATGCAAACAGAAAAATAACAATGATAACACAGTTGTTTGAACTTTTGGTGACTGGCGTTCGATGCGGGTTCGTCGATTTCACACTTACGGAATTTTTACAACTGTATCTCACAATAGTTTCTTTTGTTGTTAAGCTATTGAATATAGAGTACTATAAATAATATTTCAGTAGACTCTGCGGGTTGTGGAAATATAAATAATGTCTTTTCAATTACGAATCAAAAGCTATAATTAATAAATTTATTTTTGCCCTGTACTTATATTTGCACGCGCTACACTTCAGAATAACTATTCGAGTCATTAACTTCACTTTTCCCATTGCATATTCATGATCAACATCATTGCAGTCGAAAAGAACTACTGGAAATAGGCCTCCGTTAAAAGTCTTCACATCGATCTGGCGTTAGACACGTTAAGGTCGATCTACCGTTGTTGCGGCTCAATAACACTTAAGGTTTTTTCGCTTCAATGGTCAAAAGACTAAAGAGTATTTTGCCAAGGTCATTGCAACTTAGGGTTTGCTATTTTTTGGATTATATCAAGGACCCTAGTTCTTTATCAACCATAACGTGTCACACGTACACCTTTGGGTAACTGTAAGATCATGTCACTAATAACAGCGGCTGTTTAAGCAAGTAATATAAATTCATTCAGACTATATATTATAAAACAGTAAGTCAACTAATAATCTAACTCGCTATTCAAGTCGCCCAGGGCGTAAAGCATAAACACAAGTTTCGGTAGTTCAAAAGGTCCCGAAATCTTACGCTTGAGGGATGAGGAAAATCTAATTCACCATTAGGAGTCTCACAGTGTCAAAGTTTATGAATACGACAATTTATATCTAGAGAGTTGGACTATCCCACAGGATTCCAGATTATACTAAGGACACATTCAGTAATCCTGATTAAGTAGGAACTATAAATGGTCATATGTATTATGCAAACATGACCCGTCAAACCGATCACATTATATTTTCAAAGTTTGGATAAATTGTAATTATTTAATAATCACACTGATTGAAATATTTTTTTTATTTGCTATGCCATCTATTTGTACAGGCAATACTTCCTGTGCAATAAAGTCCCAGAGCAAGCCTGCGACATAAAAATCAGTATCAAATAACACGCTGAATACATGGGATTTGGAATCGTTCTAGTTATACCAGATTGATACCTATGTATTCTTCATGAGTACTTCTAGTTAAATACGTGCAAAAGAACGTGAATGCTGAATTATGCTTTCACCTTAGATTGAATGTCTCCAACATATGAGTTAGTTTTTAATATTTGGAAGGCTATCGCCTTGACTATAGCTTATTAATACCGAATCCGTGTGATTCGTAGAAGCTTCAGAATTAATACATTCTTCTTCATGCAATTTAGAAAGTACTGAGCAGCAGGTTCTGGATGGTAATGGATATGGTGTTTATATGGCGAAATAAACTGTTAAATTATATTTATAATCGTTTTTCATATGTGTTATACGTTTCATTTTAGCAAGGGAAAAATACAGTAGTTTTTCAGAGGTAAAAGCACTTTCCTGCAATTTTAAAAGCGTAGAATTTTGCAAGAACACTAAAGATATGTTATTAATACGCTTCTAATTACCCAAAACACAAGGCTGCAAATGAAGAGTTTGTGCAATATAGTCATAACTACATTAGATACGATAATAAGATAAATATTTAAACATAAATCCTGTAAGTTTTGTGTGATATTGATATTCCTTACACATACATATTATTTGTTAACAAATAAATAGTAAATTTAATTGCAGCTCTGTATGGAAACACTATTTGTCACCAAGCAAGTAACTTTGTGCATTCTGAGTTTGTCTTTATTGATTATATGAAGACAGAAAAATAATCTTATGTTTTTCTCAGCAAAGATCATATTAGGATGAGTATACTAAAGTTTAGAGTACTTAGCATTAAAGGAAGAGCGTTTCATGAGACGCTTTCCACTTACAGGCTATTCACAGAAAGAATATATTAGCATGACTAGAGAGGCGGGATGGCGGGACGTTTGAGAATTCAGTTGTTTGTGATTTGTCTTGCAAAGACAAGGCTTCGTAGACTGATCGTGTTCATTATCTCTAACACGTACCTTACAGTACAAAAAAGCGACATTTTTTAGCAAATGTATGTTCTTAGAACATACAAACCTTAAATACCATGAAGTTTTACAAAACAAGTACTGTTTATTTATTATGTAATACAAAAGTTAGATTTAAATATCTGCACTTACTCTGAGTTTCTTTTTTGGGTGCTATTATATTTCATTGTTTTAATTATCAGGTAGTCGCAAACGTAGACATTAACATGTTAGAAAAAAAAATATATGTCATGTTTGTTTCAACATTAATGCCTCAAGATGAAAGTCTTTGATTCATGCGTATTACTAGAGGGAACCGAAAATGTTATTTTGTTTCTTAATTGTTCTAGGGTTCTTAATTGGTCTTTGTTAATTGTTCTGATAGACATATGAATATTATAAACTAGCGGACCCGACAGACTTCATCCTGTCAAAAAGATTTGTAACGTGGCAGTTTTTTGTTCCTACTTATTTTATAGATAATATTGCATAGCCAATCAAATTGCATAAAAGGTCTAAATGAACTATTACATTTTGTGACTATTCAATTTTGGAACGTGACAATAAATCCTACAAAGACGTATTCTGTGCTCCAACGCACACACGCACACTGTTTTGCACTTTATTTATGTTGTCTAATAATATAATGTATAATAATAGGTCTAACTTCAAGTTAGTCTTTCCTAGACGATCTATTTGTTCTAGGTAAGCATGAGTATGCTTACCTAGAACTGAGATAGAAGCTGGAGGCTCCAGCCTTTTCTCCCAACAATAAGTATTGTTCTTTTTTTCTTAGGAAAATCATCTTTAAGTTTTCTATGTAAGTCTTTTATAGTCGCAGTCCATATCATCACCAAAACGAAGGTCATCTTCTCACCGTTGATGATGAGGTATAAACGTCACCAGTACAGAAGCATGACATCAACTAGCTTATACCTCGCCGCAGTCGTATTAGTCTCCAGTTCTGGTCTTGAAGAGGGACTGATATTGTGACCATCTTTGGAGGGGATGTTCGGTGTAAATAACCGAACACGTGAGTGGCGCAATCATTAACTATGCGTCGCTCACGTGTTCGGTTATTTACACCGAACAACAATACTCCGAGTATATCGAGAGTCTGTACAATATCTCCGCAGAGACTGAAATATTGCCGATGAAATTCGTTCCATCGAGACCTACTTCTATCTCATACTTCACAAATGCCAAGCATAGTGGTAGATCAAACTTTTTGGTCTTCTGTATAACCTGCCGCAGTACACCATAGTAAGTTAGTTTGGCTGGGCTTTTATCAGCACTTAGCTTCACGATTATCATGCGTCCTGTTCTGGTTGACTTTTGTCTCAGTCCACGCAATACACCATATGCATACATATGGTATCAATCAATCTCAAACTCTGAAACCGGATTGATATTGTTAGGTTTTCGTGACAGCGTAGTAAATGTAACACTTGCACGTTGATATAGCACTTTTGGAGAGAATAAAGGTTTATCTAAGACTCTACAGAATAAAAGATTTTAATGAAAATCCACAAATGCTAAGTACAGTCGCAGGTTAAACTCTTCAGGAAATCCCCTAGAGATATTCCAAACGTACATATAATAGTAAAATATAATGTATGGAATCGTGGCGTTATATATTGATACGAGTACAAAGCATGTAAGTTTAAAAATTGAGTCTCATTTTAAAAAGGATTAATATTATATTAGTATTCACGAAGAAGTAGCACGAATTCTCTACATTGCTTTTGATGACTCGTTTCTCAAAACGCCGTCTCAGGTCATAACATGTTACGTAGCGAAATAGAGTCGGAACAAATTGCATGAGGTCAAGGGTGGAGAATGAAACACGGTATTCCATTTCAAAATAACATTCGTACAAATCATGGGCGATATTGTTCAGCTGAATCGTAGAACGAGACCCATTGAGTATCGTTTTAAAGGCGATCCACATTGTACGCTTGCCAAAAAAGTGGGGTTAAGTTTTCTTAAGACCAATACGCTTAAGGGTTGAATACACACATCAACTTTTTCGTATAATGTTTTAAAACACTTTTTAATTTTAAAATATTAATGTTTATTTACAAACTACACTACACTTCAAACTACACATAGTTTTTCAGGTTTTTCGATATAATATTTAAGTAGTATATATATTAGATAGACTCTGGATGCTTTTTTAAGACCCGAAACCCCAATACTTTCTGAGTCAACCAACTTCAAAATGAAAGCAAAACATACAGATGAAACCCTTAATCAGCTGTCAACACAGTCAAATGGCTACCTAACTGTGGACGAAATAGCGCTTAAAATATTGCTGCATACGCTGATATAGGGCTGTCGATACTTAGAATCAATCAATAATTTAATTTGTTTGTAAGTAACCAAGTTTCTTGATTGAGTGCTAATATTTTTTCTACAGAAGATTTACTTCTGATGAACCATTCCGTATAATAAACATACTGAAATAAAACATAGTTTAGTAATGACCTAGATAAATACCAGAATGGTTTAAACATGTTTCTTTTAAAACATTGGCACTTGTATTCTGGTTCGATGATTAAAACAGATAGAAAAAGTACTGGGTAGCTTTTTTTTTATATATTTGACAAGTTTATAACGTAGAAGGCCCATAATAAATCCCTTAATCACATATTTGGGAATAAGGAACTATTATACTATATAACAACGATCTTTATTCGGGTTGCAGTGCTTTCATGTACAATCACCAATACGCCAGTATTTACAAGTGCATTGGCGAAAACCGTAAACATAACCGTAAGATAAGTGCTATCTTAAGGTCAGCATGTAGTCTGAGACGTTGTGTGCCACTGTCACTGTTATTTGCTATGTCTATTAGAGAAACATGATATTTCGTAACATATTAAGAAGAAAAATATCAAAATTTTACCTTTATTCTGGACTTTCAAACTATACTTTTAAACTTGTTTGAAAATAAATTACCTAATTGATATTAATGGCACTACTATTTATAATTCAATTAATAACTTTTTTCTTTTAAATGTTTATTTTTATTATTCTAATTTTATTTCGTTACATTACAGCGCTATAGGCACTGTATATTATTTCTATACAAAAATTTACGCTGTCGATATAGAATGTAAAGAAATATAAGCTCGTGGTAGCGACACTAAATAATATTTGAAAAATACTTACACAATTTTAACCCAAGCACGAGCAGAGCAGAGCAGCAGCAGAGTCTGTCATGAAGGCTGTGTCTATGGAAGCCTTAAATCATCAGCGAAATTTCGTGGCTTATTATGTATGTATTTATTGCGATGCGGTCGGCCGCTCGCTTGTGCCGCCCTGAACGTGAATGAGGAAATAGGTCGTATATTCTCCGTATTTACTGGAAGTCCCTCGGAGAATTTAAATTTAAAAGGAAAAAATGAATGCCCCTCTTTCTGCAAGTCTTAAAATGTCCCTAAAGGTTTCTATACAATACAAGCTTTGATAGCTAATTCATTAAAGTAATGGACAGGACGTATACTTTGAATATTCTGCATATCATTAACCGCAAAAGAATATCAATAAAAATAATAAATATATTTTAATCAGAAAATATTGTGATGTTCAGATTTTTTCTCTCGAGACTACAGGCAATTACTTACACTTGGTTATTAACTTTCCAGCCGCGGTTTCATCCGTGTTGTATTACATTTTCCAAAAGGTAAAATATAATGTCCTGCATTAAAAGTTATCCTATGTATTATGTAGTTGTGTCAGTTTGTCAGTGACGTGGGACGGTTGGGACTAAACGTGCTACTTTTTGGATATTTATTGGAGGGAGACTCTATAACAGGTGCCGTCTGCTTCGGTACCTTTGTCTACATATACCTCTGCTACCAAATATCAGTGTTCGCATTGCTGTATTCCAGTGACAAGGTATAAGATAGACAGTGAATAAATAAAATAAAAGCTGTGAATTTACTTTTTTTATTATTATTCCAAATTTGAGTGCGTTTGACAACGATCTCACCTGATGTTAAGTGAAGATGTTGCCTAAGGTGTAACACGCAAACTCAAATAGTGCCTATTTAGTCTTGCCTTGAAGATAAGATAATATAATATTATAAGTATCGGGGAACAAAGACGCAGGTAGGGAATTCCATTCCTTGGCGGTTTGCATAATGAAAGACGAAGCGAGAAGCGAACTGAGACGTACGAAGAGATGGAATGTCGACCACATACGAATGGAGTCCCTGGCCGCGCCTCGTCATCCGATGGTAGAAGAGTGCAGGCGGAATCAATTCATGCAATTCCTGAGCACACTTCCCGAAATGTAACCTGTAGAAATCGCAGAGACACGTGACTTGGCGGTGATGTTCGAGGCTCTGGAGAGTTTTGGTTGTTAATGCCTCATCGTTTATTAGTCTTGTGGCGCGTCTGTCAATAGCTTCCAAGGCCTCAAGCTGGTAGCCGGCTGACCCATCCCAGAGGTTGGCATTATTCCAGTATTTTTATATGTTTGAGGAAAACTTGCAGCTAATAAAAAGTTTCTTAAAGCAAATGCAAACTATATATTAAAGCCTGAGGCCGAGTTTACCTATAGTTATATTTTACATTGATTGACCCTTACGTCCTATTCCTGGTCTCCCATGTCAATTTATTTTAAATTTGGAGCAGTCGTTTATCCGAGAAACGCCTACCACTGGACATAGGCCTCCGATATCATTAGTGTCAGAGCCGTAGTTGTGGAAATTACCCTGAATATCCAAACTGTGTACGGTTATTTCCACTGTTATCTCTCTAGGGTTGCCTCTCTATTATTTGTATTATATAGTATATAATAAAAATAATAGAGAGGCAACCCTATTATTAAACAATCCTTATATAGTATTATATACTCGTATTAACCGGTAAGGAAAGGGCCGCGGCGGGTTCAATTCCCGCACGGGATAGATATTTTGTATGACCTACAAAAATTTGTTCCGGTCTGAGTGTTTGTGCATATGTGATTTCTATGATTGTGACTGCACCCACGACACAAGATAAAAATCATAGTCTGGGGCGACGTTTTAAAAAAAATCTTTAAATATTGATCTTCAACCAGTTTTTATCACACTTACGAGTATAATAGCGTTGGTTTTCTTAGTGCTGACGGTATCTCTTCTCTTTAAGATAACCTGATATAAAACTTGCACTTGGAGAAACACCTGGAGACCTATTTTTGAATTACGAATATATATATATATATATATATATATAATATATATGTGCTACATTCATATATATATATTGTATATATAGACTGAAAAATCAAACAAAACACAGATAACATTTTCACAAGTATGACTTGATTACGAGTGGGTGAGGGCACTCGTAATGAAATCACACCTGTGACTAAGGTAGTCACATCAGTGATATTCAAAAATAAGAATGATTGAAAATCGGTGATTATTAGTCACATCCGTGATTTCGAAGTCGCATTCGTAATTCAAAAATAGGTCTACTGGGCGGTCAGCGTCTTCAAGACGATGACGAAGTCAGTGACAGTTGTGATGCAGTGGCTAACAAGACAGGCGACAAACTTCTATGAGGACGGTATTCAAAAACTGGTACAGTGTTATGACAAGTGCGTCAATATTGAAGGAAACTATTTAGAAAAGTAGATTATAGTACCGACTTTCATGTGATTTTGAGGTTATCTCTTAAAAATATCGAGATATCTTTGCAGGCCTACTTGTAATTTCAAAACGTTATTTACTTAAAAAAACACCTCTTACATATTATCAGCACTTTTAAATTTATTAAAACCAAACTTGTCTTAAGTTTGAAGATGAATCGTTTTCGTTTCTGAGTTGACCCGAGCTTAAGTTCACAGTCATTTATCCGCGTAAGACAAACCTTGTAAGGCCATCTGTGACTAAATCCGTATTCAATGGCCCTTCGAAAAGACTTAGCGTTCAGAAGTTCTGTCGTAACTTTTGATAGACATATATCAAAATCTAAGACCCAGTAAGTTTGGAGGGAAATTCCTTTCATATTTTTTTATTGAACGAAATGTTTGCTCTTGTTTGCTGAGATGCAATTAAGAATAATGGAAAAATTTTCTTTCGGTACATACTCATTCCAGTATGTAATACACATTTGCCGATTTATTTTGAGTAAACAAAATTTACTAACTAAGAAGTCACCAATAGTTTGTTCTTTTTCAATAAAATTGACAAAAATTACAGCAAGATGTCATTACCACTATTTGGACATGGCGGCTAATTTCAAAAGTGATCTGTGTGGAAGATATTAAATAGAGCGCTTGTCTGCGAAAGCAGAATTGGTCACTCTGGTCCTTCACTAATACTTGGATATTTACAAAGAACTGATTCCTTCTTGTTGAAATATGTTTTGTATCCAACAATATATTCCACTTTGGCATCTTTCATCACTAATCATTGCTATGCTAACTATTATTAGCTGTGTCCCGTAAATAAAAACAGTGCATTCAGAAAGTCTTAGTCTCAAAAAATTGTTGCGAATCTCTCTATATACTCGTATACTATACACGGCTATAACCATTTACCGTGAGTTAGAATGTGTAAAGTTGTAAAAGGAAAAGAGTAGATTTTCACCCATCATTGACTTAACGATGTTCAACGTTGCTTAATATTAAGAATCGTAAATGTATTACCTATATAACTATTATATTGTATCTTTTTTGTACACAGCTGGCTCAGGCACAGAGTCGCCTCTGGATGACTCGAGTACAGACTCTTCATCACGCCGCTTCAAAGCTGAGTTCCTTCAGGAATGGCAAGGTTCCGTAGACGCTCCATACTTTGATCCAAGCACGCCACGGAATATCACTGGGCTGGTCGGTCATCCAGTCAGACTTCTGTGCAGAGTGAAGAATCTACAAAACAGGACGGTCAGTTATTTACGTGTTGCATTTATACGAGTATTACACGAATACGAGTTACTTTACAATATCGTCATCATGTTAGTCAAAAAGCACCTTCAAAGATCTTCAGACACCTATCTGTTATGTTTATATCATGTGTTGTATTTGGGCAATCTCCCACCAGGCTGACTTAGTGTGGGTTGATGAAGAATGCCAGAGTATGTTGCTTGGCTGTGTGCTAGCGAGCAGATTGGCTTGACTTCAGATATAATTCTTCCTGTATATCTTTGATATTAATTTGATACTTTGGTAGTTTAATTTTTAAGGTGGCAAATAAGCATACAGTACAGCTGGTGTATACATCGATACCATAGACAATTCGATGGAATTGTCTATGGTATCGATGTATATAAAATTGCATTATGACTAAGACGGGCGGACTATTAATGGAAATTAAGTAAAGTAATGTCGGAGAAGCCAAACTCCCTAATACTGTATATTCTATTCTATGTACGAGTATTTACAATAAACAGATTCCGTCAAACACAAACACAATAAAAACCACTCAGAAAAATGTAAAACTATTTTTCCGTATTTTTCTAAAAATTCGATATGTCAGCACCAACATTAATATACAGTGTACAGTAGGTATTATTAACCATTATTTATTGATCAAGTTAATGTTAAAAACAATTTATTTTCCGAAACTCAGACCCTACTGAAGTCAAAAGATTTCCATTTCGTATCCAAACACGTTTATTTTGGAGCCAAGCTCTCCCGATATCGAGGTCTTTTACTCCTCAAGTGCCCATTGGAACTCGGCACATGCAGTAATAGCAATCCAAGAGGCCGTGGAAGTCAATGGATTCGATGTAAGCCGTACAAAAATCAATACCTCTTGTGATAGCAAACACAATTCCTAATACAACAACGACAATAGGACAATTCATTCGTTTTTTTAGGAAGGGGATCTTTATTGATATAAATTATGGTTTTGAAAACGATCATCAATACATAGTATAAAACAAAGTCGCTTTCGCTGTATGTCCGTATGTATGCTTAGATCTTTAAAACTACGCAACGGATTTTGACGCGGTTTTTTTTAATAGATAGAGTGATTTTTAAGGAAGGTTTGTATGTATAATAAATGCATAATATAGTAGAGGAACACTGATAAATTTAAAGGTTTCTAATGTGATGTCGTAAATAAGCACGTTTTTTTGCGCTTATATTGCAAACGCTGGCTGAACCCTACGAGATAGACCAAAATAATGTACTACAGTATTGTACAACTTACAAAAATCCACAAAAAAGTTCGCGATGGTATATGTCTATCTCTTAGGGATAACCCACCATAACCATTTTTTCACTGCACCCGTGCGAAGCCGGGGCGGGTCGCTAGTATTTTGATAAAAGATATTTTGTCAATATTTCAGTAAGCTTGATTAGCAACGACAAATGCTGTTTTACAAAAAAATATTTTGTCAGCAAGTACAAGCAGAGTATTATTTCGAAATTTAGTCATAATTATTTGTACACGATCAAATAACCCTTATGAATTGGAATTTTAATGTCAATGTTACATTAATATTTTTGTACTTCCGAATCCGAATCCGCATGTTTTAAATAGCATCTTATCTTACACAAAAGAAAGTAAGATAAAATTTCAGTCAACAAACCTACAAACTTGATGTGACCGAATAAAATATTTGCACTTACGTATTATAAAGTTCCTTTAAAGGAAATTCTTTTTGTCTAAGATTCAAGATTGAAATTTCACTCGACTTCTAAGAGGATAGAATTCATAAAAATGTTTTCTTCAATAAACAGGCAGAGCTGTCTTATTCCTTTTTAGAAAGTATATTTTTATCACATCGTTACTTTGTCTATATATAGTTTGCAATTAGATGAAAATACTTGATTCACAATGATGTTGTAATCATTTTTGCTATGAAATCGTGAAAAAGTCTGGTTCCGAAATGTACACTATCGTTTTATAGTTTCAGCAATATTTACTAATATTTCTGGTTCAGGTTGGTGGTTTTCGATTCGAAGAGTGTTACTCCGTTGATACATCTCATTAATTATGAATAATTTTATTGATTATTTTTGTCGCTTATATCATGTGTTTTTATAAAACACGGTCCTTTGTAAGGTGTGCGCGGGAATACAGATCCAACGCGTAGAGACCATTTAAGCGAAATTTAATGAAAGTGTACGTGGAGTGTACCAACTGGGTCTAATCTCTCACCACCATCAAAAACCACCACCTCACCATGAAAAATACAGCTAAAGACTATACCCAGTTAGATGCACAGAAACTATTGTCATTACTGGTCAAAATGTTTGTGAAATATTCGTGTGTGGTCGCATTTCGATTTTGGTGTTAATGAAAACTGGGCTATGGAAGAGACTCCGGTCACCTGCCTTCTTAAAGCCTCCTAATTGATTTAAATATGGCAGGTGGTGACTTGCCACGTACTAAATGGGCTCCACAAAAAAGCAAACCAATATTGGTGCGAAGGGAGCAACATTGATGTATCGGCTAAAGGTGTAAAGAGGTGTGAGGGTGTAGAGACGCCGTCGGCGACGTTATGACATTATTACACTTCCACCCTTCGAGCATCTGCTCTTGCAACTCCACTCTGTCTGTCTGGCCGGCTAAGGCAAGGCAGAGGCAGGAGGCATATGCCCTACTGAAGCATATGCCCCTCAGTGCTGTAACTTAACGACAGCTCGCAACAAGGACTGACTTAGGGAGACTGACTGCACTGACGGGGCATTTATGGCAGTTTAGGGGCATTAAATACCCCACCAGCGGACGCTGGGATCGTTACTTCTGAGTTAGGAAGCAACTCCGCATCTCATAAGACTGTATCCAAGAATATAGAGTTGTTGGTTTATTTTGATTGCATGCGTGATGTAAATGTCCGCAACGGTCGACGAACGTGCATAGATATTAATGATCCGAAATCAAACGAATTGTTATATAACGAAAATATTATGAAAAACGCTTGAAAAAGATAAATAATGAATAGTCTTATTTTTAATAATAGTAAAATATCTAACAATGTTTGCTCATTTTATGATAATTCGAGATGAACATAAAGAGTTGTTGTTACGATCACGGGTTGGTTTATATTTATGATTAGCTCGCCTGATAGCGATCGTTTCACCAAAGTGCGCACTTAAGCACTCCCATTGATAACACAGACCCCAATAAAATATCTCGACACGATCTATTATGAAGAATTCTAAACGAAGGTAAGGAGTGGAATTTGGCGTCTGTTCGGTACACCGGAAAGTTTGGTTATATCTCCTGATACTTAAAATGGTTGTCGTTTAAGGGAAGGAAAACAAAATAGTTTACGAGAAACTCATGTTGCTGTGTGATGTATTGTTTATAGCTCTTTTATATGAGTCATAGTTTGATAATTTAATTTACGTCATCAAATGGCATTGATGCAAAGTTGTTTGTTCATACTTACCCGCGGCCGCGTAGTGTATCAACATTACATTAACTCCCAAAATAGATACAAATTTTTACTGATACAGAAGTAGTAATCATGTCGATACTTGACAAACATTATTGTTGTGTCTAATTTCCTTAATATAAATAACAATTTTATAGCATTAGCAATAATATTAACCTATATCAATAATTAAGACACAAAAAATTAATCCAAACTTTGTTTGCAGTGGCCTTTCATAATTGCTCTTCATAAGTTTGCCTCTTCATAAGTTCAAGGTACACGTACATGTTAAAAATACGCTAAAGGCTATTACAAATTTAATGATTGTTTAAATGATGCGAATGCGTATAAATTGCGCCCATTCTTCTTATCAGCTAAAAAAAATTTGGACGATTCAAAAAAGCTTTCTATAAAGACATATTTGAATAACGTTAATTTTGATTATGATTTTTTATTTTATTTTTTTATTTTAATAATAATATTGTAATGCTGTTTTAATTTATAGTAAACTAGCTTTCTGCCCGCGGCTTCGCCCGCGTGGATTTCGGGATTGGGTGTATAGAGGGTTGTAGCGTTTTATTTATGATAGTTTAGAAAAAAAAGAAATTTTGCCAGCTAAGATCAGGGTGTGGGTATAATCCTTATCGGAATCGAACCGACCTGGTGATATATGTAGATATTTAGAATTAATGATATGGGCGCCTCCACATAATACAAACAGACCTTCAAATGGTTAGGTGATAAAATCAAACCAAGAAATTATATATGTAAGTTTATAATTACATTTAGATTAAACATTTAAATACAAAAATAAAAATAAGAAAAAAAATATATATATTACAGTCCACTTCAATGGGCACGGTATGTTGCACACGTTACACATTTAAAAGTTCACAGTTGAGCTGAGCCATCCTCCATACGTCACCCAAGGTGAATATCACACAAGAAAAATTAATTCGTCCAAAATACGGTGGTTCACACACGTAATATAGTAAGAATGGTAAGATGTCACCTTATACGTTGAGATTCCATCGGTGATGGCAGGGATTTCCGTTGATAAGTACGACAACCTACATCACCGCATGGCTGGGTGCATGAAGTCAGGTTGGGATGAAACGGCCCAACGCCCTATATTTGAGATGGTTCCGAGGTATACCGTGAACCCATTAACTGGGATTGCTTCACGAAACTAATTAGTTAAGGCATTACGCCGATACTTAATAAATATTAAAAAGAAGACATATTATAAAAGAAAATGTTAAATGTGAAATTTGTTTTCACGGAGGCCTAAAGCGGCACATCCGCCAGGAGAGGAACGCCGAAAGACCCATCCTTCGCGTCCTCCTCGCCGACGTCAAAATGACAGCCATGACTCGAAATAGCCAATAAATAGCCATGGAGGGATCACCATAGATCAAGCCGTCACGTTCCGAATTGGAAATATCACAGAGTGAACAAAAGGCGGAATTGTCCAACAAGGAGAAAGAAACGAAAACTTATTTTAATAAACCAAAACGAAAGAATTTGTTTTAAGTAAACTCCTAATAGATAATATTAGGTATATATTAGTTATGAAAATATGTTAAGGTTTTCTATGACAGTCTATGGCTTCACCCTATCAAATCCCTACAACCATAGATCTGTATATTGAAATTTAAGTTCTAAATTACAATTCCAACTAAAACTCCTATCACAGACTCAACACCATCTGTATGCTGATTAAATGAATACAGAAACTAAATGTTTTGTCCCTATGTCCATCTTGTTATAAGTAAAATTTATGAAATATAAATTAGGACAAAAAAATTGCACTTATGCTGAGGCTGTACAGGTTCCGATCCCTTCACTCTTACTTTCACTTAAAAGGTTAACAAAAGAAAATAAATATCTGTCACAAAATCCTAATAGAATATGTAAACAAGAATTAAATTTGTAAATTAATGATGAAATTAAAAGTATTTTGATGATTAAATTGTGCTGAAAACTTAAGTAAAAAATAACACGTTACAGTACCGTTCCAGGTGGGAAAAGAATTATTTTATTTAAAAATTAAAAATTTTTAAATAAAATAATTCGTAAAAAATACGAAGTGTTAAGAGTATTTTTGTGGCTGACTGTATTGATGATAGTTACTTCTATAACATCACTCTTGCTATTTAACAAAAGAACTCAAAAAGCAAACTAGGAAATCACTCAATGTCAATGAACTCATAATACACACTAGTACATCCAATGTGTAAATACTATCATGTTAAAATAACTAATCTTAAATTTCCAATTTCAAAAATCCTTCAACGTCATCCACTAGGTTTATACTATAAAAGAACATCATTACAAGTAAAGCAAATTCTATATTGGTTTGTCTTGTAAAGTAGGACAATTAATGTAGGTCAACTACATATTAAGTTTTCAGATATGTGCGAATAAGATTTCTAGTATGTAATTTAAGTACAAACTAATAAGTATATTATTACCAAGAAAAATCAAAAAGAATGGTCTAACCCATCAAGGCAGCTACATGTATTATAAATTTTTTATAAGTTGTCGCCTAGACAAAATGAACAAGAACGCTCAGTGCTGCAAAATAATTACAGACTTAAATGGCTTCAACTCAAAGGAAAGTATTCATTAATAATACAAGGCTGAATACACTCAATGTGTAGAAACATAGGTGTATTAAGTATTTATGAACAAATAGATTAGTGTTAGAAAAGTAAAAAAAGAAAGACCTAACACTCAAAGGTAGCTACATGTACTATTCAACTTTTAAAGTTGTTGCCTAAACAAAAATGTTTATGCTGCAGATAAATACAGACTTAAATGGCTTCAACTCAAAGGAAAGTATTCATTGAACAATACAGGCTTATTTTAATGAAAAGTAAGTATTTAAAGTGCTTGGAGTATCTACCCAAGACACTTAACATAGTAATAGTTAATGTGTTTATCATTTTCAAAGTGTATAAATATTAAGATTAATCTAAATTAACATTATTAAGGAATGCTCAAAGAGTCATGAAAGGAAATACATTTTGATAACACACTTTAAAGAAATTATTTTAACTTATTAAGTCAGTAGGACATTCGCCTGGTCTGACTATATCTTTTATGTGCCAACGGCCTAAGGGTTTACCTTCTACTGTTTTCAGGGTGAAAACCACAGGAGAATGTTTCTCTGTGATGACACATTTTTCGAACTTGGGGGCTAGCTTAGCAGAGAAGTGTTTGGCTGCATTAGAAAGAGGAAAACATCTTTTAAAAACTATTTGCCCTACTTGAAGTTCGACATGACGCCTTCGCAAATTATAATAATGAGAATTTTTTATATGTGTTAAGAGAATCAGAGAATTTATAAGTGTTGTCTACCATAATTTTTTCAGAATCCACAGGATAATCCAAATTATAAAGTGAACCATCCAGGATCATCTCCCTACCATGTGACAAAAAGAAAGGGGTGAATTTAGTACCATCATGGATTACAGTATTGAGAGCACATTGCACCTCAGCTACGTTCTTATCCCAATTTCTATGATCAGAACGCACATATGATGCAAGAGATCTAACAATTTCACGGTTCACACGCTCCGTCTGGTTAGTCTGGGGATGATAAACTGGATTATAAGTGTGGAACTTTATATTTAATTATTAATTCCTTAAATTCTTTAGAAATAAATTGAGGGCCATTATCAACATAAATATATTTAGGCACCCCATGCTTAAGAAAACAAAGAGAGATGAAATCCCAAATCAACAAGTCATTTCATATATTTATATATTACTCTATGCAATATAAAAATTGAGTAATAAATCAAAGCATAAGATATCATATACAAGCTACAATCCATCAGCTTGTAAAAGAATAATAAAGGTCACTGACATCAGCGCCTCTTCACTAAGTGTGTCAGGAAGTTAAAGTCAACAATTATGTATTCAACTAATTAATACTCACAACAAATGCAGATACTAATGTGTACCGTTGTTAGTTATTATTAATAAAAATTTGGCAAAAATATGCATAATTACATATTGGAAAATTCCCTGCTTGTGGAAGTTTATCATTGTCACACACCATACATATTGTTAATAATGTGCAAACCAGTATAGATGAATAAAGATTAATAAATACATTTGTTACAACAAACCATTTATTTTAAAGAAGTGCATTTCATAAATGCAACATAGTCAACAGCTATGTGTTGAATTAAATAATACTCACAACATATACAGATAATAATGTGTACAGTTGGTAGTTATTATTAATGAAAATTAAGCAAAAATATGCATAATTCCATATTAGAAGATTTCCTACTAGGGGAAGTTTATAATGGTAACACACCATACATATAGTTAATAATGTGTAAACCAGTTTATATTCATTCAGATGAATAAAGATCAATAAATACATTTGTTGCAACAAGCCTTTTTATTTTAATAGAAGTGCATTACATAGATGCTAGTTTAGCATTACACTTTGACTACATATGTCAGTGTAATAATTAATTCAAAATTAGTTACCAAGCAGGTTAAGATTTGAGATGAAGTTGACATTTAATAAACCTGAGAACATGACTGAGTTCTCAGTCAAAGATATTTATTTAAAAGAAATTAAGTTTTCATGATTTGACAGGGATTCACCTTCGAGACACATCAATATTGAAATCAAAGTAGACTTGAGTACCACTATATCTGGATTAGGGTCAACTACCCTTGACAACCTACACAACAGATAATTACTACGAGACACTAACCTTTTCAACAGACGAGATTCAGAACAACTACCATCCGGGATATCTCTTTCAATGTCTGAAACCTTTGGAGTACATATTGTCACCTCCTTAGACTGGTCACAAACACCAAACTGGTCAATGGATTTGAGGCTTCCCCGTCGGGCTAATTTCACTGTGTGTCTGAGGAACTTCCTTAGGTCGTCCGTTGAGGAAGATGGTTCAGCTGGTAAATGTCTGATACTGAGTTCGTGTAACAATTCATCTTTCAAGAGATACTCAACAGAACATCCTGCAGTGATAAAGTCCATGATTAACAATATGCAATGAAATAGTTAAACATTAAAATATAACAGTTGTGTTTTAATACAAAAGTAAGTTAATTATAAAAAAAAATTAAAGTTTAAGTTTAAACAATAAAGGTGATTAAAATTAAGTAAGCTAGATGACACAATATTACACAGAAAATGTGTTTAAATTAAGTAAGCTAGTCCACCCTTAAGGATACACAAGTATGTGATTAAGATTAAATTAAGTTAGCTAGACAACGCTTAAGAATTGAAAATTGGACGAACTTACCTAAGTGAAGTCCAATTGTAATTTTGTGAAGGTTGATCTGAAATATAATTGTTAACAGTGTAGTCTTTCTATTCGGTATTCATTGGCATCGCGGTTTTAGATTTAAAAAAAAATAATAAAAAATTTCTTGTCTGTGGCACTCCGGGTAGCAAATGTCACTATTTTAGAGCTTTAAAGTGAGATGGTTCTGATGAGTTGATGACCCACTATGCTTGGGATCAGCAACAAGCTGATGCTGGGTTGGGCGGGTGATTATATTTCAGATCAACCTTCACAAAATTACAATTGGACTTCACTTAGGTAAGTTCGTCCAATTTTCAATTTTATTTCATGTTGATCTGAAATATAATTGTTAACAGTGTAGTTGTTTAGAGACAGTTGCATAGTGGGTATCCATCATTATGTATGCACTTATGAAAGGTAAGTTTGTAAATAAATAATTTACAAAGGGTCTGGTATAAATGATGAGGTCCAAATCATTCTGAGCTATAACACTTATGTCTAAGTAGATAATCACAGCTTAATTAGTCAGCCTTTAATTACCTAACTAATTTTTATAAGGCAATAAGAGGGAATCAACTTGGTAATTTTCTCTGTATCTCACATAATGAAGTAAATTTTTGTGTTAATTTTACAATATAAAATTAACAGTAATAATAATCAAAAGTACAATGGTTTTCTGAGATAAGACTAAGATAAGTCAACAATATTTTAAAAACATAATTGAGATCAATTGCAATGAATTGATCATGATTGCAATGAAAATTAAGATAAATCAACAATATTTAAATCATCATCATCAAGATAAATTGTGATAATAGCCTTTTTATTACTTGAAACTTAAATCAATATAATATAATAATATAAAAATAATATTAATCAAAGCTAAAAACTGCCTGTACAAAGTCATCACAACTGTTTTTATCTTGTATAGGTATCTGATAAAACCTTGTAAATGTAAGGGAATTTTCAGTCCAGCCAGCGGTTTTCCTAATAACATCAATTGACACTCCTGCCTTGCTAGCTGATGAGGTGGCAGAATGGCAGGTGCTGTGTGATTTAAATTGGTTTGTATTAATACCACTATCTGCTAGGACACACTTGATCCACCTGCTTATGGTTTGTTTTGATGCATGGTGGTATGGCTTTTTAAAAGTAAATAAAAGGTATGTTTGAAAATTTCTGATAGTGTTTGTGCTATGGATGTAGTCTTGAAGTGTGCTGGCTGGGCATATTTTAGGTTCTTGTAAATAAAATGGAAGGTTTATTATACTGTGTTGTTTTGTATGTACAGAACTTTTTACTAAATCACTGATGACTATGGTGATTATATCATTAAGCTTAATCGGTGAAAGAGTTTGTACCCGCTGAGTACTTGCCGAGGCTAGCAATGTTACCAGTTTTTTAGTTAGCATTTCAAGGCTTAACAGTGAGTTTGGTGGTAATTTTGCTAGGTAACTCAACACCTTGTGTGGGTCCCATGTTTCTGTGTATCTTTGCATGGCTGGTTTTAGCCTGAATACACCTTTTAGGAATCGTTTCACTCTATCATCTGTCCCAACTTTCTCTCCTATTAAAAGAGAAGGGCTAGATGGCAACTGAGGGTGTTATAGAACCACCACCACTTTGAATTTTTTCCATTAGAAATTTTATTACAAAAGGTATAAGTGTTAAGAGCGATTCCTGGTTGTATGTATTGCAGAACTGCCACCAGCTTTTATAAGTTGTGTTATATTGAATCATAGTACCCTTGGAGATGGATGCTAGCATAATGTCTAGTGAGCTCTGTGGCAGGCCTCTGCGTCTGAATGCCTCCCGCAGAAGATGCTCACTGCCAGGGTAAGGTGGCTGCTCAACGGGTGCTTTGCTCCAAAAGGAAATATCAATAAGTTAGGATCTGGTTTAGATATGATTGGGTTACTGATCATTAAGCTCATGGCTAGGGGGTACCATGGTTGGTACTCCCACATTGGGTAAACAAGTATGCCTCTGGCTTTATCAAATTTAATCTTCTGTAGGTATTTAGTTAGAAGGGCAAATGGTGGGAAGGCATAAAAATAATAAAGTGCCCAGTTAAGGGTCATAGCATCAATGTCAAATGCATTAGGATCCCTTTTCCAAGAGACATATAGCTTACATTTCTTATTAATCCTAGATGCAAAAAGATCTATGTTTGGGATTCCTAGGTGGGTTTTTATAGTATTAAAGGCATCTTTACTTAATTCCCATTCTGTGTCAAAATTTGTGTTAAATACGTGATTCTTTATCCGCATATACATTGTCAGTGGACTTTATGTAAGAGGCATAAATGTTTATATTTCTGTGTTCACACCAGCTCCAGATATCTCTGGTGATTTTGTTAAGTGTGGGTATTGCACACTACCCATTTTATTAATGCATGCAATAGCAGTTGTGTTATCTATATGTAATAAAATATTGCAATGGCTATATGGTTTTGCGTAACATTTTTATCCAAAAAATGCTACTGTCAGTTCTAACTGGTTTATATGAAGGTGTTGTTCTGAGTGAGACCACATACTACAACTACTTTCACCATTGCAGTGTGTTCCCCAACCAGTCAGTGATGCATCAGAAAATATTTCCAACTGAAATTGTATTTAAATATTTGTATTTAAGTACATAATAGCATCATAATTGTCAGCATAGTGTGTCAACGCTAGATATTTCTCTCTTTCCGTTGCTTTAGTGTGCATGAGGCCATAAGGTACAGCAGGGCTAGCAGCTACTAAAGTACCAAGCAATTTTGCAAAGTTCCTTATTCTACAGCTCTTCAAGGATAGAAATTTTGTTACTAAAGATTTTATACTGTCTCTATTATCCTGTGGTAATTCAAGTGACATTTTTTGTGAATTTATGATAAAGCCAAGAAACTTGCAAGATTTATTAGGTATTAGTGTGCTTTTTTCATGGTTTACAATAAGGCCCAAGCATTTAAAAATGGAGAGAGTTGCATCTCTATTTCTTATGCATTCCTTATAAGTTTGCCCAATGCAAAGATAGTCATCGAGATATATTGTTTGTGAAGACACTAGGTGCAGTACAAAGACCATATGCTGTGAATTTATAAAGAATGCCATCAAATTCGAAACGAAGGTATTTTCTGTGTTCTGGGACAACTGAGATGAGAAAATAAGATTCTTTGAGATCTATGGAGCACAAAAAATAGTCTTTATTTACAAGCTTTACTGCCGTTCTAATAACTTCTATCTTGAAGTGATCTATTTTGATGAAGGTATTCAGAGATTTTAAGTTAAAGATAAATTTAAATTTGCCATTGGATTTTGATCTTAAGAATTATAATTAATTCTTAAGAATTTAAGAATTTGAGATAAATTGGTTCTTACAGGGGTTGCATATTTGAACTGCACCTAGTTCTAATAAGTTGACAATGGCTTTGCGCATATTATCAACTTCAGTGAGAGGTATATTATTTTGGGGAACAAAACTTTGCACTGGAATTTTTAGAAAGGGAATATGGTAACCATTTACCCATTGTAATAGCATAGGATCACTAGTGATCCTTTGCCAGCAGGTGAAGTATTTAGTTATGTTGCCTGCATGTACCTGATCATTTGACGCCTGTTGCCCCGTGTCGCAGGCCTCTCGGGCAGCGTGTCGCAGGCCTCTCGGGCCGCGCGTGGCTGAAGGCTGGTCGTCGGGGCGGCGGCTGCGCTGTGCGGTTCCTGGGTCCACCTCGTGATGCCGTCGCCCTGGGTTGTAGAGGCTGTGGTGGACCGTAGCGGTTTCCCATAGTATTGCCTCTTTTTCCTCTTCGTGATTCCGTTGAGGAGAATATCAGGCCCCCAAGTGGTTTTTGACCCCAAAAAAGTAGGAAAAGTAGGATGTTTTTAGCAAAAAGTAGGACTTTTTTACTGAAAAGTAGGACCTAATTTGACATAAAATCAATCTTTTTGTGCTGAAACAATGAAATGACATATTAAAAACCGACCAAGTGCAAGTCAGACTCGCGCACGGAGGGTTTCGTACCATTATCTATACAACATTTTAAACAAAATTGAGTTATTTACAATGTTATTTTAATATCATGGACTTCTAATTCTTTTTTTTATTATCTCGCATAAAAAATTATTATCTAAAAATTATTATATGTGTACCAAATTTCATCTTGATCGGTTTTGTAGATTCGGAGATAATTGACTGGAAGCGACGGACAGACGCTAGACGGACACACAAGTGATATTATAAGGGTTCCGTTTTTTGTATTCGGACGTACGGAACCCTAAAAACTAAATAATAAATACTCAATAGTCTATCAAATAGTATAGGAATAAGGAAATACCGTAAAACGTTAATGAAGGATTTAAAAAATGTTAAATAGTGTTTAGCCATTACTAATATTATAAATGCGAAAGTAACTCTGTCTGTCTGTCCGGCTTTCACGCCGAAACTACTGAACCGATTTTGATGAAATTTGGCACTAATATAGTTTGAACCCCGGAAATGGACATAGGATACTTTTTACCGCGATAAAATATCTCTTTCCCGCGGGAAACTGCGACGGCAACAGCCAAACCATTTTCGATGTAATTTGGTATGGGGATATTTTAACGCCTTTGTCCTATTTTAACGCCTTTTAAATCCTGGTTCTTTAAAGCATTTATAATTCTTTCATTTGCTTTGTCTACTAGTGTCTTGTAAGTATCCATCTCTGTCGCAGCTTCATCCTCTTTCTTTCCAAGAGTTTTTTCTTTCAATATCACTTCTTTAGTTTTTCTACTTTTCTTTTCAAATTCAGCTTTCTCTCTTGCCAAATCTTCTTTTTCTTTCAATTTATTCTGTTTTTCTTCTTCCTTTTGTTTTTTTATTTCTGCTTCCACTCTCTTTTCTTCTTCTATTCTCTCTACGTAAGATCTGTAGGCTCTAGCACCTTTATCAATGAAATTTTTTGTGATAGGGACTAAGTGACATTTATTGTCAAACTTTTTTAAGCCATCCTTTGTAGATTGCAAAGCACTGATCGACGCTGCTGAAAGAGAAGTTCTTGTACTAGTTAAAAAGTTTGAAGTTAGAGAAAATCCTCGTTCTACATCAGCATTGCCGTGCGGAATAACCAAAACTGCTTTTACTAATTTATTTAGTTCAAGATACTTTTCTTGGCCAAGATAATTTTTTAAAGCAAAGATTTCACTATAGTATTGATCAATCCTCTTTTGCATTATATTTTCATAAATTTCATAACTATACCAGTCTTGTGGAATATTTTCACACTGAAGAACTTTCCATTCATCATTTACTATATCTACATTTAGGGATTCTTTTAATGCGACACTGGCTGCAAGGTTTTCACAGATGCAAGAGTCCAAGATTCACACCTATTTTGGGCCTTCAGACATCGTGCTTCTCGGATTATACCATTGGTTGGTACTTTTTCCAACAACTTCAAAGTTACACACCTCAAAAATTTACGCATACCCACAATCAAACTTGACTGTTGTTCTGCCTTCAGTTTACCAACTAATTTCCTAGTGTTTTCTCCAATATCTATATCTTTGTCAGAGAGTTCAATTTCAAAATTTGGGAATTTCAGGCTCTTCAAATCTTCAATGCTCATTTCTTTTAATTTTTTTATTCTGATAAAACGTCCAAGCAAGTTCTTAATAACACTGACCATTTGATCAAACAGTAGGTGGATAAGAGGTTCTTCCTTTTGGAAAAGTTTTAGAAATGGTTGCAATAGATTCGATACAGTAATCAGAAAATGGATCTTGGACAGAGTTGTGTGGGGGATTTTAAAGAATTTTATTATTCAGTTGTAACGTCCATTTTCAGTTATTTTCTTATCTCTTACAGGAAGAGTTTTCATAAAATATTTTTCAGCCATTGACCACTGGGCTCAGCAATCTTTCCAAAGCAGGTCCTAAAGTAAGCCATCTGCTTGGCACATGTTTTAGAAACTTTTGATTTTTGAAACCAAGTTCATCTTGTAGTTCTTTTAGTTCTTCGACCCTGACAGGGGAAAGATTGAAAAAATAGTGTAAGTCAACTATTAAGTCTACTATATCGTCTCCAAATTCATGTAGAGCTTTGGAAAAAGCATTGTGGACGGAATGTAGTTTAAAAAACCGATATTGAGAAGAGGAGGTAGGTCCTGAGATTTCTTCACTTCAGTCACCATTTGGAAAACTGCTTTGTTTACATTGAGCCCATCACTGCCTAATGCAATAAAGTCTGCTAGTGGGATTTGAGCATCATTAGTTGTTTGAATAATTTTTTCCGAGATAGTGTTGGCTTTTGCCTGTCCCATTAGATGTGTGTCAAGATGATGGACGACAACTTCTTTTTTAATGCTGGACCAGTATCTTATTTTCAGATCGAGCTGTTTTTTTTACTTCTCTATTGGTCAACTCATCAAAAGAAATGGAATATGGAGATGAGGACTTTATTATATTTAGACAATAAGGCCTCATGAAAATACGGTCCAGTTGCTTCTGTTATCATGTAAAATAATTTTGAGTGGGACATAGAAAACCTGGAAGCTATAGTGCTGTCAGGGAACATTTCTTTAAACAACTTTGGAGTATCATCTGCTGAGTTATATGAATAATCACTACTGACTTGAGGCTCCACAAGAGCTCTGCCTTTATGACTTCTTCTTTTGCTGTCCAACAGGAAATAGTAGCTACGGTATTATCTGCTTCATTTAAGGTTTTGGTTTGACTTACTAAAATCATTTGTGTTCCAGCTAACACGTCTTTAACAAATGAAGAGTGGACTTTAGTTTCTGAGTGAGTTAGCAACTGACTCAGCCCACGGTTATCACATCTCACAACCTTCTTACATAAACGACAAAATACTTCATATCTTGATCGTTTTACACACCACTGTTCAATAATTTGGCCGTTTGAGTCCTTCTTCTTTAACCATTCGTCTTTAAATGTTAGGCATGTTCACTGCACTACACTTTACATAAAAAATTACGTTTCTTCAAAAACATTCAACTATCACCAATTACCTAAGTACAGAAAAAAAATCTGAAAAACATGAATTGATTAGGAAATTATTGTAGACATTTTCTATCACTTAAGACTAATAATTATCTAAATTAGAACATGTCTGCAACTATTTCCTAACAATGTGAACATCAATTGAAGATCTCAAAAACGCATGAATTAGTAGGCCTAATATAAATTTTTGGTAAACTATTAATATATCCTGAACATGGAAAGAAAATGCTGCCACAACCTGGGTTAAAGTAGGCAGGAGCATGGATTTCCCCTCAGTTTAATTCATTGGGAAATCTAAGAGACATGTCAAAATAGTAAGCACTGATAATAATCACTATTTTTATTTTGTATCACAATGTATTGCCATGTCTTTGAAAAAAATTGTTTTCACGGTTGATTAGATATAATACTATTGGAACTTATAAATTGATAAAAATCATTTATTATTATTCATTTATTTAAAGTACAATATTAAATTTAATTTTTTTACAATACATATAGATATAAAACATAAATATTATAAAAAACTTAAACCTGTGTGCCGCCGGCAGCGGGGCAGAGCCCATTATTATTATTTTATTAGAATACTTTATTGCATACAGAAGGTTACATTAATACATTTAATCAATTATTTTATTCCCATAAAAAGAAAAGGATCTTAGTCAGTAAATTTTTAGGAAAAAACAACTTCTCATTGGGAAATATTGACATAATTATGTAAAAATTAATAATAAGTGTAATAAATTATCGCAAATTCAACTCAATTTTTAGAGAAAAGTAGGAAAGTAGGACAAATGTGTAAAAAGTAGGACTTTTCCTACTTTCCTACTAAAAAGTAGGAAAAGTAGGAAAAGTAGGATGACTTGGAGGCCTGGAATATGGTTCCAGCGAACCGTGATTTCTTTTTGTATAGTTCCTCTGAACTGCTTACAATTGTTTTCGTATTCGGCCCCCAGAGCATCTTGGAAAGCTGCAACTGGGTCTACCTCCACCTCGTCCTCGATGCGGCCTGGTAAGGAAATTTCGCCATGTTTTGCTGTTGGATTTTCCAACGGCCACGTGTTTCATTTTTATATTAAATGTTTACGTTTTCAGCGTATCTCGTACGTAATGAAATAGTATCTCCTACTCTTAGGTTTAATGCTCTAAGCTCGTACTTATCAAAGCTATGGTATCTCGTACCAAGTTTGACCTTCATGCCTAACGGTATCTCGTACCGGCATGGGTGCATTGTATTCAACGTATCTCGTACGTAATGAAATAGTATCTCGTACTTATCAAAGCTATGGTATCTCGTATCAAGTTTGACCTTCATGCCTAACGGTATCTCGTACCGGCATGGGTGCATTGTAGACTTTACCTTGTGAGTCCGGTGATGAGCTTGGGGAAAGAGGTCGAGACGAGGTTAATATGGGGCTTCGGCTTCTTGTGCGGCTACGGTGACGCTCGCGGATTTCACGAAGGCGTTTTTCATATTTTTTGATTTTCTTCAATATTTTCCGATCGGACGGTATAATTGATAAACTTCGATGAAGTGAACCTTCACAAATCTTTTTAAATAAAACGTTATTGTGCTTTTTATTAAGTGGTGGAGAGATCAAGATTTTCCGTGTTCTTGTATTCTGGAAGTGGATGACAACAAGGAGCTTGGAGGCGTCAGTTAATGCTGTACTCTATCTATTTGCTCTTGAAGCATAATTTATAATTTTTGTCATAGCCTCTCCGATAATGCCTGTGGCTAGCCCCAGTTGGTGTTGCATCAAAACGATGGCCTTGTCCCTCGTCAGAGCATTATCTGTTAAGACAGCTTATATTTCTTCGTTAAGGGTGGAGGCTTCCAGTAGCTGACAATTTTTCTGGTAATTTATGCCTTTTCAGTATTGCCTTTTGGTTTGCTTGTTGTGGTGTAAGTTGGCTTAGCTAGATTTGCTTTTGGTGTTGACTTTTTTATTTGGGCTGAAGACTTCTTCAGTTCTAGGCTATTTTTAATTTTTGATGCCAGGTTATCACGTTTTACTTTCAGTAATGTTCAAAAAGTTTTACGAGACCTACGATGCCGGCGAACGCGCGAAAGAAAAGTGACATTTGCTACCCGGAGTGCCACAGACAAGAAATTTTTTATTATTTTTTTTTAAATCTAAAACCGCGATGCCAATGAATACCGAATAGAAAGACTACACTGTTAACAATTATATTTCAGATCAACATGAAATAAAATACACAATTATATGTGATTTAGATTAAATTAGGTAAGCTTGAAATTAAGACACAATATTATTATTACACATTACATATTATTACATCTGTTCTAAATGTATATTTTTAAGTAAAAGTATTAAGATATGTATTACAACAAAAGTTAAATCACCACCATTTGAAGTCTTCCAGGCCTAACGTTGGGTACGCCAATTGTAGCGTTTTATTTATGATAGTTTAGAAAAAAAAGAAATTTTGCCAGCTAAGATCAGGGTGTGGGTATAATCCTTATCGGAATCGAACCGACCTGGTGATATATGTAGATATTTAGAATTAATGATATGGGCGCCTCCACATAATACAAACAGACCTTCAAATGGTTAGGTGATAAAATTAAACCAAGAAATTTATATATGTAAGTTTATAATTACATTTAGATTAAACATTTAAATACAAAAATAAAAATAAGAAAAAATATATATATATTACAGTCCACTTCAATGGGCACGGTATGTTGCACACATTACACATTTAAAAGTTCTTATTGAGCTGAGCCATCCTCCATCCGTCACCCAAGGTGAATATCACACAAGAAAAATTAATTCGTCCAAAATACGGTGGTTCACACACGTAATATAGTAAGAATGGTAAGATGTCACCTTATACGTTGAGATTCCATCGGTGATGGCAGGGATTTCCGTTGATAAGTACGACAACCTACATCACCGCATGGCTGGGTGCATGAAGTCAGGTTGGGATGAAACGGCCCAAACGCCCTATATTTGAGATGGTTCCGAGGTATACCGTGAACCCATTAACTGGGATTGCTTCACGAAACTAATTAGTTAAGGCATTACGCCGATACTTAAAAAAATATTAAAAAGAAGACATATTATAAAAGAAAATGTTAAATGTGAAATTTGTTTTCACGGAGGCCTAAAGCGGCACATCCGCCAGGAGAGGAACGCCGAAAGACCCATCCTTCGCGTCCTCCTCGCCGACGTCAAAATGACAGCCATGACTCGAAATAGCCAATAAATAGCCATGGAGGGATCACCATAGATCAAGCCGTCACGTTCCGAATTGGAAATATCACAGAGTGAACAAAAGGCGGAATTGTCCAACAAGGAGAAAGAAACGAAAACTTATTTTAATAAACCAAAACGAAAGAATTTGTTTTAAGTAAACTCCTAATAGATAATATTAGGTATATATTAGTTATGAAAATATGTTAAGGTTTTCTATGACAGTCTATGGCTTCACCCTATCAAATCCCTACAACCATAGATCTGTATATTGAAATTTAAGTTCTAAATTACAATTCCAACTAAAACTCCTATCACAGACTCAACACCATCTGTATGCTCATTAAATGAATACAGAAACTAAATGTTTTGTCCCTATGTCCATCTTGTTATAAGTAAAATTTATGAAATATAAATTAGGACAAAAAAATTGCACTTATGCTGAGGCTGTACAGGTTCCGATCCCTTCACTCTTACTTTCACTTAAAAGGTTAACAAAAGAAAATAAATATCTGTCACAAAATCCTTATAGAATATGTAAACAAGAATGAAATTTGTAAATTAATAATGAAATTCAAAGTATTTTGATGATTAAATTGTGCTGAAAACTTAAGTAAAAAATAACACGTTACAGGGTTAAGGGTCATAGCTTTTGCCCACGGCTACATATACGCGGAAGTCGGTTTATGGTGCGAAGATTTTATCGCGCTTCCCGTGGGACTATCCGTTTTTCCGAGATAAAAAATGCCGCAAAACTCCTCAAGAATCACTCTATCTATTGATGAAAACCGCATAAAAATCTGTGCAGTAGTTTTTGAGCGAAGCCTTTATTGCGCATCCCGTGGGATCTGACGATTTTTCCGGGATAAAAAGTATGCCTATGTTACTCGGGGAGAATGTAGCTTTCCAAAGGTGAAAGAATTTTTGAAATCGGTCCAGTAGTTTAAGCGTGAAGAGGTAACAAACAAACAAACAAATAAACAAACAAACAAACAAACACACTTTCGCATTTATAATATTAGTTGGGATTAGTTGGGATTAGTTAAGCTTGGTGCAATTTTGCTTTGTACTTTTGCATAAATGAACAAGTTTTTGAGTGGAGTGAATGTTGAAACGGCAAGATTTTTTTCTTGTATTTAATTGATTTATCAAATGTATTATATTTTTACAGAATATGAATTCTTAAAATTCAAATAAACATTACGTATTTACTCGACCGTAAAAAAACGTTCAGGTCCAATATTGTAAAATTGTCATCACTCTACTCGCAAATTTCAAACATTTCTTTTATTTTGATCACCTTTCTTTAATATCAGCAACCTTTTTGCAATAAATTATTTTTTCAAGTCGAAGTTCGCTTAGAATGTTGCGAACATAAACTTTTTACTTCCTAAGTTACTACCTTCTTGAGGTTCAAAGAATTTAGATTAAAAATAGACATTCAAGTAGCGATCGTGACATCCTCAAACGACTTCCCGAGGCAATTGTTTTCTTACTTCTTCGAAGTCTGTTATTACGATTTCTTGGAGATCTTAAGTTTTGTGTCTCTTGTTATTCTTACAGTTTCAACTGAATTTAGCCACTTACTCTGAGTTACTCGTTTACGGAAACGAGCATTGACTACGTATAGTTATGTGGAGAGACTTCTTGATGACGACATTTCAAAATATTTGCTCGTATTTCAGACGTTGTGTGCTCGCAAACATTCTTAAATAATGTTGACTTAACGTAAAAGATTGGGGTTCAATCAGTATGTTGATTGCTATATTGAAATATTGAACTATATATAAATATTCAATTTGTATATAAATAGTTATAATAGGTTAATTGATTTATCTCTAACACCAACTTTGGAATACAACACATAATAGATACCGCTGTATCTATTATGTAGTGTTAGCTATTATTTTGGTAAATTTATATGCTATGTAGTAATACCAGACACCGAGTAAGGGGTGACATAGAGCTATATCTGGGCTAAATATTACAAGGTGAATGTCACGGAACACATTGACTATCTGAAGCAGATATTATGTGTGGAAGAACTGTATTCGCCGCTACATAGTATGTAACAGAATCGCCTTTTGCCACCATGTCGCCGATGGTTAGATATCTGTTGCCAATACCATGGGTAACTTCTGGTGTGGTATCTAATTGCCTGAGTTGAGTCGCTGAAGAGAAATCTGGATCACTTGGTTCGTTTCTATTGGCAATTACCTTGCAGGTGTTCACTTTACTTAAATAAAACGAAACAATCTTCGCTACTCCGTAAATAAACTGAAGCAATTAATTATTTTTTTTAATGTGCGACCCGGGAGGGACAACGCTCCTCCCGTGGCCGGGGGGCGTCGTCGGTGGAGGAGATCGGGGGAGGTATTGTAGCCTCCCCCGAGGAGGGCTCCCCTGTATGGGCAGGGGAGCGGAGGCTGGGGGTTCCCGGAAGTCGCTTAGCGTTCCCGGGGCTCCCTACATGCCTGAGGAAGGCCATCTCTGAGGTTTTTAGTGGGTCGGCCTTCCCCTTCTGGGGAGGAGGGAACCCCACATAACCGCCGGCTCGCCACGGCCGGGGTATGCAATTTAATGCATTTTCCTCAAGGGAACAAAAAAAAGGATAGTAGTAGTAGGTAATTTGATAGTAAATTTTATGTTACAAGTTGAATTGCCAAATTGCAATATAGGTACTTGATATAAGCGACTTTCGCCACTTACTATCAGATTATTAATTTAAAATGTTTCAGATTCAAATCTGAAATATCGTAAATCATAAAAAGGTGTAAGTATATTTTACGGTTAAGAATGTTTTCATTTTTCTATGATAAACAAGCAGACTGACCCTCTGTTGGCGAGTAATTACAATTACCTGTGATTCTTGTAAGATTCGCAACCCCCACAAAAATACAATGTACGTTGCCAACATGTGGCGTAAGATGAGAAGCAACAATATCTAGTAATTTCACTATCTTCTCCTTTACAGCAATACCAACGCTGCTACTTTGCGGCTTAAAGAAGTAAGAGGGAGAAATAAATAAGTAGGACGAAGTAGACAACTCTCGCAAAGAGAGCATAAGCACAAAATTATCACCCACCCTTTGTGAATATGGGATGATGTGAGGTCGGATTACATTGTCGACATAACTAGCCGCAGTGATAGTCCCATCGTTCAGGATCACCAGCTCTGTTTTGCTAAACAAGCTTCTGCCGCCCCATATCATGACACTTGAACCTCCAAACCGATCTGTTCTGTGCATGCACGGTTCAGTAAACGTTTTCCTTCTCTTCTCCATACACGTACACGTCTGTCATCGCTAAAAAACTTGACTTTACACTTGTCTGTAAAGAGTACTGTCCTCCAATTGTCCATGGTCCAGTCCAAATGCTCACGTGCAAATCTCAAACGTGCTGCCCGATGAGCCCTTGTCACTTTTAAGCAGATATCACGCATCCTGGAACATTGCCCATTCTCGTGAAGTCGGTTCCGAATGGTCTGATCACTAACAACTGTTCCAGTGGATTGCCTTAGTCGAAATCGCAAGGTCCGGGTGGTTATTGTGCGGTCCTGGCGCGCTGTCAATCGGATGTAGCGGTCTTCATGTGCAGTTGTGGCACGAATTCTCTCTGACCCAAATCTTATAGCTACACTACCTGTCTTCTGGAACCGTTGCCATACGTTTCGTATAGCTCGTCGTGAAACACCAAGGTGAATAGCAACGGATCTTTGCGATTCTCCCTCTTGAAGCAAAACCACCGCCCTTGTCGCAGTTTCCACATCCATATGACGACGAGAACGTGTCATCGTAAGCGGAAATAATGCCGAAACAAAACAACACAGTTACAATCTTTATTCAACGTACTGTGCTTAAACCAAGACTGTGAACACAAACGAGAAAAAAATAACAAGAAATGGGTCATTTAAGCACTTTTTAAACATCATTATGAACTCATAAACATATGTGCCAGAAGTGGTAGTACTTCATTTTGCCAACAATAAGTGTACGAGTTATTTTTAAACACGATAAGACACAAAGTTGCGGTGGACCCTATTTTGTTTTAAGTAGTTCACTAAATTCATTGCCCGCAGAATAGCACACTTGACATCAAAGGACAGCCGTAACTAAACGAGCCTAAGTCCACGCCATTAGCATAAAAGTGTTGACAATTACAATATAAATTTATTTTGTTTTGTACAGATTAACTTTTGTTGACAGGTGTCGTGGGTGCGGCACCGCGACATCCATCTGTTAACTGTGGGCCGGTATACGTACACATCAGACCAGCGGTTTGAGGCCCAGCACAAGCCGCGCTCCGAGGAGTGGGCGCTGCGCATCCGCAGCCCGCAGCGCCGCGACTCCGGGCAGTATGAGTGCCAGATCTCCACCACGCCGCCTATTGGACACGCCGTCTTTCTTAATATTGTTGGTATGAATATTATCCTTCATAAGTTGGTTTTATTGCCATATTAAAATAAAAAATAATTAATAATAAATTAAGGGGGTAAGTTACCTATGTCATAAAATGTACACTATTCCGGCATCTAAAATAAAGCACTCTCATAGTCATCGTCAGCGGGAATCAGCAGAATTATGATAGAGTCAGGCATAAAAGCCAGCAAGCAACCAGTTTTGTTCCCATGGAATACCTAGTACGGGATGTATAAAATAACTCAATTAGATTGCTTTGAAGAATTTAAAACAATAAAAATAGAATCGAAAGACTGATATCAGTCTTTCGATTATGCGCGAACAACCTTTAAGCGAAAGCGAAGCGGCGTATGCCGCTATTCACTTAAAGGTAATTTCGCCCTTTTATATCAAAATCTGTAAGGGAAATGACAGCCAGAGTGAAGTTGACCGCAGGTCGGTAGCGCAGTGAAGTTAGGCTCAGAACTAGTGTTGCCGCACAAAAATAACAAAATAGAAAATTATGTTATTTTACATATTATGTAATTGTATGATATTGTAATGTGCGTTAGCGTCAAAGCTTATGTTACACAAAGCTTATGCCATACCTCTCATAATAAGCGGTCACTCTAACTTCCATCATTCAGATCATTAGGACCAAGGTTCTACGGCACCTTTTACTTCGTTGTTATATTACTATGAGGATGAGGATTTGAACCTATTTTTTTATGGTTCAGTGATGTTTTCGATAGTCCGTAATGCGTTTTCAGTCTGATCTCAAGGTTCTATATCATATCAAGGATCTATATCATAAAGAAAAGAATCAATTTTTTACTTATGTACCCACGTTTTTACATAAAATAACCGTATTGAAAGCGATTACTGTATAAATATTATGTGGAATATATATACTATTATATAATAATATGAAACCATCTTATGTAGTAATATTAAAATGCTCTCGGAGGGCTGTCATATTTTGTAAAATAATACGTTACAACCGCAAAAGTTGAGCATTACGGCAGCACAATACCACAACTCTCATTACTAAAGTACTTTTCGTCAAATAGTATATTCAATGCACACTTTTTAACAAAAGAACTTTAAAGCTGAAGTAGATGCCTTATCCGTGTTTCAGCTCATTCTGTCGAAAACCTGGATTTTTTACCCAAAACTTCAGAGCCCTTTTTTTTTTCTTCCCGACGGGGGATGGTAGTGAATCCTCATAGCGGGCATGCCACCACAGTGGTCGCTATGACAACCCCCTGGTGCTTGGACGACCTCGCTCCGGATACCAACCGCAACCTGTCTACAGCGGATGGTTATGTTGGACTCTAGCAGAAGGCCAGCCTACCAACTAAACACTACCTTTAGCCGTGGGTCGGGCGGAAGGCCTGGGACCCTATCGGCTTGAACTAACGCTCCCGCCCTCCAAAACGGGGGCGGTGCAAACTTCAGAGCCCCCTAGCAGCAATTTTCATCATTAACTTTTTCTAAAACTTGTATATTCGTGATCAGCTCGTCAAGGAGAACAATACTATCGAAAATTTGGTGTCGATCGCCGCTCGCCAAACTGCCATATAAGCTGTGCCATGTACTTACTTTACGTTTACTAAGACGTAACGAACAGAGATGCCAACATAACCAAAGTATTGGTTAAATCGCATACAACGTATTCTATGCGATTATATAGCCTATGCAGTATGATTGATCAGTTGTAGCGACCCTGACTTTGTTAGGGTGTGCGTGTTTATAGTTTGCAACATAATTAAAATATTCGTTATAGCTTGGACGAGTGATTTAAGAGTAATATAAATTTGCATACTGCACTTTTCTAAAGACAATACGATGTCTTAGAAACTCCCCTAATCAATAAAATTGTTTTACAAAAATGTTTCTCATTGCTATTGCCAAAATGATTATTACAGTGAGTGTCCTAATCATACTTTCGAATTGTTCGACAGAAATCATTAAATTTTACAACAAAAACTGAACAAAATAGTATTTGTTTATGTTATAACATTAACAAAATTTTCAACTTTTTATATTCCGGTGCAATATACGATTTTATTTACATTATATACAAATCGCCCACAGTAAAAAGTATGCCTTGAACTGTTCAATCCAGATATATGAATGTTGACTATTAAAATGAAGAAATTTTCTATGTTGTTCAGTGCGGATTAGTGGTCCTAGAGTCTTTTCCACTGGCCTCTGTCTTTTTCACTATATTACTATGATAATGAAATAGATTGACTAACCTATTTGCATGTTTTGACAGAACCAGAAACAGTGATATCCAGTGGCGCTGAGCTGTTCATTCAAGCGGGTTCAACTATAAACCTCACGTGTACAGTGCGCCATACGCCAGAACCACCATCCTCCATCACATGGACGCATGGCGAACAGGTATGGATTTCGGTTACAAGCTATATTTACAACCCAAAACAACATTCTTACAAAAGTAACTCAGCCCTAACATCATCGCCCATCTGGTTAGTAACATCATATTAGTGATGTCGCTAACCAGTTGAGTTCAGGTGTCCAAACATCCCACCCAAATAACTTCTGCACCATAGTTTACAGTTGACATCTCATTAATCATCTATAAATGAATTGCTGTTCGTTAGACTCCCTAAAACTTGAGAACGGCTGGACTGATATTGCTAATTTTAATGTTGAATAATTTGTGGCAGTCCAGAAAAGGTTTAAATATAAAAATGGTCGGAATTAAATAAAAACAACAATTTCGATCAACAAAACTAGTTCGCTTGAAGTAAAACTTTCAAAAATCCGATTACGCGAGCGAAGACGACTGCAGAAAGCTAGTAAAAGATAAAAATAACGAATGGAATTTGCAAGATGGATGAGTATAAAATTGCTCTGATATTATTATTGTTCCAACGTTTAAGATTCAAAATACTGTGATTAGAAACACACCTTTAAATGTTGAATAAAGGTATTTACATAAATTCAAAGTTAACGTATATTATCGAACAAATCCTACTCTAGCTGGGATTTGCATTCACTGAACGAACAAAATCTTCTAATCACGGACGACGACAAATTTGGGTGGCAAGATTAGTCGGTGTCCAATATTCGAGTCGTTACTCGATTGAGACTCAATTGATTAGGAGCATTGAGTCTATTATTTAATAAATATCCTTTGGGAAACTCGATGGACCATTGTGAGCTATTGCTTACATTTAAGTTGTCTGTGGTTATTACTATGATGGGCAAATAAAATGAAAAATATATCCAGACGGCCTAATTGAAGAACACAGTAGGTACTTGCCTGATAGCGTTTTCTTGAAAACACGATTTTATGCAGTATAAATAATTACTGAATTCGAAACCAGAAAAGACATATAAGTTAAATATAAAAGGTACAACTTTACTATAGAGTCCATACATGCAGGGAATACAGCATTTATTCCTAGGGTATAAGATTAATTGGCCTCCTTCTGTGAAGCAGTGATGCTCCAGAAGGAGGCCACCGAGCGGGGTCGGGAGATGGCCGATCCCGCTCGAAGGACGCGGCGCCGGGCTCGGTAGCACAGCTGCGGCGCCGCCGCGGGTCGCCGGCGGGCGCGAGGAAGTCGCGCCAAAAAAGACAATCTCATAACTAATTATTCTTCGGGGAAATAGTGTAGATATAAATGACCTACAAACTAAAAATTATATTAGTTGTATCAATATATATTTACGAATACTGTAAATTCTTAAAAAAAAAACACCATATATCAATCAGAAGTCAATATGAACATAATTTGGTCGCGCCGAGCTCATGCACAAACTGCGTAGTGCTGCGCCATTTCAATGATAAAAAGTGTATAAAAAGCTACAACTTCAGGCTATACTACAATAACTGCAGGCTTTGCAGGGCAAAGCTGCAGTGTTTTATTAAGCCCTTACTCTAAAGAATATTTTGCTGGTGAAATGCTACTACTACTATTGTCTTGAATTGAGCAAATGAAGTCTGTGTATTCAGAACACTAATGCAATAAAAAGCTTGAAGAGATTGAAAGTTACAGTTCTCTTCTTTTCGTTTATTTTAGTTTCTTTATCTTTTATTTTAGTAAGATTTTAAGCAGCTTTTCTTACAATATCACGACTTCCCAACTTAAATATTTTATTTCTTAATCAGTACCTTGTTATTGAATTTTCGATAAAAAACGAAATTAATTTCGATTACTGCATTTATAATTCCAACGGCTGTATGGGACTCGTTCTTGAACTTCAAATGGCATATTAAGCTTATCGCAAATCCTTACCATTTCGAAAAAAAATCAAGTACGAGACAAGTCGAGCCCCGTTATTATTAAAACGAGATAATTAGGACTGTATAATAAATATTACTGAAACAAAACGAGTACTTAAAAAATAAACAAAATCAAAAGTAATAAAAACGGTAATTCTCTTAGGGGCTGTCCATTAATCACGTGAGGCTTAAAAGGGGGGGAGGGGTTTGATAAAAATCACGAAAATAACACAAGGGGGGAGGGGGTGTGTAGTAAGATATCACGTGTATTTATTTTTTCGTCAAACGCGCGATTTTGAAACAGATGAGCAGCGCGGCGTATAGTGTTATATTTTGATTTGCCACGATGACGACGGTAAAACATTTTTTTAAACATTTTTTCGGTAATAGGAACCCACGTATACCAGCTTAATTTAATCCTATACTTATGTACTATTTATTTAAATAAATATTTTTTTGATTCGCTATGACGAGACTTTCGGTGTTACCAGCTCCCTATATCATGGTCCTTACTTTCAGAATTTGTAATTCTTTGTAGGTACTAAAAATATACGTGATGTTAGGAAGGGGGGGGGGGGTTAGTTTTAAATCTCACTACATTTCACCACGGGGGAGGGGAGCTTAAAATATGCTAAAAAAAGGTCACGTGATTAATGGACGGCCCTTATTAAATTGATTTTTCGTGTACTCACTCGAGACAAATATTTTTTCCTTAAAAAATGGCGAAGGTCGACGTGCTTTGTGTTCAGATTGGTAAAGTTTGCTTGCGACCTCTTTAAGAATCGGCTAATCTCCTGTCATGTCAGTTTTCCATCGGACTGTGTGGTTAGAGGAGACGTGAGTGCATAGTTTATTTTATATTTATTATCTGTGTGGCTATCCAATGTCAAGCCGCCGGTCGGTAATAACCGATGTAAAGATGGGCCTCATATTTTACCGACATTAACCGACACGTCACTTTCTTCACTTCTACCGTCGTGTACGCACCTCGGAAGCAGATTGAATCCATTGGGATCGCGTCCTATGTGCATTATTTTGTTTGTGAATGTCTATTAACTTATTATAGTAATTATTACACATCTATTGGCGTTTTTATTTTGTAAATTCCGCCAGCATGCTCGGGGCGGGTACTCCCAATTAGAGGGCCCGAATGATGCCCCTCCGTCATATATTCATATTTACCACAAAAATGGCTACACTACAAATTCCGCCTCTATCACAAGTGTTATGAGAAAAGATTTACGTACAGCATGTAATTGTTTGTGCATTGGCGTTACTGGAATTTATTACGACTATTTTTCAAAAGAATATTTCGGCAGGTGATAAACTTCGATTCAGCCCGGGGTGGGATATCCTTGGTGACGGAGAAAGGTCTAAAGAGTACCAGCCGTCTTTTGGTGCAGAGAGCAAGAGGAGCTGATGCAGGGGTCTACACTTGTGGACCGAATAACGCGCCGTCCGCTTCAACAAGAGTCCACGTTTTGTCTGGTAAATCCTAACATTATTCTTCTGTTCATGAATATGTGGCGAAATTCCTAAATAGTGAACTGGTTTTTTTACGTCCTCTCCTGAATTTGGGTATGGTTGGAGCCATTACTAAATATTTATAGTAAAATTCACACGGTTATCGTAGACTTTTTTCAGATTAATTTAAAATAGGTAGGTAATTACTGTAAACTCTGACTTTTTCCTTATATTGGCTCTTTGTTTAATTTCATATTTCTCGAGAAAACATCAAATCCTTCCAAATAATATAAGATGTAGTGTCAATTTATGTTTCATAATCATTTTACTTCGATAAAATAGGACAGGGTCTACCAGGCTAATACCACGGCCTCACAGAAATCAATTTTTTGAGGACGCCTTTAACTGCATTTATTTATTTAATGTTCATTGCACAATATACTTAAAAATTAAGTAGCAATGACGGACTTAATGCAACAAGGCGTTATCTACCAGTCAACCGAGTGACTACATCTGACTACAAATAACTGTGTTTGGCGCTGAGATCAAAACTATTATAAACTAAGTATCTAATACGTGCACATACACAAATATATATATATATATATATATATATATATATATATATATATATATATATATATATATATATATATATTATAATAAGGTGTTTAAGTAAGTGATTTCCCGGATGTGGTAGGGTAAATCATTCCATACATGAATCAGTCAGTACTGGAATTCTTAGTGTCTTATTCGAGCGTAGTACACTTCCGTTTACGCTTAGACGTAAAGACAAGGCAAGGTAATTCATAACCTCAAAAAATTTGGTGCGGTATTTCACACTGGTTGCAACTTTATAGGACGTAGGTTCAGGCAAATTTGGAATCTTTTACAACGCCTACCATATCTTTTAAAGTATATACCTGTGCGTCCGAGCCACTAGATGGCGTGCTCAATCTGCATCGACTCTTTTGACCCGACCCTAACGACCCCGGAACGCCGGCGGGGTCGCTAGCAAGCAAGGCGTCGAACCTTCCGTTCGAGCGTTTTCCACAAACAAGCTCCTTCAAAAAAAAATTACACATATAAGTAAACAAATAATACAGAACGTAATTCTCTTATATATGTTAAAGCTTAAAGCTTAAGTATTAAGCTTAAAGTAATATAAATTTTGTCAATAATTAATACAATATGTACGAGCCTATGCTAAGGACGTACACTGATGTCAGGATGTCACTTATATATTGTATATTGTCAAGATGTCAATTTGTTGTGGAGAAAGCAGGAGTTTAATTAGAGGCACGTGGTTGTCATTAAATTTAAAATCTGACCAAAGCTCATCTAATCTGTCTAACCTCTGACTAATGTATTCTTTTGTTTTTCTGCTAAGTGAGTCTTTTTTAAAGTTTACATTTATTTGCTCAATTAATTTAATCAATTCTTGCTGCTTCAAAATTATAGACTCCATGATTTTTTAAAACAAAATCAAAATAATGAAACAATCTTACTTGAACACTGCTGTCACTTGTCACGTTATCAATTGTCACCTGGCTGATGGAAGGACCCAAGGATTATTCTCTTGAGACTTTCACTACCTGCTCCTACTTTTCTCTCTGTCAAGTGTCCCTGCATTAACTATGCGAGACAATGATCTGCGTCCACGTGGCTCACGCAGAAATGTCACAAAGATCACGATAGTATGTAGTTACTATTTGTAATCTTAAAAATGTCACTTGCACTTTTTGTCACAAAATTTGCTGTAAAACTATACTGTGATGCAATGCACTGTCAATCCTGTCACTGGTATACTTATTAATTGCTGTACAAAGTCCACTCGCGGCGGCAAACTAATAAGCAACAAATCTATGTACGAACAGTCCTGATCTTTCCGCGCGTACTAGATAAAAGCTCGAAGGACCAAAAATGTACGAGCCTATGCTAAGGACGTACACTGATGTCAGGATGTCACTTATATATTGTATATTGTCAAGATGTCAATTTGTTGTGGAGAAAGCAGGAGTTTAATTAGAGGCACGTGGTTGTCATTAGCGTTTAATTTGCAGACTGATGTCACAATACAAGCAACTTAGGTAAATGCATACATTAACATTTTGTGCAGCACACGTACGCTTACAGTATACATGCATATATGCATAACTATAGTTATAAATGTGCGGGTTAGCCCGTACACAATAAATAAATATATTTTTAGAACTTAAATAAAATTTTATAAGCTTTTCTCAGAAAGCGTTATACAAATTTGTATCGGATCGAAAAACATAGATAATTCCTAACCTAAGGCTAGATTTTCTCCGAACTATGTTATTCATTATTCTACGAAAATTTACTGATGAGTTATGTAATATATTTTAAAACGAATAACTGACGTAAAAATCACGTTATCTACATGTTCTATGCCTTTATATATGTAATACTACATTAAGATTATTTAAATATATTTTGTTTCTTATAGTTATGTAATTAATAGAAATTTTAAGGTTTCCATAAAACTATCTATAAATTATTAATATTTTGTATGTATAGTGATTTTGGAATACATAATATCAATCTCATTTTCTTACCGTAAATAGGTCATAAAAGTTAAAATAGTATATTTCCATCATATCTCTGCGAATTACCTTAGAGTTTCAGTATATTCTCTTTTGTCATACTGGGACATACTAAAATTAGCAATGTGTCTTTTCACCATTTGGGGACAGGCGTGATACCTTTTAAATATTCGACGACCTTCGTATTCGAGTCTTAGTTTACTAGTTACCGGTTTCAAGGTGTCGCCATGTCTAAAGTTTGAATCCCGGTGGGGACAGATGATTGTGTGACGATTGCGAGCATTTATACATACCTTAGTCATGGTTGTTGGCGGGGCGTCCCGATTTTTAAATACAAAATAAATGCCTCGCGCGTTGCAGACTCGGTCTCGCTCGGGAATAATTCGACCGTGAGCGCATCGTACTATTAAAATACATTTTCTATGGATACATTTGCTATCTATTGTCACGTAAACGCAGTTTTACCTGAAATCACATGATATATTTCAAAAATGTTTAATTATATACGTTTCTTTTCCATGTTCCGCTTTCGACGAAAGATGAAAAATCTTGACTTGGAAAACAAATCTGGCAACGCTGTTTTTAATATACACTGGTGGACAAATAAATCGAGCCACCCTTAACCCGTAAGTTCAAATGCAATTTCCTTCAAATATATGTACATTTGATAAATAAAAATTATGTTGGCAGCAAGGGCAAGTCATATCGAATACGGAGATAATAAACACAAACGCTTTCCATTAATCTTATGAGGGTAGAATGCGCGTTAAAAAAATTATCACAATTTTGCCGGTATTATCATAAAAATTTTTGTTTGTTTTGAGTGTATAAAAGTCGGTAGATTGAATTTTTTTTTGTGGCTTTTTGCGTTGTTGCTTCCTCTGTCATTAGTCTGCAGATTGCGGTTGCTTTTCTTGGTAATAATGGATACTACGCCTCAGAAAGCTGCTCAAGCTGTCGCATTACTTCAATCGGGCATTGGTCAACGTCGGGTTGCTCAAATGTTAAGAATAAGTCGTTCTTCGGTGCAGCGCGTCTATAGAAGATACCTGGAGACTGGAGCCTTCGATCGACGCCCAGGAACAGGCAGGCCACGGGCTACAACCTCCGCAGATGATCGATACATCAATTTGAATGTCCTGAGGAATCGGCGTCTGAACGCGGTACAGGTGCAACAACAGCTTCGTGACGAACGTGGAGTGGTTATAAGTGCGCGTACAGTCAGGAGAAGGTTGGCCGAACGAAATTTGACACCTCGACGGGCTGCAACAGGCCCAAAATTAACAGTAGCTCACCGCAGAGCACGCCTTCAATTTGCTCGTGAGCATAGAGAATGGACACTGGATCAATGGGCACATGTTCTTTTCTCTGACGAGACAAGGGTATGTCTTTACGGAAGTGATCGAAGACAGAGAGTCTATCGTCGCCCTGGAGAATGTTACGCTCAGTGTTGTATCGAAGAAACGGTTGCATATGGTGGTGGCTCTGTGATGGTGTGGGGCGGCATTTCTCTAACAGCACGAACAGAGCTGGTTTTCATCGAATCCAATGCTCCGTCACGTGGATTGACTGCAGAACGATATATCCGTGATATTCTTGAGGATCATGTGGTACCTTACTCAGGATATATCGAAGATGAGATGCTTCTAATGCATGATAATGCAAGACCCCATACAGCGAGAATTGTTACTCAGTATCTTAGGGACGTTGGCATTCGTGCTATGGAGTGGCCAGCACGGAGCCCTGACTTGAACCCCATCGAACATCTGTGGGACGAGTTAAAACGCAGGGTTCGAGACAGGGTTCCGGCTCCTTCAACACTTTCTGGACTCAAAATGGCGATAGAGGACGAATGGAACGACATCCCTCAAGACTTAATTGTTAAATTGATAAGATCAATGGGTACACGGATGCAAGCAGTTGTCCAAACTAGAGGCGGCAATACACATTATTAAAACATTAATTTTTAATTGTTTTCCGATGTTATTTCTTTGTTTTTTTACTTTTAAAAATTAAATCTTTAAAACGTTTTACTTTTTCTTTTAATTGACTTTTCATTCTAGAGGCACGTACTCAACAAATTAAGGTGTTACCCCATACAATTTACTTTTATTGTAAAGCCTATAAAATTACTTATCTAATGATACCACTTTCATCAAAATTGTATTCATGCATTTGAAGGAAATTGCATTTGAACTCAAGAGTTAAGAGTGGCTCGATTTATTTGTCCACCAGTGTATATTATTAACAAAAATATTTGTATATGCATAGTACAAGTCTGTCTATCCGTTACCTTTCATTCCATCAACAACATCAATACAATCCGTACAGTGCTTACTTTATACTAGGCCAATTGGTGTGAGTGTAAAAAATCTTTTTTTTTTATTAAGAATGATAGTACACCTTCCTTGTACGGCCCAATGTAATATCTATTTAATCAATTTACTGGATTACCAAAAAGTTATTAGACCACGTTATTCTATCTTATATGTGTTAGAACGAAGCTAGAAATAAACAATGAAAACTAATTAAAAAGTTTCGCTCCCGAAAAAGCTGGAAGCGAAATTAAAGTAAATAAAAATTTTTGCTTGTGTTGCGTAAAATTACATCAGGGATTTCGTGGTTCATGGCGGTTGGTACGAGAATATAAGCTCACACGCGGATATATGTGTCTCACTAAGTCACATTTGGGTAATACTTATTTGGATCTTATTCCTATTTAAAATATAAATTATAAAAATAGAACTATTGTTGGTTGTTTGATCTTACATTTCGGATCTTATTCTTATTTCAAATATAAAATTTTAAAACTAGTGCTGGTTTACAAAGTTTCGATTTCCTAATTAATGTATAGTTCTGGGAAAAATTATTTTCACATATATATACGTACATATGTACGTATGAGTTTGCAATGAAGTATTTTTGATTGTATTAATTGTATATGGTTGATTTGGAAAATAAATTTTTAATAACAATCAAATTAATAAAAATTGTTTTCAGATATTTTTGTGTTGTATAATAAAAATGTTCTCATAATTATCTTTTTTATTAAGCAGATGCAAGGAAATAAACTTTTGACTTTTCAAGAAAACAAGGAGCTTATTTTTTTTTTACATAATTTTCTAGTGAAACCTCAACTTAATAATAACTGAATCTATAAACAAAATATATATTAAGCAAAAAACATATAAAATACGTATTTTAGATGTTTGTGTATGTCTGTATGTTAGTTAATATTATGGATTCCAAGACGATATTTTTTTTACAGGTGAGCATCCTGCGGCAATGCAACAGGGATGTGCAAAATCTTCTTTAGATAGGTACTTATCGATAGTATGTTGTCTATTATCACTATATTTACTTAGGAAACAGTCGTTTAATAATTTCCAATTTGGTACCTGAAAATGAACTGTTATATGAAGTTTGGATATTATTTTAACTGTGTAAATGAGACGATTGTAAATTAATATAAATATATAACGTGACTGTTTGGAGACATGACACTAGTCCGCCTGCGACCACGAGCACGAGTTTAACGAGCACGAGCTTTCGAAAAAGAGCTTTTACCGGCCGTGGTACAGGCAGTAAAATTGGTGTGTTAATTACCGTTCCATATTAATTTAAAATTATTTTGGTAAATAATAAGAATATTATTAGATATCTGTTACATGTTTGTTGGTACATATGTAAATAATAAGATCGTTTTAGTATATAATTACAGCTATAATTCAATGTAAATAGCGAAATATGTTTCGTGAAATGTATATATAACTATTCTTATCACAATAAAGATGTTTATAATAAATTATAGTATAATATGAAATGATAATGACACTAATATAGTTCTTTCAAAATATTTTTTATTGAGTATTTTTGGGTAATAAAACGTAGGTACCTATTGACTTGAATTCTATATTAAATAGGCGATTAAAAGTTTGTTAAATATTATTTAAAATTGCAGGCCTATTTTTAAAACCAAATTTAATACATTTTCAAGATTTTAATGTAATTCTGATAACAAATCGATAACCAAGTTTCAAAACTTCCAATGTAATCAGAAATTATTATTATTTTTTGGAATGGATTGATTGAACCTGCAGATCATATTAAGTTTGATTCAAAGATTCTGTACTGTTCAAGGTCATATTAGTTATTACCGTAGGATGTACTTGTAATGTAAATTAAATTCAGCAAAATAAATATTGTCATACAAAACATAAGAACGTTTTATTTCCCTTTTTGCTCAAACACTTAATCCACTTAGTATCGTAGCTCACAATAAAGTCTAGAATTCAGCCTGACTCAAAGGAGCATAGCAAAGGTTTATCTGATGAAATAAAGAGCTCACAAAACAAACATTAAGTACTATTGTTCTTGGCGAGTCCTTGATTCAGTTGCTACAGACGACGAGCGACGATTTATATTCTGGTTCAAAGTCCAAAAATATATCTTAATAATATTACTTTCGTTGTTTTATTTCGAACACAATTTAGCTATGGCCTCACAGAATTTATAGGTGGGCTTTTATAGAACTTAGGTTTCAAATCATTGATTCATTATTGCGTCTCATCATTAGTGCTCGGAATAGGTAGTTTAATTTTATGTACTTGCAGGAAGAAAGTCAATGTAAGCGTTACATGGATTAACCTAAAATTTTCTGTTTTTATTTGCTATTCGTTTTTTTACGCTTTTATTGTAAAATTTAATGTTTACAATTTATTATTACAACAATAATAATTTAAATAAATTTCAAATACTATTTTGAAAGTTCAATATAATATTTTTACAATCTCGGAAAATAGTAAGCTCCCAGGCATTTTGTGACATCAATAGTATGGATATATACTATTGATGTCACAAAATCGCAAGTACATAAAATTAAACTACCTGTTCTGAGCACTACACATCATATACCCAATCTATGTTAGGACAGAATGGTGGTGGTGGTGTAGTGAATTTGCTCTGTTTCCCGCCATTAGCCATTGACAGGGGCGGTGCGTTACATCATTCCACTTCGTAAAAAAAGGCTGGCCACATACACACGTTTTCCATATTCAAATATACACCGCATACAGAAGATACAGTAACTGACGCACATGTTCGCTTTTTTCCGATCGGAATAAATTTCGTATTTACGTTTCGAATGCAAGCCGGCGCGTTCGAAGAAACATACTGGAAAAAACCTGTTTTTTTTGTTCCCCTGAGGAAAATGCATTACATTGCATACCTCGGCTGTAGTGATGCCTCAGGGATGGCCTTCTTTAGGCATGTAGGGAGCCCCCGGGAATGCAAAGCGACTTCCGGGAACCCCCAGCCTCCGCTCCCCTGCCCAGGGGAGCCCTCCTCGGGGGAGGCTACAATACTTCCCCCGATCTCCTCCACCGACGACGCTCTCCGGTCACGGAAGGGGCGTGGTCCATCCCGGGTCGCCGCAATTGTGCTACCGAGCCCGGCGCCGCCTTCTTCGAGCGGGACCGGCCATCTCCCGACCCCCTCGGCGGCCTCCTTCTGGAGCATCACTGCTTCACAGAAGGAGGCCACAGCCCTCTAACTTCCCTCGTCCGCCAGCATTGCCGCAATCAATGCCAGCGGAGACAGATCTCGCCCGATCTCTCCGACCAAGACTCAACGCTCGGAAGCCCACGCGGGGCACTCCGCCAGCGTGTACTGTGCCGAGTCGAGGTCGGATGCGCAGTGGTAGCAATGTGTCGATCCCTCCCGTCCTATTCGACACAGATACTCACCGAAGCAGCCGTGCCCGGTGAGTATCTGAGTCAATCGGTAGGTGACCTCCTCCTTCCCGTGGAGCCAAGCTTCGAGGTGCGGGAGTGCACCCCCCCCCCATACTACTAGACTAGACTAGACTACGGACTCCGACAGGGAACGAACACGCTGGACGACGTCCAGCGTTGATCGCCCCCGCCGGAATCCAAATTGCCGATAGGTCGGGACCCGCGCGCGACGTGCTCGCTGATACGGGCGGAGATAACTCTCTCGAAGAGTTTCCCTGCCTCGTTCAGCAAGCAGATCGGACGGAACGACGACGGAACGTCGCCGGTCCTTCCCTCCTTCCTGAAGAGCACAATCCTGGCCGACTTCCAGTCGACGGGGAACACGCCCTCGCTGAGGCAGCTCGTGAAGAGCTGCGTCTCCGTGCTCCCGAACGCTCTGAGCGCCAGCGCCAGCACCTTTCCCGGGACCACGTACGGCCCCGGGGCAGCGCTGCGCGATTCCTAAAAAAAAAAACCTAAGGACGTCATGTGGAACGCAGCGCGTGCGTACTGTTTGTGCCGGCGCACGTGTTTGTAGTAACACGGAATTCCAAATCAAAATTCAGCATTAGGAAATCGTCTACCAAACGTGTCTATGTGTCCTTAGTCAACCACACTGACCCAGGGCGGTTTGATTGATTACATACATTTTTGAATTTCTTCGCACATGTATATGTACATGCAGGTTCATGATATTTCCGTTTTCACCGTAAGAGCGTCAGATAAATGTACATATGAGATTCTAGAAATTAAAACACATTGGTGCATGGCGACGCGACTATTCCATTTGTTAAATTTGAAAAATGATATTAGCATTGCTATTTTACAGTTACATATTATGATTATTTCTTTTCTTTAACTCCACCGTTTGCTAGATGAAGCACAGCAGACGCTTTTGTGGTAATATGAACAGACGCGATCAGTACTGCATTTATTATAAATCTAGTCTTCTTGCCGTTTATTGACAAAATTTATTAACAACTTTAGCTAACACACGTCAGGATGTTAAATTAGATATTGCCCTCTCGTATATATACGAGTATTTCCGAGCTATAACAGCATTTTATACAGGAAATAAGGCACAAATATACCATCTATTTTGGCAAACAAGACAAGCAATACACACAAATTGCGTAGTGAAATAAATTAAAGCAGGAGCTCATTAACAGGGCCGTTTGCTGGCGTAATTAATTACATTTGAAAATTTAAGAAGGCCCCCTCCATAGTAGGTACATTAGTTGGTACCCAAGATTATTTCTTGCTCCCAAATTTACTAATTATACGTTGCAGAATTACAAGTTCATGACATTTGACGTTTGATAATCAGTTTTATGTACTGTCGATCCTATGATCGACCGTTTCTATTTACATCTTTTCTATAAACAGTGTACATAAAAATTATACCACATCATTTACCCATAAGTACACTAATATATAATATATACGCGATAATGTATTTACAAAAAAAGTTTTGGTCGGGACATTTTTACTAGTTGTGAGTAGATAAGATTTAGGATGCCTTGAACCAGAACCTGCCAAAGCTTAACTTTTTGGTTCGTAGTTGTCACTTGATTACGTTACAGTTAACGGGCTAGAACTGCTTATTTTGTAAAATTAGGCTATGTTAAACACGTCATTCTTCATGCGGATCTTATCGGTTCGTCAATCACGCAGATTGCTGTCTCCATTTTCCTTAACCTTTGAGCATAAACCTTTGAACATGCTTTGTAAAATTAAATAACCTAAAGATACTTTGATAGTTCAGGTTAAAGCAGTAGAAAGGTACAGGGAATCAAGCGAAAGCTTTGGATATCCAGATTTTGGATATTACATAAAAAATACAAGTAGTACAAGTTCAAGGAGGTAGGTATTAGTAATAAAAAAAATACAGCTGACATTTAACCTACCCAAACTATTAAAAGCATTTTTGAAAGTTTTGAATGTAGCTAGTTCTTCAATTATCGTTCTCATTTTAGCGTTCTCATTTCGACACATTGCTGATTTATAGTGCTATCGCATACTCCGCGTCCTATAGGATCCGGAATATACGCCCTATTGGTATTGAATATCGAAACACTGATAACTTTCGCCTCCTGTAGCAGATTAGAATATATTAGTAGTAAAATGAATGTTCCATGTTCGTATTCAATAATAGACGAATTTGGAATTTTCTCGAATTCTGTGTTAATTTGTGTATTTTACGTGCATGTGAAATAATCTGCGCCCTTTGTGATTGTGTTAAAATATGCACAATAAATTGGACAACGGAATTATCTATAATGCTATTATTTGCTGTTATATCTAATTCTAACCAATTAATGGTGTCCATAGATATTATTCAATAAGGGATTAGCATGTTGATCTTTTCATGACACAAAAGCTCTTTAATGAATATCACGATCTATAGGGCATACAGGATTTCACAGAAGATGAACCCTAGAAACTATACCTAATTACGAAGACATTTATTATGATAATATACATTAATATGGAGATGAATATCATAATTGTAATCAAGGATAAAATGCCTGCGGTGTTATAAAAAAATATCATTCCACATATATCCAGGTAAACCGATCAAATTTCCTTTGGAAATATTCTAAGCTAATTCTTTGCAGGACATTGATTTTTGTCGGTGTGTGTGGTGTGCTGTGTCTCACCGTACTTTGGCTCCTGCGGTGCACAATGGTGACTGTGTCTTGAACTCTCCCGAAAAATCAAGATATACCTAAAAATATTTTTTATCAATTTGGTTATTCTTAGTCTTTTTATGCCCACCTAGATAATTACTAGCATTTACTTAAGTTTACTTGAGATTCAGTTATGACCCAAACTGAGTACAGTCAGTTCTCAACTGACTGTACTCAGTGTCTCTGTTGAATAAGAAAGCTTTAGTATTGATAATTATTTTATTCAATTTTATACGGCGTTGGTACTAATCAACAAAAAATGTCGTTCGAAATGTCAGATCACAATTAACATAATATCTCATATTATATCCCGTACAGAAACAATTAATAGTACATTGTATAATGGTCCTATCATTACAACAAATTCTTAGAAAAATATTACGTTTCGAATGGAAGCTAAAAAAAGGAAGCTATATTGAACTGAATAGAGTTTGAAGTGGTTATTTTTTGATAATTATAAGTTAACAGTATTACTATAGCCAGGGTCGGACTGGGCAGAAGAGCCGGGGTGGCTGATCGCAATCCCGAGGCCGAGAGTCCTTTTTTGTACGACGCATAGTTTCCGAGACATGCACCCGGACAACAGAAGCACAGGGGGCCCGCGCAGCGATGCCCCTGTGCTTCGTGCCCTGCCGCATGCCCCGCAACTCAGGCCCGTGGGGGGCCCGCGCAGGCTGGGGCCCGGCTGGCAAATGCCACCTCGGCTGTATGGCCAGTCCGACGCTGACTATAGCATATTATAAATATATAACTACAAAAAAGAAAACAATTCGTATCATTAAATATTTAAGAAAGAGTTTTATTTAAGAAAATAAAGATATGAAACGTCATATTTTTAATTTCTTAAATAAAGAAAAATCTGTTAATGAGCAGATATAGTATTTATGAAAATTGCATTTATGTTAACAAGAACTGTAAGGCGTTTATTACATTTTTTTTAAATTTATTAATTATAAATGATAAATAAAAATAATAGAACTTAAAATTCGTTTATCAGGAAAAACGTATACTTTGCCTTTTCATATATTCAAAGCACATGTTAAAAATGATCCAATCGAAAAGGGTATGTACCAAAAAAATGACTTTTTTAATAATTAAAATGCTGCTGCATATAATTTATATGATATACAATTTAATGATTTTATATTGAAATATACAATTAAATGTTTCTGTACGGGATGTATGAATATGAGATATTATGTTTTTCAGGATCAATTAAACAATTTAATTATTTTAGTACTGGACATAGATATGCTTATTAGATTATTATCACATATAATCTGATATTAATCAAATTTTGTAATGACGACAAAGTGTTATAAAATACATGTAAATACATGTATGTACATATCAATAGAAATATAACATAAAAAATACGATAATATAATACAATTGTATTATATTATGAAAATGAAAAGAGAAGATTTAAAAGATCTTCTCCTTCAGAGATTCACAAACAGATGTACTCATTAACTTTTTTCCTTTGTACGTATGTGCTTTTACAGTTTATGTTGCTCTTGAGGTCTTTGTGTCCTTTTAATTTTATATTTGCATAACGTAAGTAAGTGCTTATGTAAGTCTATGTTCAATAAAGATCATTTTTAGATTTGAAAGTGACTTGAATGGATAACTTGTTATAACTAGCCAAGTATCTTAAACCTCAGAATAGAAACACAAATAATAATTTACGCATTAATAGCGATTTCAAAACATTAGGATAAAAAGCAAATTGCCAAAAGCGACATTTACCTCGTATAAGGCATTAAATTTCAATCGAGGCCTAAATTGATATTTCATGTACGTAGGTAGTTTTGATATAAATAGAAATTTATGTATATCGCTCATATATATATACATATATGCATATATATATAACAACGGCTTCATCACTACACTCGACAGCCCATTTAGCGCCAAGAGCGAGAAACACATAAATATTTATTAACGCCAAAGATTTCCAGTAAATTCTGAGAAATCTGAGAGCAAAAATGTAAATACAAATTGGCAATCTGAAAGCAAAAGGAATTTAATAGCATTTGTGTTTATGTTGAATAGCAATTTGTAAAAAAAAGTTTTTTTTTATCGTTCGTCGTAGACGCTGTCGCTGAATTTGAGATTGATTTTCGGAAAACAGAAGTTACTTTGTGTTAAGCAATAACAGCGAACAACTGTCTATTTTTACAAAATAACACGAAGCGGTCTTCAAACAATATATTCCCCGATAACTGAACTTTGTGAGTGTGAAGGACAAACATCAAGAAAATCCAGGAGTATAAAAAACAAAAACAGCAGCAAATCATTTTAGACGAAGCCACATAGTAAATAAAACTTCCACGAAGTGCTCGAAGAAAAATCTACTTCATTCAACACTGTCATAGAAAAAATGGTCAGACATGTTCTAAAGTAAAAGACTGAGAAATATTTTTTTATGTACATAATCTGTTTCAATTTGTAGTCAGGTTTTAAATTTTCTTAGATATGTATAAGATGTTTACTTAACAATACTATGAAATTCTTATAAACCTAGAAATATGATAATAACAAAAAAAATTGTTTCACGGAATGTGAGTTTATCCTCTGCTCTTCTTTCTGTAAATTTTGTATTACGTTGTAGGCTACCTAGAAACTGCGTACACAGCCCCACATAAATATGTACACATACAAATAATATTTACACATTCATTTTATTACATTTATAAGCAGTAAATATAAATCAAGAACACTTAGTATTAACATTAATGTAAACTTAATATTCTGAAGTCTAAATTAGAAAATCGTGGTATGGCCTATCCAACTCCATTTGCGGCGTTTGATCGGCTGGTCGACCCGGACTTCATCACAACGTTCCCAAAACTGCTTGTTGGTAATGTTACTTAAGCCATTCTTTTGCCTCCAAACATACAACCCAGCAGAATATGCCATAAACCACGATTTTCTAATTCAGACTTCAGAGCCCCCTAGCGGGAAAATGCGTGGTTAACTTTTTTTGCAACCATTACATTTTTTGCTCAGCTCGACCAGGAGAACAACATATCCAAAATTTAGACCTGGGTCCCGAAAACCACTTGGCCATATAAACAGTATCATCCACTTTCACAGTTTATTAGTGTGAAGCAGAAAATTCCTGGTAAAACACTGCAGACGTCTAGAAGAAAACTGGTGGCAAGAATCTATCCGAATAATTCCTCGGAGCGCTCTCCCGGATTAAAAGTGCCTATTTGATATATATTTTTCATGCTATATTATAATTATATTAATATTAATCGTATTAACATTATGTATAAACAACATTAAGATGCACAATGTATTTCACTTACTTTAATATACTTCAAAAGTATTTTAAATAACAGCTATTACTTTAAGTATATATTACATTACATAGGTACGTTGATTCAGGCAACTCTTTTTTAGTACCGCACTTAAAAGATTATTCGGATTCGAGGATTCTTCCTACGCAATAGATTAAGTTGAAATTTACAGCCTAGCAGGATGAATAGAGAATGAATTTGGGTTTATTTTCCTACAAATTTTAATATTATACAAAATTATAATAGAATTAACAAATGAAGTCATACAGTATTAGCAAAAGTATTAAATAATATGGAAGTGGAAAGGAATGGTACTTGTGAAAACAATATCGCAAATAAAAGCTTACAATAATTATTAAATTTATCTAAAAGATGTAAACTCGAGTAGTCTCGGCACTTACCTTCCAATTGGTCTGTTAACAAATTTAATGCTTGTATCGGATTACTGACCGTTGATAGAACGCGTTGATATGTGTATATTTATTCGTCGTTTCTATAGTGAATGAACAAATCGTGATCATCACCAGTACGGATGATGACTTCCCGTTATAGGCACTGGGTCATTGTGGTTGTCTAAGCCCTGATTGCTCTAGCTTGGTTTGTGTAAATGTATGTTCCTCTATATTAACGTCTGATCACATGATCTGTGATCAAGATGATAATAATGAGTTACAATATATTCAATCAGATCAGCAGGGTTACTATTGAAATCCGATTCTAATATGAAATCAATGCCCAAGCAACATTGATATGATTCGTACTCTGACAGTACAATTACATTGAAAATGGAGTCAGAATGAACTAAAATCTATGACTGAAATTCGTGTAGTTTTGCCAGTCGTGATTGTTTGTTAAAATTTTGTAGTTTTGGAATTTGTTGACTTTGGATTCAAGACTTTCAAAAGTAACAAACGTGACAAGAAAATATGACATATCAACACAGAACACAAATATATTTAAAACGTTCATAAATTGTATAAAAAAACAGTCACTCACAAACTCATATTACTAATATAATAATGTATAAAGACTTTTCATCACAATATACTCGTAATTAGATTAGCTTAAGATGGTTTCATTAATATTGAACTCAAACTAATAAGAGACGCTAAACAAACAATTCATTGTCAGCAAATAAAGACTGTCGGCAATTCTAAGCACTTGGCAATTGAGTAAGATAGCATTATCATATTTCATTTAAAATCCAAATATTATTATTGCGATCCCGTAGAATACGAAACAGGGAGATAAGTAATCCTTAATATTCCAGCGGTGGGTTTCCTGAACAAATGACAATTGGAATTAAGCTGCGTTAATTAAGAAGTAAGTAAATAAGTGTTTGTTTTGGCTCGCGCAATTAGTTTTTAGGACAATTGCTTAGTTGACTTTTGAGTCAAGTTAGTACAATTCATTTAAATATCCTTGATTATGTGTCGGACAAGTTTCATATAACGACTGTTGATATAGATATTAGATATAGATTGATCGGGATGGAGGGTCGCGGACGAGGTGGTCACTCTATCTGACCACCGACACATCGTTTTCGATGTGTCCTTCCGCAACCCTGCTCGCACGCTTCAGGAGGACAGCCGTCCGCGGCGTTGGTCCATCAAGCGGCTGGATCGAGATATGGCTCTAGCCGCTGCCCACGTCGCGGACTGGTCGGAGGAGGGACGGATCTTGCCCGATCTCGGTGTGCAAGCGCAAGCGGCCTGGCTCAGGGAGACATTGACGTCGATCTGCGACGTCTCTATGCCCCGAGTCAGGCCGTCCCGGCGGGGCTCTGCGTACTGGTGGAATGAGGAGATCGCGCGGCTTAGGATTGCTGTTATAGCCGCGCGCCGCCAGTACCTTAGAGCCCGTCGAAGACGGCAAGCCTCAGTCGAGGAAGTTCTGAGTGCCAGAAACGCGTACGGAGCCGCAGCTAAGGCGATCAGCATCGCCATCGCTGACGCCAAGGCGAGGTCCTGGAACGAGCTCCTGGAGGGACTGGAGAGGGATCCATGGGGGCGCCCGTACAAAATGGTACTGGGCAAGCTCCGACCATGGGTCCCTCCACTGACGGAAACCCTGGACCCCGATACTGTGGGAAGAGTGTTGGATACGCTCTTCCCGAGGGTCCAGGACAGTTCCTCCGTAGCCCCGTCGCCCGCTCCGTGGTCGGATGACCTAGGGGTGACGGAGGGCGAGCTCGCCGGGGCCGTGTCGCGGCTCTCAGCGCGCAGCACCGCACCGGGCCCAGACGGGATCCCGGGGAAGGTGCTGGCGCTGGCACTCAGGACATTGGGGAACAGAGTGAGGCAGCTCTTCACGTGCTGCCTCAGAGAGGGCGTGTTCCCCATCGACTGGAAATCGGCCAGGCTGGTGCTGCTAAGGAAGGTAGGAAGGACCGAAAACGTTCCGTCGTCGTTCCGTCCGATCTGCTTGCTGAACGAGGCGGGGAAGCTCTTCGAACGAGTTATCTCCGCCCGTATCAGCGAGCACCTGTCGCGCGTGGGTCCCGACCTGTCGGACTGCCAATTTGGATTCCGGCAGGGGCGATCGACGCTGGACGCTGTCCAGCGCGTGCGGTTGCTGTCGGAGTCCGCAGTCCGATCGGGGGGGGTGGCTCTGGCGGTGTCTTTAGACATCGTCAACGCCTTCGGCACCCTCCCCTGGCAGGCCATCAGGGGGGCACTCGACCACCACGAGTTGCCCCCCTACCTGCGGGCCGTGGTCGGGGACTACTTGCGCGACAGGACGATCGGAGTCAAGGGAAGGAACGAGACGGAAACGGAGAGAAGGATCGAGTGCGGCGTTCCGCAGGGGTCAGTTTTGGGACCCCTCTTATGGAACCTCGCATTCGATGCGGTCCTTCGCACCAGCCTTCCTTGCGGCGTGAGTGTCGTCTGTTACGCTGACGACACTCTCGTCGTGACGACCGGGGCCGACTTCGAGCAGACGCTCAGGCTTGCCGAGCTGGGGGTGGCGTGTATCGTGAGGGCGATCCGCCGGCTGGGTCTAGAAATAGCGCCGCACAAGACCGAGGCGCTATGGTTCCACGGCCTTCCAAAGCGCCGGGAACCACCCAGCTGCCGGATACGGGTAGGTGACGCGGAGGTCCAGGTGGGGCCCTACATCAAGTACCTTGGCCTCACCTTGGACAGCAGATGGAGCTTCGAGGAGTATTTCGTGCGGTTGGTCCCCCGAATCAAGAGGGTCGCGGGCGCCTTACATCGCCTGCTGCCCAATCTCGGGGGACCGAGGGATGGTGTTCGCCGCCTGTACGCGAGCGTCGTACGGTCCGTGGCCTTGTATGGGGCCCCCGTGTGGTCGCAAGACTGCTCGAGGTCCTCCCGCTGCAGAGCTCTGCTCCGGAGCATGCAGCGGACAATAGCTATACGGATCGTGCGAGGCTACCGTACGATCTCGTACGAGGCGGCGACGATTCTGGGGCGGTCCCTCCCTTTCGAGATCCTGGCCGACATGTACGCGGTGATGTACAACGCACCGCGGCATGTCGGTCGGGGCGGCGACGGGGGAAGTCCCCCGGCACCAGCGCACGGAATGCACAGACGGGAGTTGCACCGACGGGCCGAGAGGGCCTGGCGTGCGCAGCTAGAGCGTGGGGGCTGCGTGCGTCAGCGCGCCGTCGGTGCGATACTCCCGCACTTCGAAGCTTGGCTCTGCGGAGGGGCGGAAGTCACCTACCGCTTGACTCAGATACTCACCGGACATGGTTGTTTCGGTGAGTATCTGAGTCGAATAGGGAGGGAGGACACGACACGATGCCACCATTGTGCATCCGACCTCGACTCGGCCCAGCACACGCTGGCGGAGTGCCCTGCTTGGGACTCCGAACGCCGAGTCTTGGTCGAAGAGATCGGGCAAGATCTGTCTCCGCCAGCGTTGATTGCGGCAATGCTGGCGGATGAGGGAGGTTGGAGGGCTGTGGTCTCCTTCTGTGAAGCGGTGATGCTCCAGAAGGAGGCCGCCGAGCGGGATCGGGAGATGGCCGATCCCGCTCGAAGAAGGCGGCCTCGGGCCAGATAGCCTGGCCTGAGGCGCCGCCACGGGTCGCTGGCGGGCGCGACGCAGTTCGTGCCCGTGGAGTCGACCCGGGAGGGACCTCACCCCCGGATGGCCGGGGGGTGACGTCGTAGGAGGTTGGAGGGGAGGAGGCGGCAAGATCACTCCTCCCCGAGAAGGGCTCCCCTTACGCACCCAGGGGTGCAAAGGCCGGGGGTCCTCAGTTGCGACACTCGATCCTGAGGGCCCCCTACAACGCCAGAGGATGGCCATCGCTGAGGTTTTTAGTGGGTAGGCCTCCCCCTTCTGGGGAGGAGAGCCCCACATAACCACCGGCTCTCCGCAGCCGGGGTATGCAATTCAATGCATTTTCCTCAGCGGAACAAAAAAAAAAAAAAAAAAAAAAATAGAATTGATACAGGTTGAAGAAGAATACAGCCTATGAGTTTGTCTTCTTTGCTTTTAAGTATAATTTCACGAACAAAACTTTGCAATTCTTATAGAATAGGTTCTAAAGTTCTGGGTTCTAAACAAGATTTTGAGAAAGACATTGCAAATTTATGTACATAAAACGAATGACGAGAATATATTTTTCAACCAAAAATACGGTAAAAAGAAAGGGAATTAATGAAAAAGACTTTAGTATGAGTGCTGTGGTCAAAACCTGAATAGAATGCGACATCAAGCAAAATAGACAGTAATTCATTTCAATATCCTAAAAGGATATTTATAGAGAAAAGTGGCAAACTTCTATAAATCGATGAAGAGATCTACTACTAATACAAAAAAATGTATGAGATTACCAAGCAGGCAATTACATCGAATAAACCGAACGAATTTCCGTCGCATAGACTGCTGACCGATTTCCAAAGCAGCCAACTATTGTGGAAGAAATCGAACAGAAATTTACGCTAACAGTTCGCAAATACTGCTCTCCTTCTTGTGAAGATTTAGTCAAAGAGGCAAATCCCAATAGTTGTTTGTGAAACAGTTTTATTTCTCATGACGAAAAAATGGAAGCAAACGAAGGTTTATCTTCTAATGCGAAAAACACCCACTGTTTGATCAATGAAGCATGACAACTATTTCAATGGTTTCTGAAATAGTACCCTTTAAATTTCTGAAATGAGAGATGTACAATAACTGTCCATATAATTGTCCATTTTTTTTTTGAGGGGGGAAATGCCACCTTGTGCACTATGACACCGCGCTGGCAAGACGCGGCTGTGTGTGGGGCTCTCCGGTTAAGAGGACCGGCCTACCCACTAAAACCCCCCCGAGTTCTCTGGGTCCATACAGGGCACATGGTGGGGTCTGCTCTCGCGATTCGACCGTTATGTGTCCCGAGGCCGCCTCGACCAAGAGTTGGTCAAGCCACCGCCAAAGGAGGGCTGTCCGAGAACCCCTGGACAGTCCCCCAGACAGAGAGACTTCACCATGGCGTGCGCGCTTAGCCGGACGCACACGCAGCCTCACGGTAGGGTCACTAGACAGCAACACCGCGCGTGCGTGTGCCCGCCTTCGCCTACCAATCCGTCTGCGGCGGAGGGGAGCGGCCTCGACGTCCTCCTCCCGGTCCCTCTCCGCGGCCTCCTTCTGCGAGATGACGCTCTCGCAGAAAGAGGCGACAGCCTCCCATTACGCTTCGCCGCGGAGCATGGCCACGACCACGCTCGGCAGCGAGAGGTCGCTGTTTCCCAGCGCAGCGGTTAGTTCTCTGCGCTGTTGTTGCCGCGCCGAGCACACTGACAGTGTGTGCTCGGACGTGTCGTCGGGAGCACCGCAGTGGTGACACTGCGGCGTCATCTCTCGACGTGCGACCTTGTGCAGGTAGTGGCCGAAGCAACCATGCCCGATTCTGCACCATGCGTAACGAGAGGCGCACAACCGGCAGCCGGCAGCTGGGAAGGCGAGCGCCTCACCCCACTGGTGCAGATCCTCCCTCTGCTCTACTGTTCTCCCCGCTCACGTGCCGCGACCCGATGTCGATACATAGCGGCGTGTGGCCCGCTAGAACGCAGGCTGCGCCGTGGCTGACCGTGCGATAGGCTCGCACGGCCCGGGTCACCCCGTGATACAGCCGATATAATTGTCCATAGCTTTCTAAGCGTATTATATAACAACTATTGAATTAAAACCTTAAAATGAAATTATTCTCTTAAATATGTATTAAGTCTATATTTACTCTATATAGTATAGGTACATACTTATACAAAATCTTAGACCCGTATGATTTATTAAGGTATAAAACCTTCTCCAGAGCTTTACTGAGAAACAAAAATAAAGGAAATGAAAAAGGGAAGACAAATGTGTTTCACTTTGAGAGTTTTAAATAAACTGTTCCGTTATAGCGTAGGTACAGCTTTAGTAAATTATAGGATTGTATAAAATAAAAAAAAAAGCATTTTAATCACTTTTTTTGTATATATACGTAACAAATGTAGGATATTTGTGAAGTTTTTTTTTTACTATTAGTGTAATCGATTATTTGGAGTACCATATAAAACAAAATATAAATGTTTATATGTTTATGTATATTTTATATGTTTCTGTTTTTGCGTATTCTTCTGTAAAATATACTACACATTTTTAAACAAAATCTACCACTTCATCATCCATCGCTTTTCATCTCAAAAAACATATTTTAGAAATAAAACAAATCCTTTGGTTGAAACCATTCCTAGAAAAATAAAACTTCTAATCAAACAAAAAAGTAACGAGAACGAAAACAATTTTAAACTATTATAAATTAATGTTAATTGTTTTGACATACATGAGTTCTGTTAAATTTACGAAGTATATATATATATATATATATATATATAAACTTAGGCTTTGACTGTATGTTTGTTACGCAATTATTTAATCAATTATATGATTATGTAAATTTTTAAAGGTACTTTTCAATTCCATGAAAATTAATTTGGAGGTTTCTATGAAAATCAACAAAAACAAAAACTTTTTAGTTTAAGTTTGTACACATAGTTATAGTTTTATAGGCAGTTTTCTTATTTTTTACCAATTGTAATATAATATTTAGAGATAATACAATTAGTTATGTAAACAATTCTAATAAAAAGATTAGATACTTTATGATAGACTAGCAACCCGCGATTTCATCTGCGCAGGATAACGATTTCGAGTTTAGATTTGTATTCAGCTTTGTGATATTCTGATCTTTTAGCTATATTATTGTACAGTTTCATTGAAATCCATCCAGTAGTTTTTATGTAAAATAGTACAGTAGTAGGATTAGAATATTTTAGTTTACATAGTTACATTTCTCTCATCCAAAATACGAAGCAGCGAATTATACAGAGCAATAAACTTATTGAATTAAACCTAAAAGTGTTCGCGTGTTAAAATTTTAACAATTTATAGCAAGCGAACCTTGTTATTGCATTTGAGTTGTTACATTCTAATCTGGAGTCCCTATCCAGCTAAGCCACACATTAATTGTGGCGCGGCTTAATGAAATTAATACAGTTGGTGAAGCTGCAGTCATTAATTTGTCCAGCAACCTTTGCAATTCAATTACGGCGAGTTATCTGAATTGGACGCTGTAGCGACTGAGTTGAGATTTCAGTTTTGTATACTGTTTGGATATTAACTTCTAAATGGTGTAAGGCTTTTCATAGGATTTTGAATAATACCTTAGCTTGGGTGCCCTTGAATTTCCCTTCCCTGTCTGCCACTTAATTTGATGTTATTTCTGATTCGATAACACAGAAAAATTCCACGTAAAACCTCTCTCTATTGGATATTAACTGAGTCTAAGCCTCTTTACAAGTAGTAATATATAATCACTGTCGTCACGCACGATTCAAAAATTGGTATTCTATTGTAGATAGACAGAGAATAGGCCGAGTAACTTCAGAAACTCTTTCTCTTGTTTTGTTCACAATTTTATTTGGAGTCGGCGCAATATGTCACATGCACTTTCCTCTAACATTCGTTATTTCGACACCCACTCTCTTCTTCTTCAACAGGAGACCTATTTTTGAATTACGAATGCGACTTAGAAATCATCGATGTGACTAATAATCACCGAATTTCAATAATTCTTATTTTTGAATATCACTTATGTGACTACCTTAGTCACAGGTGTGATTTCATTACGAGTGCCCTCACCCACTCGTAATCAAGTCATACTTGTGGAAATGTTATCAGTGTTTTGTTTGATTTTTCAGTCAGTATATATATATATATATATATATATATATATATATATATATATATTATATATATATATATATATATATATATATATATATATATATATATATATATATATATATATGTATGTATATAATAACCGCAATGGTTAAGGTATATAATGGTTAAGTACCTATAGGCAATGATGCCTAAATAATATATACATATATATATATATATATATATATAGTATATTTAATAACCATAATGGTTAAGCTGGCAATAACCGGCTGCGACTACATTCTGCGTGGAACCGAACTCTTACATTTATGTGTGTACTTTATCTATGTTGGCAGCTCTGCGATCGACTTTCAAAAATTGGATGTTTAGGAATCCGTGACCTCAAAATCACCGCTGACTAATTTAGTCAGCGGTGATTTTGAGGTCACGGATTTCGAAATCGCATTCGTAATTCAAAAATAGGTCTCCAGATCATCATTCACACAGTCTATCAATCTTCCCTTCGGTCTTCCTCTCGCTACACGCCCATCCACCTTCATGTTCATAACTTTCCTAGTAACATGATCATCATCATCATCAACAATAGAGCTTATAATAATATAGTAATTCGATATTACATTCGTATGTCAGTTTATTTCAAGACCAACTTGTTTGGAAACTCTACTGAGATCTTTGCGTTGCACCTAAGCTTTCTATGGTCTATGAGAAGGTTAGTAAAACGAAGGTCATTTCCTCACATTTGAAATCGTTGTTTTTTAGTCCAAAATTACACCTTTTCTCCAGCGCTATTAGTAGTTTTGACGATGTCACATAGACCTGTATCACACGCCCTTGGAGTAGTTCTGAAGGCGGAGTTATATGATGCCGTACCAAGTTGGATAAAATAATTATATTCTTCGTGTACTCAAAAATTTAATTTTGTTTTGACATTAATAAGTGCACGTAAAACCTGTGTTAGTTTTGTCATTTTTTAGAATTTTAGTTTTTATATAATTGAAGTAAAAACTCAAAAAAAGAAACATTTTCACTTATTACTGCACTTTGCGCTGACAATGTATAATATAAATAGTTTCTAAGTCTAATAAGTTTTTTTTTTTTTATTGATAAAGTTGACAAACAAGCAGGCTGCCCACCTGATGGTAAGTGGTAACAGTCGCCTATAGTACATGTGGTTCCCACGAGATTCGCAGCAAATCTGCAAACCTCATAAGAACCACAGTGTACGTTGCCAACTTGTGACATAAGATGTAAAGTCACAGTACCCAGTAATTTAGTAATTTCACTGCCTTACATCTTACCCTTCACGCCGGAACACAGCAAAGCGAACCCTGCTGTTTGGCGGCGGAAATAGGTAAGACGGAGGTACCCATGCAGACGACCCTGGTACAGAGTCTACCTCCTAGAAAAAGTCTTAGAGTGTTCGCACAGCATTCTTTGTAAATTAGCCAGCGATGGAGATTATACACTGTAATATACACTGTAAAATCTAGCGTTATTACATATTATAAATATCTAATAAAACTAGATCCCTATTCAATATAAGTTACTAAAATAATAATAAGTTTTATGCATACAAACATTTTGACGACCTCCGTAGTGTTTTTTTTTTTATTTAGTCTTACAATATTTCAAAAGTTACATTATGTTACCGTGCACTATAAACCATAATTGGTTTTTCTGTACACGGCAGATCCGCATCTTAAATAAAATAATAAAAGTAACAACAAAGGCAAACTATATGCACGATGTACCTACAATTAAATAATATACCAACTTTATGCATTTGACACAAAACAACACAAATCGAAGACAAACCACAGCACGTCACGCTCGATAGAATTCACTCCTCAAGAACCGGTATGATAACAGCGAAAAATTAATTTCTGTTACAGAAGATATTAATAATATGAACAGTCTTAATTCTTTTTTTTTATATTTAAATTTACATATTTTTTTGAGTGGTTATTACAACAGTTTCACGGTGTCACCATCTCTGAGGTCCCGGGTTCGAATCCCGGTGGGGGCAGATGTTTTTGTGATGACTGCGAGCATTTGTACCTTAGTCATGGTTGTTAATATATATTTCTATCAAAAATATGTATATACGTAAAATATATGTATGTCTATCCGTTACTCTAGTTCCCATAACACAAACCTGTCAGAGCTTAGTTTGGGCTAGGCTAATTGGAGTAAGTGTAAGGAATATTTTATTTATAGACTGATATAAATGAATTTCATATTATTTTATAATTAAATAATAAAACACTACACGACCATGGTCGACATTGTATAAAAAATATGCGTGTAATAAATTATACTTTTATATTTATTTAACTTTCAAACCAAGTGTCATTTAGGTCTGTAAAGTTTTGTAACGACAATTTTACTTACCTTTTTCTTCTTAAATAAGTTTTATTTTATTATTTCCAAAGAAAATGGTAAATCAGTACCTTTCTATATATATACAATAGTAATAAATATATATGCATATGTTAATTGATCGGTCCCTTATTTATCTCTGTAAGTGATTCGTTATATTAAAATTCATACATCGTTTACGATTAACCAAATTACCGACAGGTACTTTTGTTTACAATATCCATTCAGACTCTTAATTCAAATCACATTTATCCACGACCGAATAAAATTCTGTTTACGAGGAACTAGGCGCTTATTTCAAAATAGATGTAACGAAAATACAATACCACCAGCACGGAGTTTATTTTTAAATTGTAAATATTTAGGGATTCGTGAATGTAATTAATTAATCGGTTCAACAAAGTTTACTTTGTTTTTGTTTGCTTTCCACGTTTATACATTTTGTTATCACTTGGTTTGAACGTAGCCAAGATTGTAAACAACACTTGACAATTAACTGAGGATCAAACGGTCGTGACCAGTGGTCTAGATCATAATACCAAAGAGGCACGTCTGAGTGCGTTGCCAAGCCTTATTCGAGCGTACACATTCGCCGCAATATAAATGGATGTGACTAACAAGCATTTAATTATACTTTGTTTAACGCTTTGAAAAAATTATAGGTTTAATATTTTACTGCCCACAGCTTCGCCCACATTATGTCATTCTCCATATTGGATTGGAAACCCGAACCCATACCTAATTGGCTCAAACTCTAGTCAGCTGTTTTTGTTATATTTTGCCGTGTTAATATCCCTATGTCTTTCAGGCTTAACTAAACTATCTGTATATTAACTTTGTTCAAATTCGGTTCAGTAGTTTCTGAGCTTATTCAATCTAAAACTGTCATCCTCTATTTTTACCCCGTTTAAGATAATTTTGTTGAAAATTTTGTATGTCGTATTTTTCATATCTAATCTAAATCCTAAAAACATGTTTCAAACTTCTAACTTTAAAAATAATATACATTGAATACATACTTTTATGCCTTATTTGAATACGTAATCACCCTTTTTATGCTTTAAGAAATTGCCTATGTCCTTTCTCAGGCTCCAGAATACATATATGTCTACCAAACTTCATTTAATAATTTTGCTTGTAATCGCAGACAGACCGAATTATTTTCATATTTAAAATATTAGTAAGTAAATTTATTGTGTTAGTTATGAACAAATAAACTTTGTAAATTAAAATCTTATTAATTTAAATTTAAAAATGACTTACTTTCCATGCAGAACTTTATCCCCTATTTCAACCACTTAAAGATCTTTTTTGAGTTAATAATTGCCTTGAGGTTCTAGACATTCTGTGTCCCTATTTTCATTATAATCGGTCAGTAACTTTACGCTGGTAATTCCTGGTCAATTCGATGACAATCGTACTGCCTGTTTATTACGTCACTACCATTGCCAACTCCAAGTTGTAATTTTAATACAAATTTTATCTATATAATATATATTGATTCAATATTAATATATTTTGTAGATGAATATATATTAGTAAATTGTTATTACATAAATTTTAGTTCAGATTTAAGATAATGTTAAGTGTTCTTTTTTATATTTAACTAGCTTTCTGCCCGCGGCTTCGCCTGCGTGGATTTCGGGATTGGGTGTAAGAGGGTTAAGGGTCATAGCTTTTACCCACGGCTACATATGCGCGGAAGTCGGTTTATGGCGCGAAGATTTTATTGCGCTTCCCGTGGGACTCCGTTTTTCCGAGATAAAAAATACCGCAAAACCTTGCTCAAATCAATTGATGAAAACCGCATGAAAATCTGTGCAGTAGTTTTTGAGCGAAGCCTTTATTGCGCTTCCCGTGGGATCTGACGATTTTTCCGGGATAAAAAGTAGCCTATGTTTCTCGGGAATAATGTAGCTTTCCAAAGGTGAAAGAATTTTTGAAATCGGTCCAGTAGTTTCGGAGCCTATTCATTACCAACAAACAAACAAATCTTTCCTCTTTATAATATTAGTATAGACTTATGGCGCCCGTGACTTCGTCGACTCGTCTGCATAAGATAAGTATTTTAGATATTTTATATTAGCATGCAATATATCTTTAAAAATTGTTGCCTATGTGTTATTCTTATGTATTAGCTACTAGTGAGCCGCCCCGGCTTCGCACGGCAATGCTGATACTAAATACACTACAGAAATACTGTGAACATTGTATATAATAAATTATAGTTTAAAAAACTAAAAAGAAACACACTTTAAAAATTGTTTCATATAAAAAAGTATGAACTCGAAAAAATGATATTATTGAACAAAACACGTGGGGTGCTTATGTTATTATTAGAGATCGCATAATCGGATGCATATTTACCTAAAGTTAATTTTTGGCTCACAAATTATGGAAGCGGCTTTTTAAAATACATTCTGTTAAATAAAAATCCCGGGAAAATATGGGACTGCAAATTTAATGTAGTGAAATTGTTTGAAAATTACTAAATTAGCACGTGGTATTTATTTTCAAAAGACCGAGACTCCGGGTTCATTTAGACAACTATGCATACGTATTTACATGAAGTTTAGTTTCAGTTCCCCGTGCGATTTATGAATGTACGATTTATTACATGAAGAGTACCTCTACTATATACCTATATACTTACTCACAAATCACACGGGGAACTGAAACTAACCTTCATGTAACGTCGTTTTTAAGCTCATATTACCGACTAGTTTTGCATTACCAAAATGTTCTACAGTACCGGAATTCCGGGATTTTTATTTCTGGAAACAAAATAAAAAGACAGTTCCATACTTTGTCAAAAATTAAATTAGGTAAATAAATAAACATCCGGCTAACCAATTCCGCAATCCCGGGATTTTTATTTAACAAAACAATAAAAAGCCGTTCCCATACTTCGTCTTAAACTAACTTTAGGTAAATATGCATCCGATTATCCGATCTCTAGTTACTATAAATATAAACCTTGCTTTTCAATCACTCTATCTCTGTTGCGTAGTTTTAAAGATTTAAGCATACATATGGATATAAGGACAGAGAAAACGACTTTGTTTTATACTATACTAGCGACCCGCCCCGGCTTCGCACGGGTGCAGTGAAAAAATGGTTATGGTGGGTTATCCCTAAGAGATAGACATATACCATCGCGGACTTTTTTGTGGATTTTTGTAAGTTGTACAATACTGTAGTACGTTATTTTGGTCTATCTCGTAAGGTTCAGCCAGCGTTTGCAATATAAGCGCAAAAAAAACGTGCTTATTTACGACATCACATTAGAAACCTTTAAATTTATCAGTGTTTCTCTACTATATTATGCATTTATTATACATACAAACCTTCCTTAAGAATCACTCTATCTATTAAAAAAACCGCGTCAAAGTCCGTTGCGTAGTTTTAAAGATCTAAGCATACATACGGACATACAGCGAAAGCGACTTTGTTTTATACTATGTATTGATTTACACCTTCGGTTGGTTTTAATCTTTATTTTCTAAACATTTCTATAGTAATCTAGCACTAAATATAGCCTATGTTACTCAGTGATAATGTAGCTTTCTAAAGAATTATTAAAATCGGTCTAGTACTTTCTGAGTTTATTCGTTACATACAAAAATACATATCTTTTCTCTTTATAATATTGGTGTAGATATTATTGAAAAATTTCATAAAAACCATTTAGTATTTTTTTTTATTGCTAAAGTTGACAAACAAGCAGGCTGCCCACCTGATGGTAAGTGGTAACAGTCGCCTATAGTACATGTGGTTCCCACGAGATTCGCAGCAAATCTGCAAACCTCATAAGAACCACAGTATACGTTGCCAACTTGTGACATAAGATGTAAAGTCACAGTACCCAGTAATTTCACTGCCTATCTTACCCTTCACGCCGGAACACAGCAAAGCGAACCCTGCTGTTTGGCGGCGGAAATAGGTAAGACGGAGGTACCCATGCAGACGACCCTGGTACAGAGTCTACCTCCTAGAATATTTTTTAGAGTTGTGTACTATAAATAAATAGATACCCATGTGCAAGTATTAATTGTGTAAATTTAATTAGCCTACACCAGTATATGAATAAACAAGTCCAACAAACAGAACGACATTCACGAAACAGCGTGCTAATAGAGTCCAAGAGCTCACGTTTGAAATTTACAGACAGGGGTGAATTTAGTGCCCACCTCCCGTAATAAAACCGTGTCTTAGAGAGAGCAGCTAGGTTAAGAGGCACTTAAGGGACATCTAACTATTTAACAAGTTGAAACCCAATACGCTTCGCTAAATAAACAGCGCTGTAGAGGGGTATTGAATTGGGGTCGTGCGTGTAGCTCCAATTTGGTTTTTGCCAATTAATACGATGGGTTCGGTTGTGTTGTGTTTTATATTAATTGTGTTTCCGTTTTTATCAATAATTTGTTCGTTCGGTAAATTGAAAAAGTTTTATTGATTGCTGTTTTGATAACATTAATATGCGACGTAAAAATACATACGTACTCACGTCTGTAGTCTGTAGGTACAGGAGACCTATTTTTCAATAATTCTGATTTTTGAATATCACTGATGTGACTACCTTAGTCACAGGTGTGATTTCATTACGAGTGCCCTCACCCACTCGTAATCAAGTCATACTTGTGGAAATGTTATCTGTGTTTTGTTTGATTTTTCAGTCTATATATACAATATAATATATATATATATATGAATGTAGCACACACACACATATATATATATATATATGTGAATCTGTGAAGCAGAAAAAAAATTTTTTTTTTTTTTTACACATATGACACAGTTAATCAGAAATTCATTTACATACACTCTATAACACACATACACATAACACACACAAACAACACACATACACAATTCATTCTTAACTTTGGGATTAATATCACTTCGTATCTTACCTGGGCACCTAATCGTTTTAGTTTGTATTCCTTTTCTTAATTTTAAATTAATTGACTATTTGTATTTATTTGCCAAAATTAAATGTACATACATTATTTATTTAGTTTAGGTCGCTCGAGCTGTGTATTGTATATTCTTGGGTATCGTGGTCTGGATTCTACGATACAAGCTAAGCTTAGTGTAGAGTTCGATAGTTATAAGTTTTATTTTGCAATAATTATTATAAGGAAATAAATAAATAAATAAAAAAAATAAATAAAAAAAAATAATAACCATAATGGTTAAGCTGGCAATAACCGGCAGCGACTACATTCTGCGTGGAACCGAACTCTTACATTTATGTGTGTACTTTATCTATGTTGGCAGCTCTGCGATCAACTTTCAAAAATTGGATGTTGAGGAAGCCGTGACCTCAAAGTCACGTGACCGTGACCGCTGACTAAATAGTCAGCGGTGATTTCGAAATAGCATTCGTAATTCAAAAGGTCTCCAGGTCACAGTTTTCCATCAACTACGATCCAAATCTATTTCCGTAGCTTCCTCTTTCTTTCTTTTTATTAATACTTTCGTGCACGCTTTTCGGTTACTGGTAATCTTGACCAAATTTTTTTATACAATATTTTACGTCGCATGTAAAAAAAGTATTGTTGCACAGTTACCCAAAACAATATGTTACTAAAGTTATCTGATAGAATAAATAGCTGCTGTTAAATTAACTTACGGCATTAAGCTTCCAATAGAAACACCATTTTGAGGTAATCACTTAAATCAACATAGGGCTTATGTAAAAAGTAAGAGGAGTTTCCATCTACGAAGGTTAATTCTCGAGTACAGTCACGTGGTCCAACGAATTTTCCGTATTGCCAACCTTTTTAACTCAAGTAGGCTATTTGAAAACATTTGGTCGAATCGATAGTTACATATTAATTGAAATTGAAAATTTGTATATAATACATTTATCGTATCGTATAGAAAATTTAAATAGAGCAATGAAACATAATAATATCAAATGATAATAATGCCAAAAACTAGAAGTTTAACTTACGTAGTTCCACAATGTTACTGACATGCTTTTTACTTAACATTTTAAGAATACATTTTAAGAATACACTTACAAAAACAGTATTTAAGCTTTGTATGACTAAATAATTGCTTGCAATGTTAAGAAGGTTATACAGTGACATAAGTGCTAACACCGTGTAACTCGACAATTGTTACTTTTCAGTAGGTAATAAAACTTTTGATAATGAAACTAAGTTTGATAACAATCATGCTCAATGCTTTTGAAAATATTTAGATACGTGTTATACAGTAGTTCAATTTTCCTAAGATCGTCGTAACTGCGATTAAATTTAATTACTATAATCTTCCATTACAATATTTGTTGGCGCTGTGGTCTTACAGGCCTTGTATCCATGGGATTCAAGAGATCCTATGTAATGTGTTTTTCATTTCTTTACGTAATTTCATTTGACTCTTCTATGTTGAAAGAAGACGCAAAAAGGTAACCTATTACATTTGCCAAGACACTGGAACTAGAACATTGGGTTTGATCAAAGCCTGGTTTCATCAAAAATAATAAAAATAATAAGATTTATATACGGACTATTATATTTTGACATGATCTCCATGAAATAAATACTCTTCTGATATGGTCACGTGTTAAGAAGAGGGAATGAACATGTTACAGGAAAGTTATCCACATGAAAGCGGACGGGCGTGTGGGGAGAGGAAGACCGAAGAACAGATAGATGGACTGTGTGAATGTTGATGTCGCAGCCAACTGGTTAAAATAGCTGTTCAATCAAACAGCTAGCCCTTTGACTGAACAACGTCATTCAATCGCACAGCTATACGTCGTTTAGCCGACTTGTTGATTGCAACGTTCAACATTACAGCTAGGCGACACTCAGCCGACTGGTTAAATGGCAAATTAACTAAGGTGACCATTAGTTTAGTACTTAATTTGAGAGAATAGGAAGACTTTTTGTGATTTCTTGAGGGGTTATTCTTGAATTAAGTTTAAGAGGTGACCAAAAGTTTGATGTAATAAGTAAAAATGAAAAACAAGTTATTAATCATAATATCGGTTATTGCACTAAGCAAAAAAATTACAAACTCAAAAATTTACGAAGCATGAATCATTTCATAATCCCGTAATTTCTCCTTGAATATTTGTTTAAATTTTGATTCACTCGTATCACTCGTAAGTGACCTCATAATTTCTGTGTCTTTAATAACACGGGTAACGTATATTTACTACTTACTTTCCGAAAAATATCTTGAAACAATCAAAAACCACGGCTAGTTGACGCCATATTGAAAACAAAACGCACCTAGCGCCGCGGTGGTGAGCGCTGAACTAACTAAATAAGACGGCGGCTTTTGAATCAGCTGTAGTGTTGAACGTTTTGAGCGACTCAAATATTCAATTCATAAGCTAGATGTATGGTTGAATGGCGTTGTTCAGTCAAAGGGCTAGCTGTTTGATTGAACGGCTATTTTAACCAGTTGGCTGCGACATTAATATGTTTAAGAAAGGAGTGAGTGTCGAAATAGCGAGTGTTAGAGGAGAGCGGAAGAGGAAGATATGTTACGCCGAACTCAAATAAAATTGGGGAACAAGGCGATCAAAAAATAATATCAAATAATTAACTGTCTGTTACCAAAAGTATCCATAATTGTATATAGGCACGGAGTATACGAAACAAATATACTAGCCCAGAAAAGACAGCTTTAAAAACAGGATCGTACATGGACTGAGTTGATGATATAATTTTTGGATTTGATAATCGATTTAGAAGTTGATTCGTATCTATTTTATTGGGTCGAATTTTATTGAACTTTTTGATGTATTCTATTTGTAAAGAACTCGAGAAACGATTAAAATCGCTAGTTAAAATCCTAATCCTAGTTAAAATCGCATTAAATAGATTCGTTCTAAATTAGTGCGTACCAAAGATAATAATGCGATTTCACCAAACTATAGACTCTAGTCTATTAAATATCATCTGTTCTGTTGCCTGCTTTAGCTTAATAACAAAGTCGTTGATGGAGAACTTGGCAAGTTTTAACGAGATTTTTGAAGCACCACTGTGGCTGGGGAAGTGGAATTCTCGTCGCAAATTGAGTTAGGTGAAGTTAGTCCGACCTGTCCTTACACAGGTAGGACTGTGAATTATATATTGGGGCAATGTGGAAACAACAAAAAAGTCTGGTCGAGTATTTTTATTTCAATGTTGGTAGGCTTAGACTGACCGCGAAGAGAAAATTTGTCTCTTCGGAGTATGCAAATTGTTTTAAAGCTGCTTGACGTTATCTTATGCTTTCATTTTCACTCGTTCATCAAATTGCTAAAACCGTGGTTAAAAATGTTTTAACGTTTTAATAATATTAGGTCCTTTATCACGAAATTGTCGTTTCGTATGGAGATTAAAATCTTTTTTCATACTCACGTTTAAATTATTTATTATATAATAAAATATAAAGAAATTATTGAATATATGTCAATTAAAATATTAGAAAATGTATTAACAAAGTTTCTGATAAGAACATACAAAATAGTGTCAAAAATCCGACGTGAATAAACAAATTGTTACATTCAAGAGTAATGAAAAATTGCTTTATATTAAATATATATTAATTGCGTTATTGTGCTTTTATTATTAATGTATTGTAAAAATAAACAGTTTTTATAAATCTTTCGTTTCACTCATAAAGACTAAAAGACGAAGAATAAAAAAAAGAGAAAGAGAGGATAAGCTAGAACGTCTGCAAAACCTAGGAATATTTACTAGCTTGTGCCGCGACTTCGTATGCGCAGGATTAATATTTCGAGTAGCTTGCATTATTGTGGCGTTTATCTTTATAAATTGTATTCTATGTTTTTTTTTTTAATGAATAAGCTATATTATTGTAGTGTCATTAAAATCTATTCAGTAGTTTTTACGTGAAAGAGTAACAAACATCCATCCATAAAATTTTCGCGTTTATAATATTAAATAAATTTAATTAATAATAATTGGTTTGGCAACGAGATGCGTAGCACGCCATCTAAGTTTGAATTGTCAAGCTTAGTACAGGGAGGCAAGAATCCTTGTCGCCGTGAGAGATGGCGCCACGCGTCGCAGTTTTTTGTATCGAACGGACAGTTATTTTTTTTTGAATCATCAGAAAAGTACTCTGTGCAATCTGTATCTCTCGCAAAAGTGTGAACTCAACGCGCCTCGCATCGCATCTCCAAAATTTTAATTATTAAGTGTTGTGCTAAGAAGTCTCGCCTCTCCACATTATCACATCTTGGAGGATTGCCGCAGCTGTTCTGGTAAGACTTTTCTTTCTTGGATAGGTTTGTCTGCGCAATTCAACGCTGAACCAACTCTCGCCTACGCATATACAGTCCACTAAAATTTTCAATTTGTCATTACGACATAACTTTTTTCTTTTCGCTCGACCAATAATAATAAATAGGATTTTTCGTCTTTAGTATGATCACGAGTCTCAGTTTCGTTTTAAGCTTCAGTAACTGTCCGGAAACAGTGAAACGTGCATATTACGTTAAAATTTTACAGGGTCTATTTTTTCACGAATTAATGCCATCTTTATTCCATTTACCCTCTCCGGATCCTCGACATCAAACCGTCCTGTTTCTGTAAAGGACAACGGCAGTTCATATACAGGCTACTTTTTGTCATGTACCAGGGCCATGATTATGCAATATATTTTACATTTAAAAGACACTATTTTGCATTTATCAGATTACAATTTCAACTTGTCTTAAATCAAATAATACAAATTAAAATCAGTACCGCAAAACCGGAAACAAAACGCATTACGAAAACAAAACGCAACACGATTATCAGTACTACATAGAAGAAAAATGTATTAATCGTTTAAATGAAATCGATTTTTTGTGAATTTTATTGTATGTTTTGAATCTTTAGATTTATGTAATGCAAATGGTAGCACAGTGTTTTCTTAATGCAAAAAACTTTGCTATAAACTATACTTTGACTGACATCGAAGAATTATCTTTCTCTTCGATTTTGAGTACATCATTATACGTTATTATTATTGACTAGCTGACCCGTGCCCACTTTCGTTGGGCATAATATTAATAATCCCCGAAGCGAGCACGAACGCGATCCGAATTAAACCCGAAGCCATCGCGCGCCGTCCGCCGCCTGTTTTTTTCTCCGATTCACTTTGCAAAACGGACTACCACGTAAAAACCTTTTTATTTTTCGGTTTTTTATATAACCTATGACACTCAGCAATAACGTGGCCTTCTATTGCTGAAAGAATTTTTAAAATCGGTTCAGTAGATCCTGAGATTACCCCTTACAATTTAACAAATATACAAATATACAAACACACAAACTTTACTTCTTTATAATATTATAGTATAGATAAGATAGATATGCAGAACAGTAACTAATATAATTTTAATGCATTATCTACATATTCCAATGTCTAATATTTTTGTTGCTGTTCGCTACGTGTTCTGTAACTCATATTCATTCTTAGTAAGATGTTTTGAAAAAGATATATATAGCTTAAAAATAATCAGTTACAAAGAACAAAAATCGATAAACATAACCTCACTTTTTGTTTTCAAAACATAACTATTGAATGACAACTTAATAATTGTTTTCTATTTTTGTTACTGGCTGTCCAGAAAATTATCATTATTTCGACATGTTTCCTTATAGTACGTGATAAAAAATGTGTGTACGAAACTCCCATACAAGCTTGCCGTTCTCCTTTAAAGTAAATGTCCAATACAACTTACAATTTTAACTTAACTCGTTCTTCGTCTTGAGCTGCTTTGGAATGGCCTGCCTAGTTGATAGCACCTCGTTGTGTCTTTCAATCTCAAATATATATTTGAGATTGAAAGAAATAATCAAGGAGAAAATCGGAAATGTAAGTACCAGTGCTTCTGTTATATTGATTTATTATAAATTATTTAGGTTTATAACATATGTGTATGTAGTGGCATCGCAATGTGGACCATTTTTTTTTTCTTTCCCCTGAGGAAAATGCATTAAATTGCTCTCCTCCCCAGAAGGGGGAGGCCTACCCACTAAAAACCTCAGGGATGGCCTTCCTCAGGCATGTAGGGAGCCCCCGGGAACATCAAGCCACTTCCGGTAACCTCCAGCCTCCGCTCCCCTGTCTAGAGGGGAGCCCTCCTCGGGGGAGGCTAACGCAATCGCAATGTGGACCCTACCACATGTACCCGAAGAAGCAAGGGGAACACCGGGGGGTTTTAGTGGGACACGTTCATCGCCTAGCCAACGGACGGGTATGGTGCGATTTCAAACATTTCCCCTCGAAAAAAAATCAGCTTTTTAACATATGTATTAGTTGAATATAGCTTACTTTGTATTAACGTTCGCGAAAGTCGAATTCCCATCTTTTAATTAATTGATATTTGTACAGTACTAATCCCGTTTCTTCCGTTTAATTATGACTAATGCTAGTATAAAATGGTAGAGCTCTCTTAAGGAGATAAGCTTGCCTTTGTACAAATGTTTCTTGTTGTATATCTTGTGTAATTATATATCATATAAAGGCAACATAAATGATCCGGATGAGGCGCGAAAATTCCTCATTTAATATACGCAGCTCATAATGATATAAAGATATTTAACGAAATAATCGAACGATGAAGCTTCCATTCCCGTATTATCGATGTTCATATTTATGTTCTCGACTACGAATCTATTGATACGAATATATTGAATATGAATTTTGTTATAAACTGATTAGGTAATTGAAAACATTATTTCATATCGCTCCTTCTTAATGTACGTTTCATGTCATCTGTTATTATTTTCAATTTCAAATGTTTTACAAAACAACTCTTGTACGTTAGAATACGATAAATAAAAAAAGGCGTTTGCCAAGAAGCCGCTAAGTGTCATGTTGAAACGCGTAAATTTTATCCCCGTTTTTATTCCTTATTAAAGAGGCTGTCTCTCTTTCATGATTTACAGGTGTAATTTACCAGTCCCACAATAATTCAGCGCGAGAAGTGCTAAGTAGCTCAATATTTGCCGCACATAAAATTTTGCACTTAATTTTAACTTCGTTATTTAACTATAAACCGTTTATAAATATTAAATAGATAGATAATGAGTTTATTTGTTACAACATACACATTCATACATATTACACAGAAGAGACGAAATTTCCAGTAATAATGGATACAAGAACACAGATTTTCAGCCGCTACCCAAACATGAAACGCGGGCATAGCTGCTGTTCAAACTAAAACAAGTATCGACTTTTATGTATGTGTGTGGAATGTGCCATTGCCATACAAACATGTACAAATAGTACGTCTTTTGTATAAATATAAAATAAATATAAGTTATTATGTTATTAGAGTGACGACCTGATAACCTAATTTATATTATACAGGGTGCGCCAGAGAAACTTACTTATTTGAAAGGTCAATAAAAACAAAAGTACTTCAATTATTGATCTATTTTTTTTTTTATTTGAGAATACAATATACCAATTTTTTTTTCATGCAGTCTTGAAAATGACATCGGATAAATGGCGACCCCCATTGCGAATACACTGATGAAGTCGATTTTTGAAATTCGTCTCCACTCTTTGCAGCATATCAATCGGTATGTTGGCAATGGCGTCGCGAATGTTGTTCTTGAGGTGTGCTATGGTCCGTGGTCGATCGACATAAATCAGAGATTTCAAATAACCCCATAAAAAGAAATCGCATGGAGTCAAATCTGGAGAGCGGGCCGGCCGGTTATCAACCACAAAATCGCGTTCACTCAACTCTTGCACAACAGCCAATTTATAGGGATGAAATTGAAGGTCTTTATGGAGAATTCGTCGAACAGAGGTGTCAGAAATTCCCATAGCAACTGCGTGTTTGCGAGCCGAACGCCGGGGAGAACGCAAAACTGACTGCCTCACTCTTTCGATATTTTCCGGAGTTCTGATGGTTCTTTGAAGTCCATTTCTGGGTTTAGCGACACTTCCACATTCCCGAAAAGAGTAAACCCATGACAGAATCCAATTACGGCCAGGAACGAGTCTGTGAGGAGGAATTTCAAAGCGAGCGCGGAAGGCACGTTGCGTAGCAACAATTGAGCGGCCATTAGAAAAGAAGCTTTCGACTGCGAAGGCACGCTGCTCCCTAGACCAGAGCATGATGGCAACTGACGGGAAGGAGAAACAAATATTTGGCAACTTTCCCCTCCAGTTGCGACATCTAGCGACATTCTAGGAGACTAAATCACCGCGGGGGAATTTTTTCAAATAAGTAAGTTTCCCTGGCGCACCCTGTATATATTGCTTGGAAAGAAATGAAATCTTCGATTTTTTTTTTCAACGCACTTTTCCTACCTACCTACCTATTGTACCTATATACGGTAACTGGTATAGATCTCGTTGTCTCGACGCCGAGATGTTTACCAACTAAGCTATGAAAATATTGTTATATTATGTGGACTGAAATAATCAAACACGAAAGCAATACAATAAAAGAACTTTATGCAGCCGTTGCATACAATGCTCTTTCTACGAGTAGTAGTATTAAAGTAATATTATATCATGTATATTTACTACACAAAGTAGATTATCACAATTGATATATTTACAAACTAATCACGGTAATAGAATGACACGCATATTATTACAAAGAGAATGCAAATATGTGAATTTTGAAACTTGAGCCATATGTTTCATAGATTGTGCGTATTTAAATTTTACTCTTTTGACAATAACTTGCCAGTTATACGTATGTTAGCAATAAAGAAGTTATCTAGTGAAATTTCATGTTTATTATAGATCGCAATTCATACGCTTAGTAATGTGTGGTAACTAGGCGTGCTGTTATGGGGAATAGAGTATAAACTGTAATGAAATCATATTATGTATTTTCTTAACATAGATACTGTTCGTGATTGTTTAAAACGAATATTGAAAGTACAGGAGTGAAAAAAAATTGCCCATTTTTCGCAATGCAATATACACTCAAATCAACAAGTAATCTGTGCTAACTAAACGTACTATTATAGGGAATAGAGTATAAATTGCTATACAATTTTATTAGGTGTATTCTTATAATAGGTACTATTCGTAATTGTTTAACGCATGTAGAAGGTATAGGGGTAGAAAAAAATGTTTGAACATAACGTAACGATTGTATAATGTAATATACATTAACTAACCTACTACACTAAATATACAATTATGTACATAATTTATTTATACAATGGTTTACACATAAACGAAGAATTATATGGACATTTATATAGGACATATTATGTACTGTTTTCTTTAATGCATACGGAATTATGAGCGCTCACTTATATCGGTGGGCAATCTTTTCCAAATCTGAGCAGCACGACCGGTAAAGGGATGGAAAAAGAATTTGGTATTTGACGGGGGATGGATAAGGTTGTTTGTTCCGCATGAACGAACAAGATGAGAGGATGTAGGTGTTCGGTGAAAATGGCAACACAAATATTCGGGAAATTCGATATATGCGAGGATGTTTTTTTGTAAAAGTTTAAATGTACATATCTGAGATTATTAAAATACAGTTATACTAAGAAATACATTCCATCTCACTTTAGCTGTAATCTAATTCTAAAAAGCATCACAGGTTCATTCTTGTGTATACTATGCGATAAAATAAACTAAGCAAAACCGTGCAACTCGAGAGGTTGGGTTGTGAAATACAAACAGCGAATACAAACATCGAACAAGACCAACTTCGTGTGAAGTTTCTTGTAACGAAAAGACATAGATATTTGTTTTTAATTCGTCCTTTTTTTTGTAAGTTTGTATAATTATGTAACTTAACAAAAAAATATAACACAAACATGTCGTATGGATATTATAAGAACAGAACTAGCCAATACGTAGGTATAAAACAATAAATCAGTGAGTTGCGGCGAGAGGACTAACTAACTGCCGACAACCGCTGTTGTGGTGGACTGGGCGACCTTTACCCTTCTGCGTTAGTGACTTACGCTTGATTTATTTATCACTGCGGCGGGCAAATAAATTACAATTTGGGAATAATTTAGAACTTACAAGTTAGTTAGGACGCGTTGCTTCCCAGAGATTGGATTTGCGGATGATGGAATAGATGTTAATATTATGAATCTGTAACATTTTAACATAGTGTAGATTGGTGTTATCACCTCAATCACCTCAATTGATGAGCAATATGAATATAAGACTCGACCAAAGGAAATGTTTGGGCAGTATTTTACTGTATTGGTATCCAGAGCAAGATCCATAGCAGTTATAGACTTGGCTTAAACCTAAGATAAGAATAAAATGCAATATATATTTTTTAAAAACCGACCCACACTTGGATTTTATCCTGTATCGTGAAGGCAGTCACAAACAAAGAAATTTTGTAGGTCAAACAAAATATGTTCTATGCGGGAATTTTAAAATTTAATTTTTTGCGCGTTGATCGCAGAAAAGTTACCCTTTATCGCATCACCTCGATTTGAAAGCTCTCCCTTAACTGCCTCAGCCAGTATTGGAATTCTCGGTATCGACATATCGAGCAAAGTACAGTTCCGCGGACACCTAGAGGGTAACGCTAAAATAGCCTCAAAGAAACTTGGTGTGCTCAATAGATCGAGGCGGTATTTTACACCGGCCCGCAGAATGCAACTCTATAAGGCGCAAGTTCGGCCACATATGGAATACTGTTCCCATCTTTGGGCAGGGGCTCCCCAGTACCAGCTTCTCCCTCTGGACCGCATCCAACTGAGAGCGACTCGAATCGTCAACAGCCCGGATATTTCATGTCGGCTAGAGTCCTTGGCGCTGCGTAGAGATGTAGCTTCGCTATGTATTCTCTATCGCTTATATTACGGGGAGTGCTCCGAGGAATTGTTCGGATTAATTCCTGCTGCTAGCTTCCGACACCGTTCTATACGATACAACATTCATCCTCATCATCTAGACGCTTGGCAGTCCACCAAAGTGCGTTTTTCCAGCAATTTTCTGCCACGCACTACTAAACTGTGTAATGGGCCGAATTTTCGAATTGGGCCGGCTCGATCGGAGTGATACCACGGCCTCACAGAAAACCGGTGTAAAATAGCGCTTGCGCTGTCTTTCACCGAGTGTGTGAGGGTACCGGAGGCCCAACCCCCCTTTTCTCCTTTATTCTCCTTATTCCTCTTATTCCCTTTTAAAGGCCGGCAACGCATCTGTGACTCCTCTGGTGTTGCGGGTGTCCATGGGCAACGGTTATCGCTTACCATCAGGTGATCCGCTTGCTCGTTTGCTGCCCTATCCTATAAAAAAAAAATATTATAGATAGAATATGTTTGATATATCTTGCTATTGTAATTACAACGGTTAGACTACGTGTAGCAAATTACGCGGTCGTATCTTCATTTTTGCCTGGCGAACTTTGGTTATCAATACAATAATATAAACATGGACAAATTTCAATCTTAACGGAAACCAACCCTTCATCTTCATTATCCCTAAGGTTTTCTTGATGTTTTCCTTGTATCATACTTTTTGTTATGTTATTTGTTGTGAGTTATGTTGCGATAACATTTTTTCCTTTTCAAGCTCATCTACTGAGATTTGTTTTCAATAAAATATTTGAACAGAAACAGTGTCGGCATTATTTTAGTAAAACAAAAATGTCTAAAAATATGTTTTTTTTAATATTTAGTTGAAAGATTCTTTACATGAGACTACGTATTTACAGTCGGCATGATGTATGCGAATTTAACCTGCAATTGTCAAAAAACAAGACTCACTACGACATGCATTTCGTCTTTAACTTAGGGTTAGCTGATATTGTTCATAGGATCAAAGACTTCAAAATGACAAAAGTATACAATTTTGGTCGTTTGCTTAATCGCTTATTTCTACACAGGAATTACTTACCAGCTTACAATTTTCCAATGCATTTACTTCTCCTGAAGAATTTGAAGCTCGAAGCAAGCAGGTAGAAGTGAGAGAACTTTCTAACTGAGTATAATCATTGAAAACAGTTTAAAACTTTCATCGAAGTGTGAAGCACCGAGCGATACCCGCTCTATCTCAGAACTCTCACAAGTTTTAACTGTCGTTCCTTAAGCGGGTATTAAAAATTTAATGTAAGTGGTTATTACAAGATACTGGTGTTGCGAGACAACTATACCAACAAGTGTATTTTTATCTGATATTTAAGAAGTATAATAATTTCTGTAACGTTCTTCGACTTTGTGCGCAATAACCAATGTTTTAATGTTAGTTTAGTTTGGCTGGGCTTTTTCCTCACTTAGCCTTACAATCGGCCCGTTGTGCATTCTGTGCAGGTTAATTTCTTTCTTACCACTATCCGAGATTTTCCCAGAATGCCAAAAGCCTCTTGGGCTTTTGCATTTGCAGTAGCGATACTGGGAAGTGGAGTAGAGAAGGTTTGACCGATTTAATGCAAACTCATTGTTTTTACTTGTTTAATTCATAACTATCATTGAGAATTGTAATTGGCTTTTGCAATGTTTATTTTAGTTACCAAATATTATGGTAAGAACTGTTGATTCGCTGAATAAAATTTGGATTTTGGATTAAATTAAACTGAAAAACTCTTAGGCTTTCAACGCGGCTGAAATTATTCTATTCTAACTATAGTCACAAAAATTTTTGAAAACACCAAAACTTACCTCTAAGTGTTGAATACAACATAAGCATAAAAGTTAATATGAAAATAATAAGATAGATATGTGTTATCTGCGAATGGATATGTTAGAGGGAATTTAAATATTGCTCTTAAACTAAAAAATGGGAGGGAGGATAAACAATCATATAGGTACTTTTTTTTTTGTTCCCCCTGAGGAAAATGCATTAAATTGCATACCCCGGCTGTGGCGAGCCGGCGGTTATGTGGGGCTCTCCTCCCCAGAAGGGGGAGGCCTACCCACTAAAAACCTCATGGATGGCCTTCCTCAGGCATGTAGGGAGCCTCCGGGAACGCCAAGCTACTTACGGGAACCCCCAGCCTCCGCTCCCCCGTCGATACAGGGGAGCCCTCCACGGAAGGGGCGTGGTCCATCCCGGATCGCCGTATCCGCGGGCGCTACTTCATCGCGCCCGCCGGCGACCCGCGGCGGCGCCGCAGCTGTGCTACCAAGCCCGGCGCCGCCTTCTTCGAGCGGGATCGGCCATCTCCCGACCCCGCTCAGCGGCCTCCTTCTGGAGCATCACTGCTTCACAGATGGAGGCCACAGCCCTCCAACCTCCCTCGTCCGTCAGCATTGCCGTAATCAATGCCGGCGGAGATAGATCTCTCAGAATGTGTCGATCCCTCCCGTCCTATTCGACACAGATACTCACCGAAGCAGCCGTGCCCGGTGAGTATCTGAGTCAATTGGTAGGTGACCTCCTCCTTCCCGTGGAGCCAAGCTTCGAGGTGCGGGAGTACGGCACCGACGGCCCGCCGCGACGCATACGTCGCCGCGTACATGTAGGCCAGGATGTCGAATGGGGGGGAGCGTCCCAGAACCGTCGCCGCCTCGTACGAGATGGTACGGTAGCCTCGTACGATCCGTATGGCCATTATCCGCTGCAGGCTCCGTAGCAGAGCTCGAGCAGTCTCGCGACCACACGGGGGCCCCATACATGGCCACGCACGACGCCCTCGTACAGGCGGCGAACTCCATCCCACGACGGGAGACCTTGTACTAAATGAACTAGCAAGCAAGTATTTTTTTCTCTCTGAATTTTCACAAAGTCGTCAATTAGTAAGATTGCGTCCGATAAATTTCTTTTACGAGTTTAAATTGAATACGTTCACATTATAATGCTGAAAGATTTTTCTATGTAATATTACTGAAATTTGTATTGTCTTCGTATATTTTATCGACTTGTTCTACAGCAAAAGAACTAAGTCCACTCCGGTACCTTCTGTAGCTTTAATATTTCTAATTAAAAATTCAACCGCTTTGAACTTCAAACTTCCATTAAAAAGTTTGAGAGGCTACACCATTTTAAGATGAAATCGTCTACAATCTATGCATACAAAATTAAAGGATATTATGGAATGAGGTCCATCATTATACACAGATACTTTGAAAATACAGCGAGAACAAGGTTCAAGGGGTTTTCGAGGCTTTGCATTAGAATGAAACTGCATTAGAAATAATGCAATTAATGAAATTAGTTATTATGTAACTTTGAGATAGTATTTTATATTTAACTCATATAATATCCGTACAAAATGCAGGATTCTACTCCAACTTAGTCGGGTTAATGATTTTTTTTCAAGTTTCTCCCTATAGCCTCATGTTTTCCTGTACATTAGCGAAGTCGGAAAAATTTGAATATCGATAATATGTAATTTCTACAGTGTTTCATTCATTCTTAGAAATATAACTAGAAACGTATACAGCTATTTACTGGTCCTGATATTTGGTTTTTATACGTGAAGCAATTTGACCTGGAAAAAAAGAAGAATTAAAAACTTATACAGCGAATTTTGGAAGCACAGTGACGAGGCTACTACAACCCAGGTTAATTTCCTGACAAGACAAGAATTAGCTAACCAGCGTCGCTGACGTGAAGTTCCTGTTGGAAGGTGAGATTAATCTCTACTCCCTGTACAAGGGCAATACTTGTACCGATTAAGCTGCCATGTTTAAAGGTAAAAAAATTCACTACCGGTGTTAGATTCTTCGACTCTGATACTTTTTTAAAAGGTAGAAAGTTCACTATTGGTGTTTAACTGTTCCATTCTGATACTTTTTTAAGTCTATAAAGCTTACTATTGGTGTTAGACTGTTTCACTTTCATACTTTTTAAAAAATGTAAAGTTAATTATTGTTGTTAGACTGTTTCACTCTGATACTTTTTTAAAGGTATAGGTAAGGTTAATTTCTCTACCCGGGTTTCATTAGAAGCAACCTCCCTAATTCGCAAAGCTGGTTAATAACTATATGTAATTTTAGATATCCTTCACGATTAGTCCATGTCATCATCAGACAAGAATAACAGCCTTTGTAAGATGAATAACGAATGTATTAGTAATCAAATCAATAGATTGCTTCCGACTTTATTCATTATTTGATCCCTGTATAAAATGGTTTGTATATTTCAAATTTGTGATTAATTCTGATCAAATTATATGGTTAATTTAAAATATGATCGGAACCAATCAGATTTAAAATGTTGATCTTAATTAGCGCTCTGTGAAAAGTGTGAATAATGGCTAATTTTCTTTAGCTTATTTTATATGATTTGTTTATTGTGTACAAATTTGATCTATATTTCTTCGTCTTGTTCTTATAGAAAACGACCCCGAATAAATAGGCAGATTTCATACAATATTTGCCAGTGCATTATTTATGTCAGCCTTCAAGCATTGACATTTTTTTTTAGTGAATATCACAGTATATATTCAATATATGATTAATATTGAATATATCATTATTGAGCATATATTTATATGTTATATATATAATATAATATTATACAGGTGGTTGTTAATATTGTAATCAAGTATTTTATTTGTAAGTTTTAAGTAGATAAAAAGGATAAGTTTAAAATTATATATCTCTTTGTTTCTTAGGATTAGATTATTTGTTTCAATATTGTATCATGTTTTGTAATTAGAATATTTTTCTCATATTAAAACAGTATTTTATATTGTTTCGTTAATTTAAATAGTTACGTTATATCATTGATATTAAGTCCAAGTTACTCAAGAGAATTTTGGCCTATTTCATATAACAGAACTGTAAAATATGAGATAGCCTGACTGTCTCTGGTTTTGCCAAGTCCTAAATATGAAAGGCTGGTGACAAATATTAAATGTACTAGTCTCTCTCTAGTAGTTATCTGTACTTCTTCCAAAATATTACACATATAACAAAAAACACAAAATATAACACCATGCAGGTCGACCTAGGCGGACATATCTCGATCAAATCGAAGATGTCCTAAAGAAAGGCCGGGTCAAGAGTACTCGCAACCGAAGAGCATGCATGAAGACGCTCATAAAAGTGAAGGAAGCAAGAGAAGTGTGCCAGGATCGTAGCAAGTGGAGAGAGGTGATCTCTGCCTACCCCATTGGGAACAAGGCGTGACATATATGTATGTATGTACTTAACGCCATTCCATAACCAATTTCGATCCGTTGAAAAAGCTTAGGTCTAAACACTTACACAAAAAACAGCGGCAAAAACAATCATATATACTTAACAGCTAATCTAAATTACGATTACGTACCTTTAGTCTGAAATAAAAGAAAACCCGTTTCCGTTTTCACATTCATTTCAATCCATCTCTACGTCCCAAACTACGGGGGCTACACTGAAACCTTAGTTAATGTTTAGAGTACGCAGATCGTAGTGTATTCCTACATTCTGTTCACGCATCTCTATATCGCACATGCTCTCGCTACGTTGCATAGCGAAGTGCGAGCTCGAAGCTTTCATTATGGAACTAGAGAGTAGCTATTCTGTCTTTCCCTACTCGCTCAAGCGTCAAACCAATTTAGCCATCATCCACATTTCGCTGGAAGCTAAAGCGTGCACTTGACGTGCGATAAATACACAGCCAAATTAACAAGTGACAAAATGAATTTATCATTTAGAGTTATACCTACCCTATAAATGAGAGTGGAATGAATATATAATACATAATTATAACTGCTTTTCCGTTACAGAGTGTGTGATTAAGTAATATACATACATATATGTCACGCCTTGTTCCCAATGGGGTAGGCAGAGACCACCTCTCTCCACTTGCTACGATCCTGGCACACTTCTCTTGCTTCCTCCACTTTCATGAATTCATGGTACTTTACATTTTAATTGATTAAAATGAACGGATGACTCCGATGTCAACGGAGGAATGAAATATCAGTGGAATTGAATAAGACGTACATATATTACGAAATCAGAATAAAATTAAAAGCAAAATGGAGCAAACTCAATATAGCTACTAATATTTAAACGCGAAAAACATTATTCGTAGATACGAATTCAGATGAATTTATAAAGATATGCATATTGTGTGAATAGTCCAAAATATGATGAGCGTCAAGTACGTAGGAAAAATCTACCTAATCTAATCTATCTATCTAGAAGTCGCAAGCATATAGCTAGTTTAAAATAAATAAAGGTATTCAATCTTAATATTGTTTAGTTTGGATCTATAAACCTATAGAGGCTATCAAGATATACCGTATTTAATATGAACTAGCTGTACCCACGACTTTGTCCGCGTGGAATCGTAATTTTAGGTAGCATTTTTAATGACTGAGAGTGTTATAAACGTAAGAGTAGACAAATATAATCAGAAAGCTTCGAACTGCTAAGCTATCGGGAGTTACACGAGTTATTGTGAGTCAACCATAAAAGATAGACATATGCTGGATATATATATATATATCCAGTTTTCTGCACCACCTAAATGTTGTGTCTCAGAAAATACCTTAAGAATTGTACACAAATTATTTGTAAAACAATAAATACACCGAAGTTAAGGTAAAAATCGTGAAACAAAATGCACCCCACACGAGTATAGCATATTTGACATACATACGAGTACGTATACGACGCCATGATTATTTTGTCAGCTGCGGATGCTTCTTGCTTAATTGTGCGTAAAAGCAAAAAAGCAATTTTAAAAGGATCGGAGAAAAGCACACTCCAGAAGTCGTGGGCTTTGAGAAATTTATGGCGCTTGCCAAAAATGTTCCGTTGTTTCCCCGGGCGCAAAATTATTTAGATTTACTATGCACAGAATTTTAATTTAGCTTGTGTTTTAATTTTCCTAATAGACGTCTCGGTTCGTATTTCAATATGAGATTATAATTATTGTTAAAATTGATAATAATATACATTAAATAAGCCAGACGGCGCCATCTATGATACTAGCGTGTCTAGATCATATTATAATCATATATATGTATAATCTGTAATATTTTAATGGCCTCTTTTTTTCTCAATTCTGTGTTGCAATAAAACGGTCGTTCTAAATTCACAATAATTATCTCCAATACCCGTAACATAGCTTTAATATGATTTTAATTTCAAATATAATAATATATTGAAATCTCGTGCGACAGTATTTATTATTGAATTCATTTAAAATGGGTTGACCCATTTTATAAATATTTTTCGTATATATTTGGTTAGTCTAATGTATTTACGCACTTATGGGCTTATTCTCCTAGATGATAAGAGTGATTTATCAGCAGTAATATATAGTGAAAAATAATCCTGTGATAATTTGAGTTCTTAAGCTAAAAGAGATCCAAAATTTTATTTTGATGAAACATCAGATGGAGAGAGTAAATCAATTAATGATCTATTGATAATTTTGAAATAGGATGGTTTTTACGAATAGGTTGAATATATTTATTATTTGTAAGAGGATGATCGAAGAGGTCCAAAAAAACTTTGCGATTTTACAACACAGATTAAAGTAATAAAAACTTAGATAATTAATAGTGATATTATCAGAAAAAATAAATTAGTATAAAGTTTATTAAGGTTTATTTTGTATTCATTATTGAAAAACAAGCATATTTTTAATTTTTTCATTACATCTAAGTTATTAATATTGAAATTAAATATAAAATAAGAAATTAATAATAAAATAGTAATAACGATATGTGATATTTCTTATACCAAAAATAGTTATGATTTGGCATGATATAATGTTTATAAATCTAAAATTTCACCATATTTCCATCAATCCCTTTTTTAATAGCGATATGGATATTTATATTTTCACATAGTTAATTTGTAATGAAAAGTTATTGTGTTGGGGTAAAAGGAAATAACAGGGTTTTCTTAATCAGTGTATATATTTGTTACTCTTTCGCGTAAAAACTACTGAATCAATTTTAGTGAAACTTTCCAATAATATAGCTTATACATCAGAATAACATATAAGTTACAATTTTTAAAAATACCTGCGAATTCGTCTACACAGACGGTAGATTTTTTCCTACTTATTTGACACTTATCGTCATATTTTGGCCAAATCACATGGGGAGTGAACGATAAATAAACTAAAAAATATTTCTAGCCTCGCAACACTAGTGTCCTCTATTCCTTTCTTTTCTTCTCTTATCCTTTTTTTTTATCCTGGCAGAGACCTATGTGCTCAAATACTACGAATGTGTTGAAATGTTATGTCATCAGTATTAGGTCCTTACATATGAAATTAGCGTTTTGTCGTACTGATCACTTTGATCTGATATATCTAATCTTTGGTTCCGAATTCCAAATTCAAATTTATAAATTGATTTAGCTGGTACATTTGAATATTTAAAACAACCATTCATTTGTTTCCGCCTCCTTATTTTTTTTTTTCTTTAGCGTCGCTTATTACCGCACGATGGAAAACATGAAATATCGATATATTTAGGAGTACGAGTCCTATCACGGCACTAGTGCTGCAGAAACAGCTCGAAGGACTAATGATGTGTACGGCGCTGGAGTCACAAAACAAAATACGGTTCGGTTTTTGGTTTCAACGTCTTCGTTCTGGAAATTTCGACCTTCAGAACCAACCCCGTGGACGGCCAGAGACCAAAGTGGAAAATGAAGAATGAAATTTATGAAATCGGAGCCACAGCCAGGCCAGAGGTATCAAAATAAGTATAAGTGTGTCAAAGAGATTGTACAGTGGCAGTTTTTTGTTCCTAATTATTTTATAGATAATGTCGCATAGCCCACCAAATCGCAAAAAAAGTCTAAATGACCTATTACATTTTGTCGCTATTCAATTTTGGAACGTGACATTAAATCCTCCAACGATGTATTTCTGTGCTCCAACGCACGCACGCAAACTGTTTTGATAGATATGATTGAATTTCAACTATATGTAGCGTTAATAAAGCGCAAATTGACTCTTTGATGTTAGGAACACACCTTCATTGCTTAAGCAACAGTGAGTGCTTTGCAATATGAACTTTATACAATAACAATAAAGCTCAATTCGACTGTACGTTTTAGTGAGAAAACGTTTGCATGGGAAAATAAAAGGGCTGTCTTTAGGGTATTTCCGATAATTATTTGAATTTTCCTCATTGTAAAAACCCTGCTTGAACTTCAACGAACATTAACAAAAAGAATTGGCCAAATTGGTCCAGGCGTTGTTGAATTATGCGCTTACCAACACATTATGCGATTCATTTTTATATATAAGAAGATTATCAATACACTATAAATATTTATGAAATCACGATATATTTCTATTTAGTTTTATTCACCCCATCGCTAACCATCGGGTTGTATTTCTATGACCGTTCAATTTTTCCCTTTACATTATAAGGGTATTCGTGATAAATTATGTAATTTGCAACCGCGCCCAGAGCGCCCGCAAAAACGTTTCGCGAATGGAGTGGCGCGAGTTCCGTCAAAAATACATATTTTTATTTATAACCTTCATTTTTTTACTCGTCCTTACCCTTAGGTGGGTGCGTTCCGAGCTTACGTGACATTTCGAGTAAGTTTAATCCGCGTGCTTCGTGCAGATTAAAAGAATATATATTCAAATTTATATTCTTTTAATCTGCACGAAGAGTCATCTATTTTTCCGTGTATGTAACTTTATAGTTAAAAGAATACACATAGCTTTATAGCTATGTGTATTCTTTTGATGTTGTATTGGTTTGATGCCAATAAGTGTCTCTAAAGGCTAATATTGCATAAAAGTAGTTTGGATTTTGATTTAACATTAATATATATTTTTTGCTGACCTAGGAAACGTTATCTTGCCATATACATTATTTCTAAGGATTGTATGTAGTTATAAAATGTTAGAGGTGCACAAACCCCTTTTTTTAACGAGGTAGAATACTGTTACGCACTGTACCTGTTAATGGCTAATTAACAGGCGTCTGGGTCTCACCCGGCGGGAAGCAGGGCGACAAAGCTCACGCCCGTGGAGGCGACCCGGGAGGGACTTCACTCCCGAATGGCCGGAGGGTGACGTCATAGGAGGTTGGAAGGGCTGCAAGATCACTCTTCCCCAAGAAGGGCTCCCCTAGCGCACCCAGGGAAGCGAAGGCCGGGGTCCTCAGATGCGACACCCTTCTGAGGACGAGAGCTTCAAATAACCAGCGGAACAAAATTCTGTCCTCACTTGGGGCGATCTGGGTACTGGAAGCCCAATTACTTCAGATCACCCTTGGACCACCCAGCTATGGGTCGGGTATTAACGCCTGTGGGAGATTACCGTGGACATGGAAGTAATCCCCAGCATTTGCATGGCCACACCTAGGGGTGGACAAACCCATAATAGCCGATACTCACTTACGGAATATGCATTTAAAATTTCGTAACAATCGAACACTCCGCTTTTTAGGACTAAGATAACTAACATTGTGACACGAGAATTTTTAGTATATCAATTTACACATGATCAATCATAATTCGTTAAATTCGCAAAAAAGAAACAATAAAGAGAAGCAAAGTTATAAATTTAATGCAAGTGTCAGTACCCGGTAACCTGATAAGTTCTCCGCTGTTAGCATCCACCTTCAACCTATACATACATACACTCCTTTTCCTATCGGGGTAGGCAGAGATTACGTCTTTCACTTGCTACGGTCTTTACATATCTCTTTCGCTTCATCTACTTTCATAACATTCCTCATACATGCTCGACGATTGCGGGTACTTCTGACCTGGCCTTTTTTGAGGACACTTTCGATTTGTTCGAAATATGTTCGCCTAGGTCTTCCTCGTCCCGTATCTCCACTCACTCCAGCTTCATAAATCATTTTGGTCAGTCTACTTTCATCCATCCGTTCCACATGCCCAAACCACCCAAGCATCCCTTTCTCTATTCTTGTCACGATATCCTCTTTCAAACCACATTTCTTTCTAATTACTTCATTATACAATCTGTCACTCAGTTTTACTCCTGCCATACTCCGCAAAGCTCTCATTTCTACTGCATTTATTCTCCTTTCAAGTCGTTTCTCCCATACCCAACCTACCTGCTATTATTATAAAATCTTGAGTCTATTTTGCGGAAGGCTTTCTATTGCAAAGTATTCCAACATATGCGTGCTTTTCGAGGACGTTTCTGCACCAACGCAATACAAGTCCTGCGATAAATGTGCATAATCCACTGTCTCTAAAGATACAATACACGAGTATTTTATATCAATATTGCTTTTAAATTTCACTTGTTATACGGAGCTGCGAATTATATTCTTTGTCTCTGTTTAGGACTTATGAGTTTCGGACCGCGGAAAAGGAAATTAAAAAGTAATAAAAAAAAAGATTTTGACATTATGGTTTTTCGGTACTTGACTGTCACTTCGGATTTTTTCACGGCATTTTTTATTGAGTTTTATTTTCTGGTGATTAATAATTGATCATTTACGTGTCATTTAGTTACGTGTATAAAGTGTATTTAAATATACCATTGGATAAATATTGGCATATTACGGTTTCGACGGGTTACATTTGGAAAAGTGGTCGGCCACGCGTTCTCCTATTTTTTACACTACAAGTATTGTAGTTTATGATATATATTTATAACCACATACGGTAGGGCACATTAGTACACACAAAACACACGTTCAAGCCAAGCCAGAACTACGGACCGGTAAGTAAGCAATATTATTATAATAGTTAAATAATATAACCAAATTACGGGCGTTCGGGAAAACGCAACAATTTTTGGTAGCAGAGCGTGGTTTCCTTTTCGGTTACGGACCTGTTATTTTGTAAATTCTAAATTTAATTTGGGGTTATATTAGGTATTGTTTTTTTTTTTCTGTTTGTTTTGTATTTACTTTAATTATTAAAATGTCGGACGGTTACAACGAAATTCGTCGCATATTGCAATGGTTGGTAAGCGCATTTTCTCTGGTGAGTAGACCAGACAGGGTTGAGGCCTTGAAAGAGCGGGCTTCAAATGCGAACAGATACATGGCGGACCTGGATCAAGCTTTACAAATGTGTTATGATAGGGCTGACATGAATCCAGACAATGAAACTTTGCAGGCAAGGTTGATTCAAGCTCAGGCAGACTACAAGCAATGCTTAGAATATTATGACAGCATTATTCAGGCGGTAAGGACACTGGATCTGGCCAGTAGTCCCACGGTTAAGGGTCAGTCAAGTAGTAATGCCTCAATTTATACTAGATTGCCGGATTTAAATTTGCCCAAGTATTCTGGTGGGTATGAAACTTGGATGTCATTTATTAACATTTTTGATTCTTTGGTACATTGTCGGATGGATATATCACTCTCACAAAAATTAAGTTATCTGTTGAGTTGTCTATCGGGAGACGCTCACCAGGTTATTTCACATTTAACCATAACAGATAACAATTATGAGACTGCAAGGGCGCTATTGATGGGCAGATATCAAAATATTAGGTTAATTGCGGATGCCCATGTGGCAAAGATATTAAATTTGCCTTATTTAAGGAATATCATGTTTATAAGGGATGATTTTTTAAATCCATTAAAGGTGGCCTATAATTGTTTGGAGAAATTAAATTTACCAGTAACGGAGTGGTCATTCTTGTTGCTCCATATTGTATTGAATAAGTTACCCTCTGATTTAAAATTAAGATTTGAACAAAAATATGGAAGCGGAGATGAGGCAAGCCCGTTGCCTAAATTTATTGACCTTTTGACCTTCTTGGAGGAAGAAGCACGGATTGTTGACAATGTAGGCTCACCTCCTGCAACGGCTACCTCAGGGCCATCTGGGAGGCCTGTGTCCAGTCAGGGAAGACCTGTATTCAGTCAGGGTAGGATTAGGCCACCCACTCGGGGGACTAGGGTAGGTATGGCTACATCGGACCATACTATTAATAATAGGTTGCAATCCAAGCGGGTTGGTTGCACCTTTTGTGGCATCATAGGCCATTTCATATCTAAATGCCAACATTTTATAAATTGTTCCCCTCAACAGCGGAGGCGTTTTGTGCAAAATCACAAGTTTGTGTTATTTTTGTTTAGGGGATCATCTTGTTAATAGTTGTGCAGTGGCACGGCCATGTATTCATTGTAACGGCAAACATCACGGGATGTTATGCCTGAATAGGAATGGTGGAGTTAGGCCTGCAGCGGCACGGATTGGTTCTCCTTCAGGAGGGGGTCAAAGCGGACAAGTACGGACTTCACCTCCTCATTCTGGACGAGCGTCGCCTCGACGGGTGGAGCGCGCGCGCGACACTCCATATACGGGTGGGGGTGGCTTTAGGCCTACTTCACAGGCATCTCCACATACGGGTGGGGGAGGCACCGGGCCTATGGTACAAGCACCCTATGCAGCGGGCATAGGGCATATTCAAGCGGACGAATCTCGTGACGTCACTGCGGAACAGTATGCGTCTGCGGCCTCGTATGCAGCGAGAGCGAGGGGTTTCTCACCACCACTCGCGGAACGGCCGCGATTGAGGAACACGCCGCCATCTTTCGGTCATCCGGTTGGTTACCGGACACCGGATGCCAGTTGGCACCTGACTCGGGCACCATTGGGGCGCTCGAGACCCCCTACATATAACCCTCTGGCGCTGTCGGCAGCCCAGGTTTTTAATCGGGTGAATGCTTCATTTCATAGTGACGTTCAAGAATAGGTAGTCGCCGCCGCCTCGCCAAATGCAACCTTTTTAAATACTTTTTATTGCCTACCGTTGCGGTAAGGATTTGTGATATTAACGGTTTTTATGTTAGAGCACGGGCTCTAGCGGACACGGGTTCGCAAGGTTGCATGATAACAGTTAATTTGGCGAGACGGTTAGGCCTATACATATTTAATAATAATATTTCGGTTCGTGGCATAGGTGATGTGCTCGTGTCACATGTTTATGGTCAATGTACCTTTAACATTGTTGGAGAATCGGTCTCTCAACCTGTTATTACAGTTACAGCACTAGTGTTGCATATTATATTATATTATATTTTAGGAGAACATCCACAGGTGGAATTACCTTCGCAAAATTTTGAACTCGGCTTCTCACCTGTCTTTGGCTGACAGAAAATTTTTAAATATTGGAAAAATTGATTTGTTGCTTGGTACTGATGTGCTTGGTCAATTATTGTGCACCGGACGCACTGTAAATTTAAATAATAATGGCTTGGTTGCTATACCATCGCACTACGGATATATGATTATGGGCCCAGCATATGATACGGTTTCTGATACGGTTTTTACGGGCGTTTCTCTTTCGGATTTAGTACAGCGTTTTTGGGAGACAGAAGAGGTACCCACGGTTTCACGGAAGGACCCGCTCGACGAAGAATGCGAGCGCCATTTTATCGAAAATGTTTATCGGTTACCGAACGGTCGTTTCGTTACTCGGTTGCCCTTTGTGAGCATTCGCAAACCGCTGGGGCAGTCCTACCTCACTGCTGAGAAACGCCTGCTTTCTATGGAACGTCGCATGAAGCGAGATACAGAGTTTCGCGACAAATACATTGAGTTCATGCGGGAATATGTACAATTAGGTCACATGTCCCTGGCACGGAGGGACTACTCATCGGAAGAACACTATTTCATACCACATCACGCGGTTTTTAAATCGGATAGCGGTAAGATACGGGTCGTGTTTGACGGGTCGGCCCCTTCCTCTAACGGTGTTTCATTGAACCAAATCCTGCACTCGGGTGCTAAACTACATAAAGATATTTCGGATCTTATTTCGGCCTTTCGTAGACACCAGGTGGTCTTCGCGACGGATATACGCATGATGTTCCGGCAAACGGTGATTGATGAGGCTGATAGACGGTATCAGCTGATTCTTTGGCGCGAGGACCCGTCTCACCCATTACGCGTCTACGAACTGAACACAAACACGTACGGTTTGAAATCTAGCCCCTGGATGGCTATGCGGTGCTTGTTGGAACTCGCTCAACGGGAACGCGTTCGATCCCTCGTGCGGCGGACGTCTTAGAGTCGGAAATTTTTGTCGATGACGTTATCACGGGTGGATCTTCGAACAGGAGGCTTTAATTTTACGTAACGAGCTCATAGCGTTATTGGCAACGGCTGGCTATGAACTACGGAAATGGATTTCGAACAGTCCACGTCTCTTAGAAGGACTACCAGCGGATCACGTTCAAGATCCATTGTTATTTGAGAATCCGGACTCTCCTCGTTCAACATCGGTTTTAGGTGTTCAGTATTTACCGGTTCCTGACATCTTTTCCTTTCGGGTTTTAACAATAACGGAAAAGATATGGACTAAGCGGCTAGTCCTGTCTACGGTTGCTCGTATCTATGATCCTAACGGGTGGATCGCTCCTATAATATTTTGGGCTAAATGTTTTCTACAACGGTTATGGTTGGCTGAGCTTAAGTGGGATGAGACCCTACCTACTGAACTCTTAACGGACTGGCTCGCATTTATTGATCAGTTACCCACTATCGGAAGGGTTGTTATACCTCGTAAAATACTTCCACCGGGGAAGTATCATGCGTCACTTCACGGTTTCTGTGACGCCTCGGAATCGGGTTTCGCGGCAGTCGTATATCTTCGGACGATACAGCCAGATGGTTCAGTAGCGTTACATCTAATCACGGTGAAGAGCAAGGTGGCTCCTATACGCAACCGCCAAACCATACCCAAATTGGAGCTCTCGGGAGCTGCGTTACTTACTCGGTTATTGAATCATGTTTGTGATACACTCGGGAAGCACATTAACATAGGCAACGTTTATGCGTGGACTGACAGCCAAATTGTTTTGCGTGGCTCCAGACCTCGGTACATAGGCTGGAAACATTTGTTGCGAATCGGGTTTCGCAAATTCAAAACTCGTCAGTGAATCTGAATTGGCGGCACGTACCCGGCGAGTTGAACCCCGCCGACGTGGCCTCTCGCGGCTGTTATGCCTCCTCGTTGGTGAGTCATAACCTTTGGTGGGGACCTGCTTGGTTGACGGCACCGGAGTCGTCATGGCCCCCTACGGTTTTAATCGGATCGGATCCGCTGCCCTGTGTGCGTGTCATGGCTGTGGAGAAAGAAATCGTCACAAACCCTCTTTTACTGCGGTTTAGCTCTCTTAATAAATTACTGGCCGTTACGGGATGGATGCGTCGGTTTATAACGAATACTCGCAAACCGGTTGTAAGAAATACATCTTTGTTTCTGACGGCAGGCGAACGGCGTGCTGCTCTCATGTTTTGGGTACGACGACGGTACAATCGGAACGGTTTTCTGACGAGCTTAAATCGTTACGGACGACGGGTCGGTAAAAGGGTGCCGTACAGAAACTTAACTTATTCATTGATGGCGAGGGATTACTTCGTGTTGGCGGACGGCTGCGCAACTCGAAGCTGCCGTATTCGGCTAGGCATCCCCTTTTGCTGCCCAAGGACGGACCCTTGACGCAGTTGATAGTAAGTGATCGGCACATTACTAACTCGCATGCAGGTTGTACGGCACTGCTTGCTATTCTTCAGCGGGAATTTTGGATACTATCGGCGCGACGGTGCGTCCGATCGGTTATATTTAAGTGTATACCTTGCTATCGGTTAAAGGCTAACACCATGCAGCCTATGATGGGTGACCTACCTAGCGATCGGGTTAGTGTCACAGACCTTTTCACGGTGTCGGTACGGATTTCGCTGGTCCTTTTATTGTCAGGGCTTCTCACTTGCGGACCTCTAAGACTTACAAAGTTTATTTATGTGTATTTGTTTGTCTGTCAACGAAGGCAGTACATTTAGAAATAGTATCTTCGCTTAGTACGGAAGCGTTTATCGCGGCGTTCGGACGTTTTGTTTCACGGAGGGGGTTACCGAGTTTGGTACGGTCGGACTGCGGCACAAATTATCAGGGTGCTGACAGGTATCTTAAGGAGGTCCATGATTTTTTAACGAAACATAGTACGGACTTGGGACAAGCAATGGCTACTCGTGGAAGTTTGATCCTCCTGGATGTCCTCATTGGGGAGGCATCTTTGAGGCTGTCGTGAAGGTGGCTAAGACACATTTGAGACGTGTTATTGGGGAAACGGTTCTTACGTTCGAGGAACTTACTACGGTCTTTTACAGAGTGGAAGCAACTTTAAATTCACGGCCTTTATGCCCACTCTCTTCGGATCCCAACGATATGGAGGTTTTGACACCGGGTCATTTCCTCATCGGCCAGCCCCTTGCAGCTCTCCCTGAGTATCCCTTTGAGAATGTACCACTGAGTCGACTTTCTCGCTTTCAAATGCTGCAACAGATGTCACAAAATTTTAATAAACGGTTTTATTCGGAGTATTTGCACATGTTGCAGCAGCGGCTGAAATGGACAGATAAAACGGCTCCTGCACGGGTAGGGGATCTTGTCCTGATTAAGGATTCAAATCTTTCTCCTCTACGTTGGCGTAGAGGACGCATTTTGAAGCTTTATCCAGGCTCTGACGGTGTACCTCGGTTCGCAGAGGTCTCGATCGGCGACTCTGTGATGCGCCGTGCGGTGGCAACCCTGTCCCGTCTACCGGTAGACTAGCGAGATGAGGGTTGCTCATCTCGGGGTGGGGGATTGTTTAGGACTTATGAGTTTCGGACCGCGGAAAAGGAAATTAAAAAGTAATAAAAAAAAAGATTTTGACATTATGGTTTTTCGGTACTTGACTGTCACTTCGGATTTTTTGGACGGCATTTTTTATTGAGTTTATTTTCTGTGGATTAATAATTGATCATTTACGGTCATTAGTTACGTGTATAAAGTGTGTATTTAAATATACCATTGGATAAATATTGGCATATTACGGTTTGACGGGATTACATTTACATTTGGAAAAGTGGTCGGCCACGCGTTCTCCTATTTTTTACACTACAAGTATTGTAGTTTATGATATATATTTATAACCACATACGGTAGGGCACATTAGTACACACAAAACACACGTTCAAGCCAAGCCAGAACTACGGACCGGTAAGTAAGCAATATTATTATATAGTTAAATAATATAACCAATTACGGGCGTTCGGAAAAACGCAACAGTCTCTATGAAAAATATGCCTCACTAAATAGTATTCAAATTTATCTGACAGCATGTCGAAGTTCGCAAATTCAGAAAGGGGCTGCCAGTAAAACCTAATGATATTAAATTCAATGTAATCTTAATACCCTACGTTAACATTATGTGAACGTAGAAAGGTATTAAAATTAAAATTGAACAAAAGAAATGTTGAATCATCTGAGAGTTAAATAGATAATCAGATAGCTACACAAAAATTAAAAACGGCAATCGAATGAAGCACAAAATTATACAGATAATATGCTTCAGTTTTATTTGTATTTCATATTGGACTGCTGCGAAGGGTACCTACCACACCATGGTTGGTTTGTTTGCATTATTTTGTTTAAGTTTATAGATTCAGCGTAATTCACTAAGATTTCTTTAAGATTTTTAAATTTGTAACACTAGAAGGACCTGCATAAAAGCAATAATAAAGATTAAAAGCTATACAATTACTTTACTATTTATTTCATATATAAAACAGTATATACAAAATAATATCTAAAGCCAAAAATATCACTAAAGTAATTGCAATAAGTTACATTTTCATTTAAAAATTTGAAGATATCATCGCATAGGATGGTCAGATCATGATATATCTGACTGGAAAGAACCTATTAATTAATTTAATATTGAAAGTCATCAAATCAAATTAATTTAATTAGGCACAAATTGTTGAATAAAATACATGTATAAATACATATTATTGTTAAACGGAACATAAGTTTGCCTATTTCTTTACAAAAGCAGGTTGCAGCCAATTAAAACAAAAATATTCTATACCGAACCTTAAAAACTAGGTTAAAACGCAATATATGTGCATTCTACTAATTATATTATTAATGTACAGCAAAAATACAACTGTGAAGTGGATATGTTGGGATAACAAAACCCAGTTTCGAATAAAGAAAACAAAACATAGATAAAAATAAAAAGAAGAAACATACATACATTATTTATAATCAAACTATAAGTTACCTTAAATTATTAGACAATAAATTCTTAACGTGAATATTATTATACTATTTCTTAAATACAAATACAGAGCCTTAATTTAAAACTAATTTATAAAATAAATCATACACGATTTTAACAAACTGATATAAAATTGTGACACGGAAACTTAATAATGCTGCAAGGTCCTCATTTGAGGGCGAAATCCTGTAACATAAAGCTTTGGGATATCCCGAAGACTTATGATATAGGGCTTTTTAAAACAAAGGTGGCCAACAAGAATGTTTATAGCCTATTTATTTATTATTGGGGATGTTACGTTATCACATTACGTAACATCTTAACGTGAGAACAATACTTTACAATATTTTGTATCTTTCAACTCTTGCATCCGACCTTCTCTTTGTCTTCATTTGTCACTTTTCGATCCCATTAGTCATGTTGTACTTTAGGTTTTAATTTTAATGTGTCTCTTATCACTCCGAAGTACCGATTTCCCATCACCCTCTTTGCAATAAATAGTTATGTTATTTCATAATATGAAATTACAATAACATTTATAATGTGAATATGTAGAAAATATTACTATTGGGTAAATGTGTCGATGGATATGACACTTCACATATATAATTGTATAACATATACCGTTCTAATATTACGTACAATCGAAATTGTTGATGATTAGATGATGGAATTAAATACTAACACGCATCCGCAGTCGCGTATAAAGTTGTAGGTACTAATTTTTGTCAACAACCTGCTATCACCGCGCCGGTTTCTGTACAATAGATGCGCTAGCGCAATGACTACGCTAAAAATGAATCGCAAAATGTGTTGGTAAGCTCATAACTCAACAACGCCTGGACCAATTTGGCCAATTCTTTTTTGTTAATGTTCGTTGAAGTTAGAAGGAAAATTCGAATAATTGTCGGAAATACCCTAAAAACAGCCCTTTTATTTTCCCATGCAAACGTTTTCTAACTAAAACATACAGTCGAATTGAGCTTTATTGTTATTGTATAAAGTTCATATTGCAAGCATTCTCTGTTGTCTAAGCAATGAAGGTGTGTTCCTAACATCAAAGAGTCAATTTGCGCTTTATTAACGCTACATATAGTTGAAATTCAATCATATCTATCAAAACAGTGTGCGTGCGTGCGTTGGAGTACAGTTCCAAAATTGAATAGCCACAAAATGTAATAGATAGGTCATTTAAACTTTTTTTGCGATTTGGTTGGCTATGCGACATTATTCTATAAAATAATTAGGAACAAAAAAACTGCCACTGTACAAATCTTTTTGACAGGACGAAATCTGTCGGGTCCGCTAGTGTAAAATAAATGTAACTTAGTTTTAAACTGTGTTTGTTAACTAAATTAAAAATAACTATATTAATATCACTACACTAAGAAGGAAATTCTAACGATCCTACACATTAAAGACGTTTTGTTATTGTTACGTACTTCTAAATTCAAAATATCGTTCTCCACAAAAGGAATCAGGTATAAGGATAGAAACCTTCCTACTTTAAAATATTGTGACATTTGTAACACTGTATGTATTATGGTAAAAGGAAACCTGAATCCAATGATACCGGTTCACCGGTGCAGAAAAAACCTTGTTATGTAAAAGAGAGAAAGATACTAGAGGGTTCGGTTAATGGTACCTGCCATTTTGTATTCTTGTACATGATATATGCGGACATCAATGTAACGTAATGTACATAATGTGTCTCATCATACTTGTTAATTATTATAAAATCCAAATCTTTTCAGAAATTGTGCAGAGATTTCATTTATCACATCAACAATTGCCTACTTTTATCATGCGAGGTAATTTTTGAACTGAGTGTGAATTGGGCTGTGGTCTCGAAACTGACCTTATATGGGGAAATTATGTAGTGTCCGTTCTTAGAATTTAATTTATATATTACGACGCTCTCACGCAGAAGGAAATATCAGAAAATCTACATACATTACTTCTTTTTACCGTGGGAGAGCCATGCTTCGGCACGAATTGAGCCGGCTCGACCGCGGTGATACCACGGCCTCACAGAAAACCGGCGTAAAATAGCGCTTGCGCTGTGTTTCGCCGAGTGAGTGAGGGTACCGGAGGCCTAACCCCCCCTTCCCCCTTATTCCCTTTTAAAAGGCCGGCAACGCATCTGTGACTCCTCTGGTGTTGCGGGTGTCCTTGGGCAACGGTTATCGCTTACCATCAGGTGATCCGTTTGCTCGTTTGCTGCTCTATCCCATAAAATAAAAAAAAACATTTGCTTTGAAATTCATAGGAGTATGTACAGTGGATCAATCCGCACTAAGCACGTGGGTGACTAAGGCCTAAGTGTCCTGTAGAAGTAGTATTTTGACCTGGACACTTAGGCCTTCTGTGTGCGTAAAAAAAAAATAATGCTTAGCTAGAGATCTATTAATATAGTTACTACAAAATCAATACTGCAGCACTATTAACGATACAATCGGCACTGATTTATCTCAGTATAGTTCTTATTTCAAATCAAAGTCTAAATACATACTAATTACGATCATTATTCATTGAACCACATTTAGTAACCACGTAATTTATATACTTAGTAATCTTTTCAATTTGAATGTAATTAAAAAAGAAGAAGTTATAAAATAGAGTTTATTGCCTATTCTTCTCGAGAAGTCTCTCCCAAATTCCAAACAGATGTCGAGTTAATTATTTCCCTTAAATATTTCCATGCATAAACAGATTTTTGTTGTTTTATGCTTTGATTTGTTTTGGTTTATGTAAATAGACCACATCGTATTCCTTCGTAAGCCTGTAAAGGATCACTTGGTGTAACATTATTACTATTAAAATTTGCTAACAAAACTCTGAACAAAACTCTCAAATCTTTAATCGAAATGAAAGAAGTCTGTTTTCTTAACTTGCTATTCTTCATTTCAATATTCAATATTCTGGCAATATTCTGTACTAGCTGACCCGTGCCCACTTTCGTTGGGCATAATATTAATAATCCCCGAAGCGAGCACGAACGCGATCCGAATTAAACCCGAAGCCATCGCGCGCCGTCCGCTGCCTGTTTTTTTCTCCGATTCACTTTGCAAAGCGGACTACCACGTAAAAACCTTTTTATTTTTCGGTTTTTTATATAACCTATGACACTCAGCAATAACGTGGCCTTCTATTGCTGAAAGAATTTTTAAAATCGGTTCAGTAGATCCTGAGATTACCCCTTACAATTTAACAAATATACAAATACACAAACTTTACTTCTTTATAATATTAGTATAGATTATTGATTCCATTATGTGGGTTGAAATGCGCCAAAGTGTTTTGTTATTAAATAACCAAAATTCAAAGGAAATGGAATGTCTGTGGAACACTCATCAGGGCTGATACATTCAATAATTCGAATACTTGATTCGACGTTAGTACAATACTCCGTCTATATTATGCAACATTTATAATATTGTATGACAAAATATTCAAAAGCCATGGACGAACGTACGTACGTACGTACGACGTTTCGTACGTGTTCCAACGTTAGCAACCCTCTCACAGCAATAAGTATTCCTTCCCTACATTGGAAATTTATCAGCTATCACACTTTTGGCTAGCAAAAACAATCTATCTAGTTCCCACCTTACTATTTCGAAAGATTCAAGTACTGTGGAACGAATAAGCTTTTACGAGAGTCCGTAACAAAGTGCTACGTTTGTCGTAATGAGCATTCCTAACTTTATCACTATACTTCAAGAAAACGGTGTATGAGGTCGGACTCCTAATCAGAAAATTTACAGATCTTGTGCATCATTAAAGGAACGTACTTTCTATGTTTTGTAATTATTTTTACTTCATCTTTTTATGACTAATCGATTATTAAACATATTTTTAAAGTCAAAGTCAAAAAGATTTATTGCAAACTACAGGTATATACATGATTTTATGGTATTTTGCATAAGTATCACTATAGTTTGCCTAAAAAGGCGTACAATAATTTTATGTCAATGAACTCCTATATACTACATTATTACATTACATTATTACATTACATTATACATTATTACGTCAATTAACTATTTAACATTATTACGAAAAATATATCTACTTAGTCACTTATTAATAAACCATTCAAAAAATTATATATTACCTATTTGTTTTTATCATTTATAAATTCTGTAACACTATAATACATTTTAGAGAATAGCCATTGTTCAAGACAACTTTTAAATCTGGGCATATCCATTTTCCTTATTTGAATAGGCAGGTTGTTGTATATCTTGTGCGACATATGAAATAAGCTTTTATTATAAAACGCTGTAGTATGCATGTGCTCTGTGACTATTCTAGACTTATCTCTAAAGTTAATGCTAAGCGTGGTGACAGATTTAAATAAGTTTAAGTGTTTTTTGACAAATACTGCTACTTCTTTGATATACAAACAAGGAAGAGGCAGGATCATATATTTTGAAAATAAAGGCCTACAGGAATCTCTCTGTGTTAGCTCACCAATCGCTCTAATGCAGCGCTTCTGCATTTTAAATGCCTCTATACTGTTCACCGAGTTACCCCAAAATATTAAGGCATAGCTTAAAGTAGATTGAACATATCCATAATACGCCAGAATTGCAGTTTTTTCTGAGGAAGTTCGTGCAATATGCCGCAGTGGATACGTAAATCGCGATAGTTTGTCACCAACATTTTGTACATGCGGTTTCCAGTTGCAGTGGCTATCTACCGTCAGCTCAAGAAATTTAGTTTCGTTAACACATTCTATTATTTTACTGTCATAATGTCAAAGGAGAATGCCCATTGTAGTATGGACTTTAGTATCGCCAAAAATGATTTTGTACCATAATGATTTTTATGATATATTGTAGATTTTTAACTATATATTCAATTATTAAAAACTATTTGACTCTATTTCGATGGGTAAAATAGAAATTAAACACCAAAGACTTTCAAGTTACGAATTTCTCCTATCATCATTTTTGATAATACCTATTTAATTGTAGAAGATTAAAACTATAAAATGATTAAGTCTATCTTATCCAATAAATATTACAACTATCCAATAATTCATATAAAATAATTAATTAATTTAAAAATAATTGTTTTAGCAACATTGATATTAGCTATCTGTATAAAGAAACTCTTAAAGCAGAATAATGACACAAAATATTAGAGAAAGCAGAAAAAAGACTAAAGAAAATTAATTGTTTTGGTATTCCTTTTACCCTTTCACGAGAGGACAGTGGAATGTATCGAATATATTTTTGACCAATCGATCCGATCGTTAATATATGGCAATACCGAAGAGACTATTTATCAATGAAATTAGAATATCATCAATAAAAATACACGGCGAATGAAACGGAAGTGAAATAATTACTAATTATTATGTGGATTTATCTCCGGCGAAGTTTCGGCTTGGTATATTGCAGAGTTTTGTTAAAAATTGTTACTTATTTTTTGGTATTAGTTTGGTTAAGGCACAAGGACGAGTAAAGGTGATACTACGAATGGGCATACTCCTTTATTGGTTCTCGACGATACGAGTAGAATTGTTGAATATTCTTTTGTCAAATTCGTTTTTGTCAAATTAATTGAGGTATTACCAAATTGTTTTTTTAAATCTACACATAATAACAAAAACAATTAGCAAAAGTGTATAATATTAATTAATGTAACGTTCAAATATTACACAATATATGAAAATCAAATACATATTCATCTTCATCAGAGGAGACTTACATTAAAGGCAAGCCTTCTTTTCCTGGAACTACAGCATTCAATGAACGTTTTGGCACACGGAAAAAAATGATTTAGCTGTGGTATCTAAACTCGCTTTGCTGATATTTTCTTTGCTACTGCTTACAATATCTTAGTAACTGTAACAAAGTCTTGTCTATTGCAAGTAAAACCGGTTAGCTACCGTTACTAACGGTTTTTAGCTAAAAGGGTTTCAAATTATTAGCTACCGCTACTAATTGATTAGTAACTTATGCTAATTTCTTTATCCGTATCAACAAAATTTTATTAGTGACTGCTGTTAGCTGTGACTGACAATAATTCTTAGCTGTTGTGGGCAAAAACATTGTTACTATTGCTAATTGTAAATGTACCACGTAGCAAAGTCATGTCTTTGTTGCATTTGATAAAAACATTGTGCGAACACGGACAACAGTTTTGCAACAGTTGCTAATTTTATTATTACACTTATCAATTAAATATATGTAGGATTTTTCGTCAATGTGATAATCTTAGTCATATGAAGACACATTCAACAAATAACCAAGGCAACAAAGAGCAATCTTGTATTGGCGGTAGTAGCAAATTCCATTGAACAACAATAATGCATTAGCAGTAGTAACAAATCAAACTTATGTACTTAAACATTAAATATTCTTTATTGCAATTACTAAGCAATCATTTGCTAATGTTGCAAAAAACCTTAGTCATACCATCAAATTTTCTATACAACAAACAGCAATAATAAATTAGAAGAAGTAGCAATTCAGATTTCTGTGAAGCTGCTAAAAATATTTTATAGCTATGACTAACTTGTTGAGAAACTTTAGCAAATATTCTTTGCCGCAATTACCAAGCAATTATTTGCTAATGTTGCAAAAAACCTTGGTCATACCATCGAATTTTCTATGCAACAAACAGCAATAATAAATTAGAAGTAGTAGCAAATCAGATTTCTGTGAAGCTGCTAAAAATATTTTATAGCTGTGACTAACTTGTTGAGAAACTTTAGCAAATATTCTTTGTCGCAATTACCAAGCAATTATTTGCTAATGTTGCAAAAAACCTTGGTCATACCATCGAATTTTCTATGCAACAAACAGCAATAATAAATTAGAAGTAGTAGCAAATCAGATTTCTGTGAAGCTGCTAAAAATATTTCATAGCTGTGACTAACTTTTTGAGAAACTTTAGCAAATATTCTTTGTCGCAATTACCAAGCAATTATTTGCTAATGTTGCAAAAAACCTTGGTCATACCATCGAATTTTCTATGCAACACACAGCAATAATAAATTAGAAGTAGTAGCAAATCAGATTTCTGTGAAGCTGCTAAAAATATTTTATAGCTGTGACTAACTTTTTGAGAAACTTTTACAAATATTCTTTGTCGCAATTACCAAGCAATCATTTGCTAATGTTGCAAAAAACCTTGGTCATACCATCGAATTTTCTATGCAACAAACAGCAATAATAAATTAGAAGTAGTAGCAAATCAGACTTCTGTGAAGCTGCTAACAATATTTTATAGCTGTGACTAACTTTTTGAGAAACTTTAGCTAATATTCTTTGTCACAATTATCAAGCAATCATTTGCTAATGTTGCAAAAAACTTTAATCATTCCAACGAATTTTCTGTGCAACAAACAGCAATAATATATTAGAAGCTGCTAAGAACATTTTGTAACTGTTACTACTTTTTCACAAACTGTTGCTATTATTCCTATTAAACATCGATGTCATCATCGATGTTTTTCTAATATCGACACTGGTGCTGATTCTGTTGTCACACGACTAAACTAAATTTAGACCATCTGCCTCCCTTTCATTTAAAATTAGACAGAAAAGGACAGACTATCGAAGTTGACAGTTCTAAACTAAGAACATCGCTTTGTTGCAGTATTTTAATGTGCATCTCTAAACATGGCGTCTAAAATTCCTTCATCAGAGAACAGTTTGACTATTTTGACGTTTCTAAAAATCATTCTATCCTTTTCTTGTTAAAAAGTATGAAAGGGAAGCAGATGGTCTAAATTTAGTTTAGTCGTGTGACAACAGAATCAGCACCATTGTTGATAAACGTCGTAATGAAACATGCACCTGTCCTGTCCAATGCGTCTTCCTAAACAACGATCGTATACAAACGATACCTACACAGTCCGGTGTCAATATAAAAGCGTTTTCAGCATCTACTTGCATAATTTCAACCGTCTCAGCTGCAGATGACGATGAAGTTCGCGATATATCGAACATCGTTTTTAAGAGTACCACTTCTGCCTGGTACCATGATACCATCGTTGAATCGTTCGGCTGCATTCTTTTTTTTACGTTGCTGGCACTGCTTAAATCGGTCTTATGGTGTTCTATCGATAACATTCGATAGTAGCTTTTGAGAAGCCCTTTCCAACCGTATACGATCTATGTATTTAGGGGACTGTCGTTATTTTAGGGGGGGATGTATTAGGTATTTTAACACATGAGTATTTCACATTAGTTGTACAACATATTTTAACCAAATATTAGCTTTATTCTCTGGCTCTAGTCTTCTGAGGGAAATAAAGAGTTTGTGAGCAAAAAGCTTGCCCAGATAACGCAATTTTAACGCGACTTTTAACCAACGATCAACCAACGCGCATAATTACCTACATGGAAGGAGCAACGAGCGATAGACTATAAAACAGTGTTCGCAACTCGCGGACGTCATGTCACATGTCATGACTGATACTGATATACTGGCGTTCGGATTGGTTGAGCGTACCGGTTTGGTTGCGTTTCGGTTGTAATTTGTTAGTGGAATCCAGGGCGACAATTTACCAGCGAGCGACCGCGACCACTCTTCTAGGGGGAGCAGATGCCTCCTCTCTGCCTGTACCTCGCTACTACAGAATATATAAAATGGGTTTTCGCTACGCCCATCATCTCGGGGATGGATGGAAGTATATTTTTACGTTCTATTCATACCTATTATCTATGCCTATTATGGTACCTACCGAGATGGTACCAAATGTTTGATGCCAACAGACACAGACAGCTGTGCAGTGTGCCACAGCCACGGTACAAAAGAGTACATGGGAGCGCAACACACAACAGCCATCACAAAATGTTTAACGTTAAGATATTTGAATTAAGATAAACCCGAAAGTTTTAGTTACGCCAACGAATATCATATTCGTCACAGTAGCTAAAATATAGTTACGACAAAATATATTTGCGTTTTACGACTTTTACGCGGGAAAAGCAACGTAGAAGTGTTGCCTAATATTAAAGCCAGTACCTTTTTCCAGTAAAGGACGGGGTTTAAAATTTTATTTAACTCTGTACTGTAGGTACACGTTCCCTTATAGGTACCCTTATAGGATCACTCATATGTCCGTCACTCACAGTCAATTATCTCCGAATCTACTAGACCGATTAACGTTAAGATATTTGAATTAAGGATAAGCCCGAAGGTTTTAGTTACGCCAACGAATATCATATTCGTCACAGTAGCTAAAATGCATTTCGCTGTTACGACAAAATATATTTGCGTTTTACGACTTTTACGCGGGAAAAGCAACGTCGCAAGTGTTGCCAAATATTAAAGCCAGTACCTTTTTCCAGTAAAGGACGGGGTTTTAAACTTTATATAACTCTGTGCTGTAGGTACATCTACCCTTATAGGATCACTCATGTGTCCGTCACAAAATTAAAAAAAAAATACAGAAATTAGTTTTCTACTTATAGATTATAGCAAAACCTATAAGATGTCCATGATATTAAAATAACATGGTAAATCACACAATATTGTACGTACCATCTTACATTTGCAGGTGGAAAGTATGGTAGGACATATTTTTCAACTGCAATTTTAAGTTTGTAGATGAATATTTATCAATACACTAGACGTCGTTTTCTTGCCGTTTCGTTACAAACAGGCGCCGGTATAAATAATGGTACGGAACCCTTCGTGTGTGAGTCCGACTCGCACTTGGCTGGTTTTTGTCTTCGAATCTAGTTACCAAGTAGGGGATTGGAAGAAAAAAATCCACCTGCAAAGAAGGGGGAGGGGGGGGGCAATGGTCAATTTTTGCCTAATAACTTGGAAACGATTTATTAATTATAATAAAACACCTCTGCGTTTGGGTCGCAGAAATTGATGTACCTACCAAACAACCTAATCGGTCTAGTAGATTCGGAGCGACGGACACACGAATGATCCTTTAGGGGTTCCGTTTTTTGTTTTTAATGTACGGAACCCTAAAATTACTTAAATCGACTTTGTTGGTTTTATTGGTTTAACAGTAGGTTCATTTACTATGTATATCAAAATTGTTATTGTACAATATTTTGCATTACCTATTTATAAATAACAAATTTTTGTGTTACATTTCTTCATGAATCTGTTTCAATTTATGTGACAGAAACATAATTGAAAAAAGCAAGTACCTAAATATTCATTAATTATATCACGGCTAGCAACACTGGTTTCATAGTACTAAGATCGCGCCAAACTTCTTGTCCACTCTGAACACGAGTCGATTCCGTCGCAGTAACCAAAATACGTGTCAGCGCGGCCATAAAAAACGTGCCACGTGCGCAATACACGCGATGCGATGCAACTTCAGAGTGGACTAAAAGTATGGCGCGTCCCGGGTCGCCGGCGCCGCAATTTTATTTCATTTAGTTCGTTCAGTGATCAGTTCCAGAGTATAAAGAGTAACAGTGTTATTTAGTGATTAGGGAAGTGTTTATCAAAGTAAGTAGCCAAAGATGGAAATTTCACAGCTCCTCAATAGTTGGGGCTACAATGAAGCAACTATTGAAAAATTTAAAGGTTAGTAATTTCATCTAACATTGTGTTGGTAAGTATGTCATAGCATGTAGGAATAAATGTATATAATGTTGTTATACAGGTTATATGTTTCTTATTTTTTAAAGGCCAGAGTCTATGCAAAATTGATAAAATACTTAATACATTTTTTTTTTCAGACACTTGAAGAATTATTACATTATATTGGGCCAGATGGCAAGATGATTTTATCATATTATAAAACAGAAAATAAACTAAATGACTATTACAGACAAAAGCTGGCAGATGAAATTATCAGAGTTGAAACATGATATTCAAAAATGGTTTGTAGATTTGTTTATTGTATAAACTATTTACTTAATTTTAGGTAAATTTTTATAGAACAAAAACTTTTGCCTGTGACTTTGCTCACGTGAACTATAGGTAGGTAGATTTTCCCTGGTTTATAATGGTATTACTTGTCAAGGCAATTAAATGAGCCACAACATGCAAGCAATTTTTATCATCTTACATTAATTAACAGAAAGTGTTATACTTCACTTTCTGTAACTAAAGAAGTGGTCTTTTTTTACAGTTTTGCAAATAGTATTATTGAATATTGGTCTGACCAAATAGTCAACTACTTCAAAGAAGAATCTTATGTAAGAGAAAAAAATATAGAGTTTTATGCTTCTTTATTAAATAGCAGTAATTAGTATTTTATCAGTTGTTTGCATCATCTTTCTAAAGTATGTATAGCGGTAAAAGCGTATCATACAGACTCGCATAGTTGCGTCCCAGTATACATTCATTGTATAATCTACCAAAACGTAGTCTATGTCGGCCAAGTTTATTTCTATTGTTGTAGGTTTGTTTATATTGCTAAAAGAATTTCAAATGAAATCACTTCAACTCTTTTATTATCAGTGTAGATTAGTGTAGTAGTAGTGTAGATTAGAGTTGTGTAGATTAGATCTGTATCCATATCGCTAAAAAGAGATCTTTGACAATATTGTCTATTTATCGTAGGTATGTAATAATAACCAATTAAATCTGGGAGGCTGTTAGGAAATTTGGATATTGTGCGTTTTTGGTGCGCCAATAAAGATAAGATAAAGATATAATTATTTGTTTGTGTTACTTAATACATACCTAATATTATTTTATATCAACATGTTTTTCCATTTTTGGTATTAATGTTAGCCTCAGTAACTAAGTAAATTTGATACTCGAGCAAATAAAACTTAGCGGTGGTCGACATATGTTTAGCTGGAGCTACTAATTGGGTTTGTTACGTTAGTGTAAAGGGTTTAGTTGCGTGTTGTAATTATTTAGTTGAAATGGCTAAAACGATTCCTCGCATGGAAGATAATGTTAGCTGTAATGGCTAAGTAAATTTGATACGATATCAAATTTACGTTACTGCAGCTAACACTATCTACTATCTTACAATATTTACAGGAATTAATATATTTATTTACATCTAGGAATTATAATAAGAAAATTTAAATTTATCATCTAAGTTCGTTCATATCATTCATTTGCCTAATTTACAATGTAAATAGTTAAGCCTATTCTGTAGTTTATGAAGTTTTTAAATTCGGAAAAGTATTGCGTTGTAGAGTATAACAATAAACAGTGTAGAATAAAATACTTAATAGTTGTAGTTTAGTACCCAAGTTATTTTCAAATGAATACTTGAGAAGGAAATTTTTATTTTAGGAGGTTTGGGCAGAGTGTACCAAAGGCAGAAATCGAGACTCTGCGGCGGGTCGTGGAATACTTTTAAACAGATACTATAACCTCAGAAGAAAATTAATAAAAGTAGGAGCAATCTCTAAAAAAAGTATTACAGTTCAAGATGGTTCAATTGAAAAACTGACCGATGACGAGACAGGTATCATCACAATGTTATGTGTTAGTTACTTAACTATGGGAACTAGTTTTTTGAGCTGTTATTTAAATATTTGAGATGTTATTATGATCAGTTGGAAAACATATTGAGCAGTTATTTAATTTAATGGCGGTTGATTAATTATTGCGACAGTAAAACATAGACAGTAATAAAAATTCAATTAGTTGGTTATTTTATCATGCAATGTTAATTCTAAAAATAATTGAGCAGAATACCTGGTCTCGAAAAATAATGTGACGTCACTCTTAATTCAATATGGCGGACTTTTATAAGATGGCGGACCAATTATTTTTAATACACCCCTACAATATGGGTATCAAATGAAAGGGTTTGCTAAGCTTAGTTTTTTAGTCGAAAAATAAATTAAAAGTAAAAAAAAAACTTTTTTAAAAACAAGCTTTTATTTAAATGTGCTAAAAAGATCAAAATAAACTTTTACATATAAAAACTTGTCGTTAAAAGTAATTCTCGCGAAAAGCTTGTTTTTAAAAAGTTTTGTTTTTACTATTAATTTTTTTGTTCATGACTATAACATAGTAGTGTAGTTTTACTAAATGATGTCTATTATATTTCCCACAGCTAGAAATGGATTTTGGTAATTTGTATTCAGAGAAGGAATGGAACTATATGGCCGACGTTGTCGTCTTTTATAATTAGTAAAGTTCCAATAACAGAAAAGATTGCTATAAACGACTGCTGTACATCAGGTTAGTTATAAATTGTGACCTTTTAAGCTTAAAACTCACTAGTAGAACACTGCAGAATGTTGGAAGTAAATACATAGAGTGATTTTGTTCTTATTATTTGCAGATGGAAAAAAAATCAAAACTCTGAGAGCCCTTCCATTGTTATTTCCAATTAAAAATATTATAATGAAGAAAAAAACACAATGGAGGCCATCAAGATTGGAAACTAAAGATAGCTTTATTCAATATGTTAAAGTAAGTAGTTTAATACAATAAATTCATTAATACCTAATTATTCTGCGGTCTGCATCAGGCATGTCTTACAAATGTTTTAAATTTTTCAGTCTGCCGCTGAAGTCCTGTCTACCAACCTACATAATAAGGAAAACACATTGCAACTATCTTTTTCAATGAATAACACTGTTACTCAATCGCATTCTGTATTAGAAAAATGTAATCAACTATCGTTTTTCACAATAAAGTTATTACAATAATTTCAGAATTTTAATTTTTATCATCAATTGTAAGTTGCGTGATGTAAATTCTTTGTAACTATGTTTTTTTAAGTTTACTGTTAAGATTTTCCATCCCGCTCGTTGCAGGCGAAATTGAACGAGAAAGAATATTCGATATATGTTTAGCTGTAGCTACTAATTGGGTTTATTACTTAGTGTTTGGTTGAGTGTTGTAATTATTTAGTTGAAATGACTAAAATAGTTACGTGTAAGATAGTAGATAGTGTTAGCTACAGTAACTAAGTAAATTTGATATCGTATCAAATTTACTTACTCATTACAGCTAACATTATCTTCCATGCGACTAAACATTTTAGTCATTTCAACAAAAAAATTGCATCACGCAACTAAACTCCTTAGTTAAAGTAACAATCCTAATTAGCAGCTACGACTAAACATATGTCGACTACCGCTAAGGCTTATTCGATAGAGTATCAAATTTACTTTGTTACTACAGCTAACATTATCTTCAATGCGACGAATCATTTTAGTCATTTCAACAAGAAAAATTGCATCACCCAACTAAACCCCTTGGTTAAAGTAACAATCCTAATTAGCAGCTACGGCTAAACATATGTCGACTACCGCTAAGGTTTATTCGATAGAGTATCAAATTTACTTAGTTACTGCAGCTAACATTTTCTTCAATGCGACGAATCATTTTAGTCATTTCAACAAAAAAAATTGCATCACGCAACTAAACCCGTTAGTTAAAGTAACAAATCTAATTAGCTGTTGCAGCTAAAGTGATTATACATCGCAACTAAAATGTTTAGTTGCACAAACAATTCTAATTCACATCGGCAGCTAAGATTATTATCAAACGTCACTAAGATAATTTGATATTGCATCAAACTGACTTAGTTGATATAGCTAATTCTATTTTATACGACGACGAATTCTTTTAGCTGTCGCAGCTAAAGCGATTACAACTTATAGCTAAAACTCTTAGTTGCAGTAACAAATCTAGTTTACAACTACAGCTAAGATCATTGTCAAATTCCGATAAAGTAATTCGATAGAGTATCAGACTGATTTAGTTGCTATAACTAATACTGTTTTTGATTGCTACGAATTATTTTAGCTGCCGTAACTAAAACTTTTAACTACAATAACAAACTTAATTCACCGCGACAGTTAAGATCATTGTCACTCGCTGCTCAAGTTATTTGATAGTGCATCAAATTAACTTAGTTGATAAAGCTAATACTACCTTCTATGGCGACGAATCATTTTAGCTGTCGCAGCTAAAATGATTGCACAGCGCAACTAAACCTCTTAGTTAAAGTAACAAACACAATTCACAGTTGCAGCTAAAATCGTTGTCGAATATCTCTAAGGCAATTCTAAAGAGTATCAAACTGACTTAGATACTACAGCTAATACTATTTTCCATGGTTTCAAATTACTTTAGCCGTGAAGCAAAAGTAACTAGCAGCTTCGGCAATTTTTTTTAGCAGCTATCATTAAATATAGCTAATAAAATTAGCTGATACTACTAATATAATTAGTAGCCACACCTAAATTTTGCTAAAATAATTAGCTGTCACTGCTAAATATGGGTTAAATAGTTAGCAGTGTCAACGAAATTCAGCTAATATAATTAGTTGCCACTCCTAAGTTTTCTACGATGTGGAGTTATTTCAGCAAAAAATATTTGCTATCACAGCTAAGTTTTGGTAGCAAAAAACACTTTGCTACGGTTGCAAAAAACTTGGCTGTCCGTATATTTTCGAAGGAATTTTGCTACCATACCTAAATTTTAGTAACCACAGCTAAGTTTTTTTTTCCGTGCGTGCGTTCGACTAAGCCGGATTGTGTGTGTCATGTTTCAAATTATTATTATTTCCATTCTATTTCAAAAGATTTGCGAAAATAATACGATTTATAATGAGATATATGAGATGGCCTTAATAAAAATAATGCCAACGATATATTTATATCTTGAATCATATTCATTTATTTGAATCCAAAACAAACAGTTGTCAAACTTGGTACATATTGCGAGTGCGGGTCTATCCGGCTTATCGCCTACACGAGATTTGGGACATGCCCTCAGGAAATACACCCATAGAATATTCGTAAATTTTTTTGTGCTGCTGAACATTCAAATGTCTACATGTGATAAAAACTGTTACTTGCGTGTCTCGTGCTTCCGTGCAATACATATGTGTTCGACGAAAGATAAGTAACTTTATTGTATTGTAGTTAAGCAATCGTCCAGTTTCTCAATAGATGGCACAGTGACTGAAAAACTCTACATTTAAAACGAAGTATTTCTATGTTCACCTAATAGTCCCATCCAATTAAATAAATGGAACCCATAATTTATAACATAATTACATTTATTATTAAAATATATTTTATGTTAATGATTATCACTCTCTCTCCCAGTATTAGCCAAGCCCAGTATAGGCCGGAAGCCCAACCCCTTTTATTCCCTTTATTGCCTTTTAAAAGGCCGGCATCGCATCTGACTTCTTTGGTCCATAGGCAACGGTTAACGCTTACCATCAGGTGATCCTTTTGCTCGTTTACTGCCTATCCCATATATAAAAAAAAACTACTTGCACTAGAAATTTTATTATTATATGTTCTTTTTAGTTCTCTAGTATGTTGATTCTCATATTATTTAATAATTTTATTTTTTTATAATTTATTATTGTTGATACAAAAACAAATCAAAGTGAAATAGTTTGATGACGTCAATTGGTATATTTTAAATATTTAAGATTAAATGAGTTGAGTACTAGTTTATCAATACTGAATGTATTAATAAAACTTGTTAATTTGAATTAATATTTTATTTGGGATTATTAAATAGAAATTAATTACATTAACATTTTATAATATAAAGAATATAACAGAAATTCAAAAGAACAAGTAAAGAAATACTGTAGTTTATGATATAAACTACTAAAACAACAGATAAGGCTTACAGCAAGACAAAAACAAAATATTTGACAAAAGTAACTGCTTAACCGAAGCCTAGCAACTCACGATCGGCTTTATAAGGAGAGTCTAGTCATCTAAAGGGCGATGGAGAGGACTATGCTTGGAATATCTCTGCGTAATCGTATCAGAAATGTGAACCAAGCTCACCCACACCCCGAAGAATTACGAATCTTAAATTGCATTGGGCAGGGCACTTTGCTCACAGGACTAACAGTCGCTGGGACGGGAAAGTCTTCAAGTATCAGTCATATTACCGGACATGGCAGCGTTGGCAGGCCACTAACAAGATGGGCAGATGACTTGATGACGTAGGAAGCTGTTGGGTGCTTACTTGACTGAAATGATGATGAAAATTATTAAATACTCAACTGTTCAGCAATTCCACCAATCACACTTACAGCAGAACTTGCTTCCATTATCTCTAAGACCAATATTACTGAAACAATAATAGAATTAACAATGTCGCTAGTGGATATATTACTGGCGTTATATAACCATCCAAAATGGCGGCAACCAAATTGTGTTACAGATGCTCTTAAGTACATAATCAAACAATTTGACACTGTGAAACAAAGCCTAAGCCTGTTGTATCCTGTACCTAAAATATTCAATTTTATGGATTAGTTATTTTTATACTAATCAGCACTGGGCCAGCTTAATTGGCTAATGCCTAATTATCCTATTGTACCGTAGGCTCACCCTTTGATGGGGATGAATATGAGCTGTGACGACATTATTTTGCCACAGGAAAAGTTATACTGAAACAAAAATGTAATAAATCATAAGTTTATCGTTGTCGAAGCAAGTGTTTAATTTATAGTTAGGAGAACTTTGATTTATCGACAGGAAAATATATAAAGCAATTACTGGGTTCCTTGCTGGTTCTTATCAGAATAAGATCTTGTTCAAGCTTCAACACTTATTTACTTAAAGTTAATTATTTTTAAAAACATTATTTAAAAAAAAACCGTTTAAATTAAAAAGTTTTTTACCTATTTTTATTTTCTAGTTTTTAGTTTTTATTTCGCATTATTCTCTTTTAAAACCTAAGTTATCCGCCATTTTGTAGAGGCCGCCATCTTGGATTTTAATTTTATATAGTACATTGTATTCTACTGGTTGAGCACTTTCATTTGATACCCATATTGATGGGATTGATAAAACCTACGTTATCCGCCATTTTGTAGCGGCCGCCATCTTGGATTTAATTTTTTATAGTATATTGTATTCTGCTTGTTGAGCCCTTTCATTTGATACCCATATTGATGGGATTAATAAAACCTAAATTGTCCGCCATTTTGTAGCGGCGGCCATGTTGAATTTATAATGATAATGAATAAATATAATTGTATTGTCACCAAAATCCAAAGTGTGTACAAAATTTCAGATTAATCGGTTGACAGGAAGAGGGTGAAATTTGATTTACTAAATTTGACCCAAGAATGAATGAACCGGGCTGAGCTAAAAAACCGTTTAATAAGTAGGTACTGTACGTTGTCTGTCACTATATCATATCATACCATTTATATTAAGAACGTGTAAAACGTTTGATGGCTTGCTATAAAATTTGTCTCTGTCAAAGCTGTGTCTGTGTTATTCTAAGGTCATTTTGATTCTTGAGCTCCCTCGTAACAAGTAAGCCATACATCATATTAGATATAAGTTAAGGTAACTTTTGTACATTGATTTAATTTATTTTATCTGAAATACCTTGTAGTTCCTACAGTTTGCCGGTAGAAGTACGACAAAGTAAAAAGATATTGTAAACGTTTTCTATTTTGATATAGAACTTTATTTTGACATTAATGCGTCTTTAACTTTTTATTAATATGACCTCACGACTAAAAATACTTCGATAAAGTTTAGCTTGTATTATTTCACGAAAGAATACAAGCTAATATATAAGCATTATATATTAGCTTGTACAATAGTACAATAATAATATATTTGAATATTTCAGCAACTCATAAGACTTCTTTCAAAAAGTTAGTTTCACAATTATAATTTCAATGGTATATGAAACAATGTTTATTATTTGAGGGTTACAAAATATATGATAGAATACTACGACTAAAAATACTTCGATAAAGTTTAGCTTGTATTCTATCGCAAATACGTAAATATTTCAGCAACTCATAAGATTTCTTCCAAAAAGTAAATTTCACAATTATCGTTTCAATCATATATGAAACAATGTATATTATTTGAGGGCCACGATATATGATAGGACCCCACGGCTAAAAAAACTTCGATAAAGTTTAGCTTGTATTGTTTCGCAAATACGTAAATATTTCAGCAACTCATAATTTTTTCCAAAAAGTAAATTTCACAATTATAGTTTCAATGATAATATATGAAAAAATGCACATATATTATTTGAGAGTTACAAAATATATGAAAAAGAATATAGTATCTCTTAAATTATACATTACGAGCTGGTGCCCGTGACTTCGTTCTTTCGACTCGATTCGACTTGACTTCGCGCAAGACTAGTATTTCAAGTAGCTTATATTAGCTTGGCGTATCTATTTATAAATGGTCGCCTATATTTTATTCTGATGCACAAGCTAAATTATTGTAAAATTTTATTAAAATCTACTACCTCCGTTCAAAAAAGATCGTCCGTTTTGGTGAAAATTTTTGTTAAAAAATGATTGTCTCGTTAGTTTCAATTTCGCTTAGACAACTTTTTTATTTATGAAATAAATATTTTATTACAAACTTTGTTCTTATATTATTTTAAATATCTCGTAATACATTGCGAGCAGTTTCAATTGCTTCCAAATTACATGTTACTGTTTCTGAAAGTTGATTCTTTCTGCGCAATGCTTCTTTCCCAATATGTGCTAGTTGGTATTTATTGTTAGATCGCACTAGAAGTGTTTGCAAAATGGCATTTCTCTTCACGTTACTTTATTTTTTTTTCTATTTGGACCGCGTAGAAATAGCAGCGGCTTATTTTTGTATAGCGTCAAAAATTACCAATTTCAGACACTGATGAATGAAAGAATGAATGAATGAATATTGAGTGAAATATTGGTGAAATTATTATAAACGGAATTTTTACTTATCAAAAATTATTCTATGATTCTACTCTGCGTACGGTTCATACACAAATGTCAAATTGACAGCTTATATTGTTAAGTTGGCAAAATGTTTCAAATGAGACGATCATTTTTGAACGGAGGTACAGTCGGGCCAATTTAATAGGCCACATTTGACATTTGTTCATAGTGAGGTGACCTGCTTAAACACTCCGATTATGGTGAAAAAATCGATATTTACTTCAAACATATGTGAATCGAATACAGTTATTATGGAAAAGTACTTTTTTTTTAATTTTAATAGGCAAACGAGCAAATGGATTACTTGATGGTAAGTGATTATCGCTGCCCGCAACAACAGATGTGTTGGCGGCCTTTTAAATGTGAATACACTCTTTTTTATAGGTACTGTATTAATATATTATTTCTCTGTTAAAGAGTTATTATTGTTTTTTTTATTATAAAACAAAAGAATAACATGTTTTATTTTTAATAAAAATTTGACTCAAAAAAAAATCAAAATCAAAATCAAAATAATCTTTATTCAACATAGACCTTTACAGGCACTTATTGACGTCAACAGACAAAACAAAAAAAACAAAGCTTAAAAAAAGAAAACAAAATCTTGTCCGTACGTACGAATAAGGAAAAAAAAGAAAAAAATAAAAAAATTGACTCGACACCTGTTCGGAAATTGGGAGAGCCTTCTCGAGAAGAACAGGCAAGAAACTCTGAAGGTCTATTTTTTATCTCCTCTTTACAATGTAAATAATTACAATAATATAATAAATATAGTATAAGATACAATCATACTATTAATTCATGGTCAAACTGACTGACTATTAATTCATGGTGAATAATGCTTTCACAAGTAATCATTGCATTCATTCGATTTATTGAGGGACATCACTTACGTATAGACTTCACTGAACGCAACGTTGTAACAACGGTCATTTGTGCATTTCCAAACTAAAAAAATATTGAATATTTTATGTCCGCCATTACAAGGTTAGTTGAGGAATTTTAATGAAATGTCAAATGTGGCCTATTAAATTGACCCGACTGTAGTATTAAGTAGTGTTCACGTGAAAGAGTAAAAAGCCTCCATCCATACAAACTGTTTATAATCTTAGTAAGATAAAAGACAATTTATCTTTTGTCCATGGCGAAGGATAAATGATTAATCCTTCGATAGGATCCTTAAAAGGCGCTTATCTTATAAATTGAATGAGCCCCGACAAAGATTAACGAGAGTAGCTCAAAAATGAGTGAATTTATTTATATTCATGAATATAATTCTTGTTAAGTTTCAAATATTGATAGCTTGATCAAATATATCGCTAACTTTTAATAACGGAGCCAAGTTATACTAAGCCAAACACAATTTGATTTAAAAACTAAACTGCCTAAACATTTAATTAACTGCGAAGTCCAAGATAATTGTTTTCATTGTGTTCCATTAATATGTATTTTATGATTTAAAATTATTTACTTACTTTTTACTGTGAGACTCTAGTAAAGCGTAAAATATATATGGCGTTGCAAACGATTATATTGCTTATATTATACGATTATATTATATTGATTGCATCCGTGCGAAGCCGGGGCGGGTCGCTAGTCTTTTATAAATACGTATTTATTCGTATGCTGATACTAAATACGCTACAGAAAAACTGTGAACGTTAAATATAATCGTTTGCAATGTAAGCGCAAAAAAAAGCTTATTTACGACATCACATTACAAACCTCTAAATTTATCCGTGTTTCTCTACTACTAACTACATACATACATACACTCACGCCTTTTTCCCATGGGGGTAGGCAGAGATTACGTTTTTCCACTTGCTACGGTTTTTACATATCTCTTTCGCTTCATCTACTTTCATAACATTCCTCATACATGTTCGACGATTGCGGGTACTTCTGACCAGGTCAGTCAGTAAAGACCGTAGCTAGTGGAAAGACGTAATCTCTGCCTACCCCATGGGAAAAAGGCGTGAGTGTATGTATGTATGTAGTTAGTAGTAGAGAAACACGGATAAATTTAGAGGTTGTAATGTGATGTCGTAAATAAGCATTTTTTTTTGCGCTTACATTGCAAACGATTATATTTAACGTTCACAGTTTTTCTGTAGCGTATTTAGTATCAGCACACGAATAAATACATATTTATAAAAGACTAGCGACCCGCCCCGGCTTCGCACGGATGCAATCAATATAATATAATCGTATAATAATAAGCAATATAATCGTTTGCACCGCCATATATATTTTACGCTTTACTAGAGTCTCACAGTAAAAAGTAAGTAAATAATTTTAAATCATAAAATACATATTAATGGAACACAATGAAAACAATTATCTTGGACTTCGCAGTTAATTAATGATTAAACGAACTTACCTAAGTGAAGTTCTATCATAATTATGCGAAGTGTTTCGTCGAAGAGATTAGATCATTTGTAGTAACGTGTATCTACTCACCATTCAACTACACTATAGTTAAAAGCAAAAAATAAAAACCTTAAATTGTTTTTTTCCTTCTCTTTATCATGTGGGTAGTTGCCATCCGCAACCCGGCATCTGTTCCTAGGCGCCTCATTTAGTTTAAAGTCCAGCAAAAAAAAATATTTCATTGCAATTGGGATTCATTTGGGAGGGCTGGGATCTAATCTCTTCGGACGAAACACTTCGCATAATTATGATAGAACTTCACTTAGGTAAGTTCGTTTAATCATTAATTATACTTTGTGTTTCGTCCTCGAGATTAGATCATTTGTAGATTTTGAAAGCCAATGAAATATTCATAAGACTTAAGATCTTTTTTTTTTTTTTTTTTTTTTTTAATTCTAACACAAGGTAATTACTGTTCTTTAGTGCAAATTACACCAACTAAGAAAAACAAACCAAAATTATATCGGCTAAAACATAGTTGAGTTCAATTTAGCAGTAGAAAAATCATCTAACGAGTTCTCACAAACAGATCTATTATAGAACTTAGCGAACACTGTGGAAGTGCCAGTCCACCCGGCGGTGGCACGAATAGTGTCAATGTTGATGCCTAGGCGCGCAGCCCTAGACGTGGACGCGTGTCGCGTGGAATGTGCTGTAAACAAGGATGTGTCAATACCACTTGTAATGTAGACTTAATCCATCTAGAGAGTGACTGAGACGTTATTGGCTTATGTGGCTTATTGAAACTAAGGAACAAATAATGATAAGTACCTCTAAAACTAGAAGTTCTATTTATATAAGATAAAAGTGTAAAGCCCGGGCAAATTTCTGGACGTACACTAAAAAGGGTATACATAAGATTGGCTGTGTCGCGCCCACCCGTGACGTCTTGATTAAATCAGATATCTTAATAATGATCATATCTGTTTTAATTATAATATTGTTTATATTGATTTTTGACAGAGTCTGCACCCTATGTGCAGTGATTAACGCGAATAAGGTTATCGTCTTTTTCGATAATTTTTCCAATTCCAGCTCATCATTTGCGTAAAAGCTAGACAAATATTCAAGGACTGTAGATGGATCCCATGTAATGTTGTATTTAGGTTGTGGAGGTCGAAGTCGAAAAAATCCTTTAAATAATCTTTTCACGCGATCGTCTGTTCCTACTTTTTCACCCTTTAAAATAGATAAAGCTGAACGACAACTATTTAATGTGCCGAATCGGGAACCCGAATTAAATACATCTGTCAAGAAATAAATAATATTTGGTATTGATGCTTCATACATATCTAATGAGTGATTTACACAAAACTCGCACCAGCGTCTGAAAGCAACTTGATATTGTTTAATAGTATTGTTAGATAACGATGCTATCATTATTTCTATTGCAGACGGTGGTTTTCTTCTCTTCAAGAAAGCTTGCCTGATAACCTTCCGACCATCAAAGTTATCTTGGGGATCTGGATACTGTCAATTACAGATAACAACAAATTAGGATTATATTCCAAAATTAGCGGTTGTAAGCACAAAAGACTTTGGAAGAGAGGAAACCATGGTTGGGTTGGCCACATTGGCACAACCATAACACCCTCAGCTTTATCTATAATGATCTTCCGTAATGTTTTTAATATCATTGCGACTGGCGGAAACGCGTAAAAATAATACTTATTCCAACTGATGGTGAAAGTGTTGATGGCAAACGCACCAGGATCTCTGTGCCATGAAACATATAATTTACATTTGGTATTTATCCTTGTTGCAAAAAGATCTATATCTATTTCCCCAAACCTGTTTACGATCATTTCAAAAGCGGTGGTACTTACTTCCCATTCAGACTCATAATGAGATCGTCGCGATTCTGCGTCTGCTATTGCATTATCTAGTGAAGTTATATATGATGCATATACATATATATTCAGATGCTGACAAAATTGCCACAAATCTCGTGTAACTTTGTTAAGATGTGGGAACCTAACTCCGCCCATGCGATTAACATAAGCAATAGCGATCGTGTTGTCTATGCGTAATAAAATTTGACTGAGCAAAAATCTTCAATCCAAAATAAGCAGCCAAGAGTTCCAAATAATTTATATGGTTAGTCCTTTCTTCCAAATTCCACTGGCCACTAGCAGTCTTCCCCCCGCAGGCTACACCCCATCCAGTTCGGCTGGCATCCGAAAAAATTTAAAGTTTATAAATATCCTCTCTAATGGGATTTACAGCTGTTCTTATTGATTTTTTCCACCATTGAAAATCGTCTTCCAAATAACTAGGTAATGTCATGAATTAATCGTAATCAATTGTGTTAATTAACGCGAGATATTTGCGTCTTTCAAACCGTTTCGTACTGGACAGCGGGGCAAGCTGAAGTGAGTAATCGCACAAAACTAGCAAACTTCCTTATACTACAATATTTTAAATTGTGTAAGGAATGTAACTCAGTCAATATATTTTTCCTCTTTTCTTTTGTGAGACTTAAATGGAAGTTCTTTGTGTCTATTACTAAACCTAAATATTTACAGCAAGTACTTGGTAAAAGAACACTCTTTTCCTTATTAATTAAGAAACCAAGTGATTCTAAGACTTTCTTCGTCTGAAGTACATTCTGCACACATTTATCATAAGTCTGGGCAGTACAACATATATCGTCGAGATATATAGTAGACATAAACTTCATGGATCTAAGAAGAAACATCACGGGTTTTAGTAACTTGGTGAACACATACGGAGCAGTACAAAGACCAAAGGGAAGACCATTAAATTCTTATAATTTATTGTTCCAAATAAATCTTAAATATTTACGATGACTAATATCAATGGAAACCAAAAAATATGCGTCCTTAAGATCTAAGGACGCCATATAATAATTTCTAGAAACTAATTTTAATGTTGTTCTAATATCTTCTATTTTAAAATGTTTACAATCAATAAATTTATTCAGAGATTTTAAATTCAGTATGTATCTGTTTGTCCCATTGGCCTTCTTAATCAAGAAGTAACTAGATATAAATTGACCGTCCGCTGGTTCACATTCAGATATGACCTTATTGTCTAGAAGGGCATGAATGGCTTCTTGATATTGTTGGTAATTTGATTGCGAACACCTCGATGCACCGGGAGGATATAACTGTGAAACAGTTTGTGTAAACGGAATCTTATAACCCCTTATCCAGCTAAGAATTAAGGGATCATTAGTCACAGTACGCCACTCATCGTAAAAAGATGATAGTCTGCCGGCAACACATACCCCCTCTAGCGACGACGCTGGGTACGCGGCTGCGGATACCCCGAGCGCCTCGACGGTGGCGGTGGCGGCGGCGGCGGTGGCGGCAGCGGTGGTGGTGCAAGCGGCGCTAGACGCTGAAGGCTTGGCCCCGGTGCAGACTCGAAACGCCTCCTCGTTGGTGGTTGCACCCGGCTCTCCAACTGAGGTCTCGAGTTTAAAGGCACCGTAGTGGATGCCTTCTTTACTGGAGCAGATTTCTGTACTGCTAGCGCGGACCTTAACTCGGTACCTGACTTGTTAATCGCTTTTGCAGCTTTTAAGAGTCTCAGGTAGCTTCTCTCCAAACAGATATGTGTCTATTTCGGTGTCAAATAGATGTTCTATTACCTCCTTCTTTATAGCTGAACAGATAAAGCGTCGTCTGTTCATTGACTCATTATACTGTATATAACACAATAAACGTCCCGTTTCTATAAGCTGTTTTACAACTTGTGGGTCTCTGTTCGGCTGCGTAAGCACATGAGACATTGCTCGACTTAAGCATGAGATTGCTGCAGAAATAGATCTCTGTTTATATTCCAAAGCTTATTTTTTAGAGAGAAAATAAAATATAGCCTTGTTTTTCTCTTTTATTTCAAAAAACAAGTATTTGGAAAAAAAATAAACAAAATGTAGTAAGGTTAACATGTGAGTAGTGTTAACCGACAAGGAAATAATTTAATAAAGTAAAGCATCCGCAAAAAGATGAACACAATACCTGTTGCATATTTATTCTGTTTACTAACAGTTTACAGTATTTTATAGCACGGATATAGTCGTTATATACTAATCACAATGCTTTTCGAATTTTGAAGGTAACATCCCCAAAAGATGCACACAACTTAAAATTGGTGGTAAAGGAATCATCCGCAAAGGATGAACACAATACCCGTCAATGTTGTTATCGCTTTGAAATAATTTATATTATTCTTCAATGCGTTTTTGAAATAAAAAACGGACTGTTTTTCTATTTTTCCCATAATGAAGGATACATCCCCAAAAGATATACACAACTTAAAATTGGTGGTAAAGGAATCATCCGCAAAGGATGAACACAATACCCGTCAATGTTGTTATCGCTTTGAAATAATTTATATTATTCTTCAATGCGTTTTTGAAATAAAAAACGGACTCTTTTTCTATTTTCCCATAATGAAGGATACATCCCCAAAAGATGTACACAACACTAAACGAATATATTAATTTATGTATTGTGAATTGAAAGTAAACATTTGTTTATTACCTTCTTGTAATGACCGACATTCCGGAGTTAAGACAGGTCCCGGTGAGTCACTTGACGAACTTAAAATTCTTTTATTTCTTTTCAGCCGTCTTTTTAATTTCCTTTCAAGTTTTCTTATCTTCCTTGAGATATATTCCTCACTGTCCCCACTATTCCTTCTTTTTATATAATTTTACTATCGTAAAACGTGCGTAGTGAACGGCGCAGCACTTAAAACACGAATGAGGCGCCTAGGTAACAGATGCCGGGTTGCGGATGGCAACTACCCACATGATAAAGAGAAGGAAAAAAACAATTTAAGGTTTTTATTTTTTGCTTTTAACTATAGTGTAGTTGAATGGTGAGAGTAATACACGTTACTACAAAATGATCTAATCTCGAGGACGAAACACAAAGTATAATTTAATGTTTAGGCAGTTGGTTTTTTAAATCAAATTGTGTTTGGCTTAGTATAACTTGGCTCCGTTATTAAAAGTTAGCGATATATTTGATCAAAAGCTATCAATATTTGAAACTTAACAAGAATAAATTCATGAATATAAATAAATTCACTCATTTTTGAGCTACTCTCGTTAATCTTTGTCGGGGCTCATTCAATTTATAAGATAAGCGCCTTTTAAGGATCCTATCGAAGATTAATCATTTATCCTTCGCCATGGACAAAAGATAAATTGTCTTTTATCTTACTAAGATTATAAACAGTTTGTATGGATGGAGGCTTTTTACTCTTTCACGTGAACACTACTTAATACTACCTCCGTTCAAAAATGATCGTCTCATTTTAAACATTTTGCCAACTTAACAATATAAGCTGTCAATTTGACATTTGTGTATGAACCGTACGCAGAGTAGAATCATAGAATAATTTTTGATAAGTAAAAATTCAGTTTATAATAATTTCACCAATATTCACTCAATATTCATTCATTCATTCATCAGTGTCTGAAATTGGTAATTTTGACGCTATACAAAAATAAGCCGCTGCTATTTCTACGCGGTCCAAATAGAAAAAAAAAAATAAAGTAACGTGAAGAGAAATGCCATTTTGCAAACACTTCTAGTGCGATCTAACAATAACTACCAACTAGCACATATTGAGAAAAAGCATTGCGCAGAAAGAATCATCTTTCAGAAACATTAATCACACACAAAATATATATATATATATATATATATATATATATATATATAATATATATATATATATATATGTAGAAAATATCGGAAATAAATAATTTTTAATTTCTCATTTGAAAGTTGTTTACTAAAAAACTTAAGAGTTTTAAAATTCAAGTGTCATATTAATAAATAATATATTTTTAAAAGTAATATTTACGTATAAAATCTATTGAAGCAGTAACAGCGTTTTTATAAACGCTTAATAATTACGTAATTTATTATTTAATTTATACCGACGTACTATTTCGAATAGTAATTGTTCTATGGGTGCTCAGAATACGAGATAAACAAAACATTCGAACTTTCAGTAGAGTGGAGGAATTCGTATACGAATTTTAATATGGAAAAAATTTGATTGCAAGAGAATCAGCTTCCAGTAGTGCAATTCTCGTATTTTTTTACAATCGCAATTTAGTTGAAGTTTAGCAATCGCTCGATCTTAGTCCCACCCAAAATCGGTATTCACGTATCACATTCCGAACAAAACCAAAACTAAATTGAAACTAAAACTTAATTTCAGCGAACTTAGATTGCGAGGTGGGAATGTTGCCAACTGAATCAAGACAAAATCCACTGAATTTAAAAAAATAAATATATCGAAAAATAAACGATACTATTAGATTTTAGAGTATAAAATCATTATTTAATTGGCATAAAAGTCCAAAGATGTATGAATATTTAATGACAACTGCATTTCAATCGTGGAATTTGACGTTTGGTAGCTCAACCTCGATCGACAGGTTTATCTAAACTTTAGTAGAATACCGATTCTGTTGCGGTTAGAGTGCAGTTTAACTTCGATAAAATAGGAGAATACAGTGTAACGATTATGATTTAGCGCTACGTTTGGATCGAGCTAGTTCAAGTCCGATCAAAGTTCGATTGAAAGACGTGAATACAAAAACGTGTTTTTAGACTAAATCGTTGCTAACTCGCTGCGACTTTATTTAGGAGAATTGCACTCCTGGCCTTTTTTGAGGACACTTTCGATTTGTTCGAAATATGTTCGCCTAGGTCTTCCTCGTCCCGTATCACTCACTCCAGCTTCATAAATCATTTTGGTCAGTCTACTATCATCCATCCGTTCCACATGCCCAAACCACCCAAGCATCCCTTTCTATAGTACTAAATATAGCCTATGTTACTCAGTGATAATTAAAATCGGTCCAGTACTTTTTGAGTTTATACGTTACATACAAAAATACAAATCTTTCCACTTTATATAATTAGTGTAGATATGTACATTTTACATATCTGTAGATATGTTAGGTAGTGGAAGCATTCGAATATGGTCGGTTGCGGCTGGGGCAAACGACTGGCATAGATCACGGAGGAGACTGCACAGTAGTAGGCAATTTAAAAGAAGTTAATTTGCCTGTAACATTTACTGATTATATTGTTTACAGTCTACTAGCATTTCATTTAAAGCCCTAAACCATTTAAACCTATTAGGTTAGGATCCTAACCAGATGAGAACGGCCATCGCTAAGGTTTTCGCCGACGAACGGCGCGGGCGCGAACGTAAGCGTGCGTGCACGCGGTGCCGGGCGCTCGAGATGATGAGATCCGTTCAGTTTCGCTCAATCTCGCAGTGCAGCGACGTCCATAAATGGAAGTTTTACCTGGTAAAAGAATAAAAAAGGCCTTCCCCTTCTGGGGAGGAGAGACCCACATAGTCACCGGCTTTCCGCAGCCGAGGTATGTAATTCAATGCATTTTCCTCAGCGAAACAAAAAAGAAAAGGATCCTAACCGATTAGTTTTAAGGCAGTTTTAAGTAAGATATTTGTAGTATTCATCTGTAAAGTATAAGGCAATATGTACATTTTTTGCAATATATAGCCATTTTAACCATTTGCAATATATAGGACATACATAGGCCTCCTTCAACGATATCTACTCCGATCAGGCTTGTGTTGCTAGCTTCTACGGTCAACATAGGCAATATACTTTCCAGTTGAGGGCCTTTTCGCTTCAACGCTTTCCATTGTCTCTTCAGATTCGTGATTCTTCTGTCTTTCTAGGTAACCTTGGTTATTCTGTGGAAAAATTCTAAGCATTTTAATGTCCCATGACAGTGCTGTATCATCGATTAATCTTATCTGTTTTAGTACAATTTGGGAATTTAAATTAAATTTTAATATTTGCCCTGATTGTTTTAAATTAATAAAAATATAGAATTTCACTATATATATATAGTAGTAGTATTTCTTCTATATATATATATATATATATATATATATATATATATAATTAATATATATATATATATATATATAATATATATATATATATATATATATAGTATCAGCCACATCCGTTACAATATCGTTGGTTAAATATCGGTAAATACTATAATAATTATGTTGTTTCTTTTACTAAGTAATAGAATTAAGAATATATTATAGAATTAAGTATCGGTATTTATTTTCTTTCTTTGGGTGATCAAACTTCCGCATTGGTCATATAATTCCTAGTTGCTCGCATTTAGACAAAATATGATACATATATCCGATAAAAAATTCAAAACATTCCGCCGACTGTCACACTCCGTAGTCACTCGAAGATATAAAGCGATCCACGGGACACCGAAGTGGGACAAGTGTCATCGCCGTCAGTGCGGCGCAATTAAAGTCTGGGTACACCGGGGAACAAAACGTCAAGTCTCTCAAAGTATGCACTTTACGATGCCAAACGAATCTGAACTCTAACTCTATGTAAGAAATATAACTTTGGACGTCTTTTAAAGGTAGAAGTTTTCGATTTGTCCTAACTTTGTTGTAATGTTTAATGATGATTTTCGTTTATCGCTTTTAAGAACGTTTAATGAACGTTTACGATTTAATGAACGTTTAATGAACGCCTTTAAATTGGTCCATCGTCGGAGATTGATTATGAATTGTTGGATCACGATTTTGCTAAACAAAAAATAAATAACAATATTTTATTTATATGGTAATTTATAGATTATAATATAAGTATTGAATTACGTTAATAATATGTTAATAAAAGTTGAAAAATGTGCAAAAACACATAAAATAAAAAAACCGGTAAGTGCGAGTCGGACTCGGGCAACGAGGGTTCCATACAAATTTGTTGACATGTAAATTGTTCGTTTATTACCAGAATTTTCCCAATTATATATATTAATATTAAATAATAATAATAAGTACGTATAAAAGTGTAAGCAAAGAAGTACAACTACATTCACCAAAAAAAATTGTTTGTATTTTGTTAAATAACTACAAATTTACGGTTATCGGAGTTTTTCCTTTGCTTGTGCTAGATGACATTGCTCCTTGCCAAATTTCATGATTCTAGGTTCCGTTGACCTAGAATCTGGTCTTGCAAATGTCAAAATATGCAATATAAATAGAACATAAACGGCCTGTTTTGATTACGGTCATATCTTTTTATTGCGTTGATTTACAAATTTGATTTTTTCACTGCTTTGAGAGATAGGAGACCTGAGTATATGATATTAATTTCAGTTTGATGTCTCGACGCGTTTCTAAATGAAGGATCTTGACAGACTGACGGACGGACGGACAACAAACTGTTCCTATAAGGTTCCGTTTTTACCTTTAGGTATACATTTTTGATATAATTTGTGTATTAATATCTTATTTATATACAAGTATTAATTATAGATTACTGTAACATTTTCAATTATATTGATCTCATTTGAGATCATTTATAGTTATTTGTTATATATTTTGAAGGTAATAACGTAATTACAGTACTTACAGTAATATATATAAATTAACACAAAATTTAAAATCTGTAACGATTTACCCGAGCTTGTTACAAGAAGATAAGAATATTTTGTCAAATTCAAGTCATTTTGATAAATCGACAACCTCCGATGTTTCGGCTTACAATGACTTTCCGTTTCAATAATGGCTTAACGAGCCAGCTTCATTCTTCTAATCGCTTCATCGGGCTTATTTACGTTAGATCTATTATAACGGCTACCTTTTGTTTAACGTTGCTTCTAGTAACAATGATTTTGTAGCTACTCCGGAGGCTACCAGCTATTTTGGTAAACATTGTCTCTTTTGTATAAATTTGCAAGAGTTGATTAGTGATCTCTATTCCGTCAAAGGTTTTGATCATACAAATAGGCGACTTTAGTAAATTATGACGTCACGATTGCAGTGTACTGTGTATGGAGCGTTATTGAGCCCACGCAGCGCCGCAAACACGGCGCTGTATCTTCAAAAGAAATAATCGCATATACGTCGCTACTTCTACAATATTTCTCATCTAAAAGAGAACTATTATTATGTATTGAAAAAAAACATTGGTTGTCTGTAGAACTCCGTCTACTGCCGATATTTGAACGTGACAACGTCTATTACATGGTATTTCTTTCTGGGTGCAATGAAATTATTTAAAATAAAGTAATGTATAACATTTATATTTTTATTTAATAGTTTGTTTAAATTTTCTTCTTCTGAAGTTATACATAAATTAATTATTATGAGTAATGTGCGTGGCTCCGTGTGGCGTCAGATTCGGCCGTTACGGTGTTTTCGAGAATGACTCCACGCCATACCAATTTAATAGACGTTGTCACGTCAAAATCATTTTAGTTTCGTGATCAAAACTGATAATCGCGCTATACACTGACGATCAACGGCACGATCACGGATTTCGATCGATGTTGGCGCGAAGTAATTCGACATACGAGTAGGTCCGACTCTGAGGAGCGCTCAAGCTACGAGGGGTGATCCAAAAGTAATGAGAATAGGTATATTAAAATAACTATATACTTAAAAATTAAATTTATTTTTCTACATAATCTCCTTACAGTTCGATACACTTAGTCCATCTCTTGTCTAAACCAACAATACCTTTAAATAATAGACGTTGTCACGTCAATAAAGTAATGTATAACATTTATATTTTTATTACGTTGCCGTGTGGCGTCAGATCGGCCGTTACGCCGTTCGTGGACTCCGTGTGGCGTCATATTCGGCCGTTACGGTGTTTTCGAGAATGACTCCACGCCGTACCAATTTAATAGATGTTGTCACGTCAAAATATTATCTACCTAATTGTACTGAAACACTGAACTGTACAAAAAACTGAAAGCTAGTATATTAAACTGGGTCTGACATGAGTTGTGTTTGAACATATCTGGGCGTATTGACTTCTATTAAGGCAAATTTCAATTTTATGCATAACAAAATCGAATGAATATTAGTCTGATAATGTGATCAATTCCTGTGTGTGACATTATGGATTAGAATAGTTAAGTGTATTTACTTCACTGTGATATATGAAGAGAATTTACAGAAAGACGTCAGTATGAAAATCTGTTTAATTCCATTATAAACACATGATATCAGAAAAGAATTACTTCTCTGTGAAAGCATGAAAAGGATTTGCAGAAATACGTGAGTCCGAAAATCTGTTTAATTGTATTATAAACACCATGATATCATTGATTAGAATCGTTAAGCGTATGTACTTCACTATGTTGCATAAAGTGAGGTTTTAGAAAGACGTGAGCTGAAAATGTAATTAATTTCTTTATAAACACATGATATCAGATAAAAATAGTAACTTTTCTGTGAAAGCATAAGAGAATTTACACAAATACGTCAGTCTGAAAATGTGATTAATTCCATTATAAACACATGACATTAGATAAGAATCGTTAAGCGTATGTGTTTCACTATGATGCATGAAGAGAATTTACACAAATACATCAGTCTGAAAATGTGATTAATTCCATTATAAACACATGACATTAGATAAGAATCGTTAAGCGTATGTATTTCACTATGATGCATGAAGAGAATTTACACAAATACATCAGTCTGAAAATGTGATTAATTCCATTATAAACACATGACATTAGATAAGAATCGTTAAACGTATGTATTTCACTATGATGCATGAAGAGAATTTACACAAATACATCAGTCTGAAAATGTGATTAATTCCATTATAAACACATGACATTAGATAAGAATCGTTAAGCGTACGTATTATATTTCACTATGATGCATGAAGAGAATTTACACAAATACATCAGTCTGAAAATGTGATTAATTCCATTATAAACACATGACATTAGATAAGAATCGTTAAGCGTATGTACTTATAAATGACGCGTGTAAAGAATTTATAGAAAATCTTCAGGTTTTGCATGTGGTGCAACCAAAGCCTTATTTGTAAAGCCTTATAAGAAACGTGCTCAGACTAACTTTGTTCCACAAGCTCTCTTCACACAACAAGAAACATTTATGAATAGACGGAACTTTGCAATTGCAAGATACATTTAAATATGTCGGAACCAGGGATTCAGGCTCAATCGATAAGCGACTATTTAGAGATGTGTAATATGCAGATATAGATCTGTATAACCAATGTGCTATTAAATATAATTGTTATTATTTGTCACTAATATTAATAATGTAACTACACGCTTTTGTATTTATATGTGCATGCGGTGTTAATTAATTAATGGTTGCTAAACGGGATAATGTATGTCATATGTAAAATACAACAATCACATATATGTATAATTAATCGATGTTTAACGTGATAAATAAATAAACTGTTTTATTTATTTAAACTTTAAATACATTTATTGGGTGTACAATGGCGAAATTAATGCCGTAGGCATTTTCTACCAAACTTCAGGTGATTCAGAGACACAAAGAGGCATACGCACAAAAGACATAAAAACATATATTAATACATATTAAAGATACCCATATATAGAATTTATAAAAAATCCTAATATATAGATGAAACATATGTATATAATACTTTACTACATAAAAGCCTAATATTACATTTTATAGCCTAATGTCGCTGAATAAATAATAATTTCACCTACAATAATATTATATTTTAATATTATCTATAATAAGAGAATGTGATTGTTTGTTTGCTTAGAATAGTCTCGAAAACTACAAAACTGACTTTTATCAAAAGATGCAATAAAGATTAGAGTTGTTTGAGATCGGGGAAATAATGTGGAATAAATTTTACCACCGGAAAACTATCACAAAACATCTTAGATTATGAGTAAAATGTAACTAAATTTAAATATATGCTTGGTAATTATAACTGTTTATTGTTCAACTCTCGTACATACTATTTTTGTCGCTTGTATCACGCGTCTTTATAAGACCGTCTCCTTTATAATGTGTGCGCGAGATTAATAGATCCAACGCGTAGAGGCCATTTAAGCGGAATTTCATGAAAGTGTGCGTGGAATGTACCAACTGGGTCTAATCTCTACACCATAAAAAATGCAGCTGAAGACTATAACCATTTTTTTTGTTCCTCTGAGGAAAATGCATTAAATTGCATACCCCGGCTGTGGCGAGTCAGCGGTTATGTGGGGCTCTCCTCCCCAGAAGAGGGAAGCCTACCCACTAAAAACCTCAGGGATGGCCTTCCTCAGGCATGTAGGGAGCCCCCGGGAACGATAACGACTTCTGGGAACCCCCAGCCTCCGCTCCCCGGCCTATGCAGGGGAGCCCTGCACGGGGGTGGCAATACCGATCTCCTACACCGACGACGCCCCCCGGCCATTGGAGGGACGTGGTCCCTTCCGGGTTGCCGTACCCGCGGGCGCGACTTACTCGTGCCCGCCGGCGACCCGCGGCGGCGCCGCTTCCTGCTCGGCGGCCTCCTTCTGGAGCATAACTGCTTCACAGAAGGAGGCCACAGCTCTCCAACCTCTCTCATCCGCCAACATTGCTGCAATCAATGCCGGCGGAGACAGATCTTGCCCGATCTCTGCGACCAAGACTCGGTGCCCGGAGGCCCACACGGGGCACTCCGCCAGCATGTGCTGGGCCGAGTCGAGGTTGGACGCGCAGTGGTGGCATCGTGTCAATCCCTCCCGTCTTATTCGACACAGACACTCAGCGAAGCAGCCGTGCCCGGTGAGTATGTATGCTGCTGAGTCAATCGGTAGGTGACCTCCTCCTTCCCGTAGAGCCAAGCTTCGAGGTGCGGGAGTACGGCACCGACGGCTGGCTGTCGCGCGCAGCTCCGTAATTCGAGCTGCGCACGCGAAGCTGAAGACTATTGTCGGTAGTGGTCAAAACGTTTGTTAATTATTGCATTTCTTTTTTTTTATGCTAGGCCCGGCAGATGACTTCCTCCCGCCTGATGTTAAGCGGTGAAAGAGGCCCAAATGAGATGACAGGTAGGATAGTGACAGGTACGGCAGAAGAAGGAATCTTGGAATTTCTTAGTGCGGTGTGGAATGGGGGACGTAATGTACGGATGGCTCCGAAGACCCTTAGCTGTGTTTGTATAAAGGAAAGGAGAGGGAGGGATAAGGCTAAAGAGTTATTCAGAGTATTTCCCATGAAACATCCAATAGAAGGCGCTAAGAGAGGCGATATCACGGCGAAGTTGTAGAGGCTCGAGGGTGTTGGTTGCCTCTACATCGCCGATTATGCGGATTGCGCGCCGCTGCAATCTGTCCAGAGCTTCGAGAAGGTATTTCGATTTTGATGGTAATGACAGCCGGGCTATGAAAGTGACTCGGGTCACCTGCTTTCTAAAAGCCTCCTGATTCATTTGAATATGGCAGGTGGTGACTTGCCGCCCACAAAATTGCCCCCCCCCCCCCCCAAAAAAAAAGCAGACCAATATTGGTGCTAAGGAAGAAACATTGTCGTGAACGGCTAAGGCCTCTCCTCTCTACACAGAGGTATGTCTGCGACAGCGATCGAGACGCCGTCGGCGTTATGATATTATTACACTTCGAGCATTTGCTCTTGCGACTCCACTCTGTCCAGCCGGCTAAATGTAATAATAAATGCTGGACAGAAATAGAATTTAACTGATAGCTTTCACAATTGAATAACTTTTCAAATCTGGCGTTGCCAATATTCTATTTATTACGATTACTAGAAGTTATAATTAAGATATAATTAACTGTTAAGGTTAAACTTTTATGTGAAAAACACTATAATAATTGAAATTTTCTAATATAAAATAACAGAAATAAGTAGCATTAGTAGGTAATTTATTTGATAAAATTATCATGTGACATCACAATGTGCCTTTAAATATTATTGTCTAATTTCCTCTCATCCCAAAATCAAAACCCTCATTTCACCATAACGCTTGTACCGAACAATCCAATAAGGAATTTAGATCTGTTTTATTAAATTTTATCAAGTAACAGAGAGATGGGAACATAATTGACTGTGATAAAATGAACGACCGTCGTCGGAGGGGGGGGAGGGGGCTGGATATGAAAACATTTGTTAGACTCCGCGGTCCAGTCCCATCGGATTGTAATCTCGTATCAGACTGCTATTGGAATGAAACCAAAGCACTTTTCTTATAAAATAACTAGCTGACACTCGAGTTAGTATATCAAGTAGTTTATCTTAGTGTAATATATACATATGTTTATAGCCTATGGGTCATTGTGAAGTATAAGCTATATTATTGTAAAGTTTTATGTAAATCCATTCAGTAGTTTTTATGTGAAAGAGTAACAAACATCTATCAATACAAACTGTCGTTTCTTTAATATTAGTAGGGATAAAGAATAAAAATACTGCTTTAAATTTTATAGATTTTGAATCACTCTAATTCAGAGTTGTCATTAAAAACAAATTCTTAATCAGATTCCACTTCACGTAGAAAAATTAAAAATCACAACAACAAAATCACAAAACTGGCGATGACCCACACGGGAAACGGAATTTACATTAAAAAACCGTTACAGTTAGACAGTAACACAATTGTGAAAACAGTTTATTTTTGTTAAACCTTTAAACGACCGATTGCCACAAGAAACCTTCGTAAAATTTTAATTATTTTCTAACGTGTCTGGATTAACTGTATTATGGTGACTTCGTTCTAACTTGCTCTATCATACCTAAATAGTTTTATTTCTTTTATTATTTATTAAAATATAGAGAATGTACAGAAAAAAACGGGCCACTTGAGCAAAGCCCAAAAAGAAATTTAATAAAACTCTTCTAGGCTCATACATACATACATATACTCACGCCTTTTTCCCACGGGGGTAGGCAGAGATTACGTCTTTCCACTTGCTACGGTCTTTACATATCTCTTTCGTTTCATCTACTTTCATAACATTCGTCATACATGCTCGACGATTGCGAATACTTCTGACCTGGCCTTTTTTGAGGACACTTTCGATTTGTTCGAAATATGTTCGCCTAGGTCTTCCTCGTCCCGTATCTCCACTCACTCCAGCTTCATAAATCATTTTTTCAGTCTACTTTCATCCATCCGTTCGACATGCCCAAACCATCCAAGCATCCCTTTCTCTATTCTTGTCACGATATCCTCTTTCAAACCACATTTCTTTCTAATCACTTCATTATACAATCAGTCACTCAGTTTTACTCCTGCCATACTTCGCAAAGCTCTCATTTCTACTGCATTTATTCTGCTTTCATGTCATTTCTCCCATACCCAACTTTCACTTCCGTACATTAATGTTCGGACCAGCACGCCCTCATGCACTGCTAGTCGCGCCTTTTCTGATATTTTCTGACTACTCAGAAACGTATGCATGGCCCCATTTACCATGTTACCAGCTTTCACTCGCTTCTCTATATCATTATCACACCTTCCATCCCTTGTAAACATACATCCCAAATATACAAACTCTTCTACTTGTTCTACTTTTTCTCCTTCTATCATGATGTCACACAATGTCATATTTACATCTCTTTCAAACACCAACACCTTGGTCTTACTTACGTTCACTTTCATTCCTTTATCATTTAAAGCGTCATTCATAACAGTTACCATCTCCTGCAACTCACTGGCCGATGATGCCAATATTACTTGGTCATCAGCGTATAGTAGGCATTTGACAAGTAACTCATTCATGCGTAAACCACATTCACTCTCTTTCAAATTTGACAGGCACTGATCAATGAATAGGTTAAACAGCCATGGAGATGCTACACACCTTTGCCTCACACCTTTTTCGATGTGAAACGGTTCTGTGTATGCACCATTTATCCTAACACGAGCATTAGAATTCACATAGAGAGATTTTAATGCTCGAATTAGGCTGCTGCTCACTCCATGCATGGACAATGCCGACCACAACTCATTTCTCACCACTCTGTCATAAGCCTTTTCCAAGTTCACGAATATGCCATATACTCGTTGGCTTTTGGCCAGAAATTTCAGAGTAATGCATCGTAAGGAAAAGACTTGATCCGTACATCCCATTCCCTTTCTAAATCCTGCTTGCACGTCCCAGATTCTATCACTCGTCTCTTTTATGACTCTTTCTATCAGAACTCTAAGCTCACCATATAATAAAATAAATATTTCGACTATCTTTAAATTAAAATGTATGTACTCAAACAATATTTACTTATTATTACATCTATTTACAAGCTTTACATTAACCAGAGTGAATTTATCACTGTCTAAGTCACTTCAGAGTTGGATATTCTACTAGTAGAAATCAAAAACGACTGGGGTGAACCACTCGTTTCACAACGCACGAAATGAAAGTTCAGAAATAGTGAATTCGGTAATTCGTATGCGAATGTCACGATTTCAAATGTGAATTGGTTTTACCATTGTTTTAAAAATTCAGCATCAGATATTTATGCATGTCATGATAAAGTAAGTTATTGTGAATTGTGAATAACTGACTCGCAGTCAGAAGCGTTAATTCTACCTCGATCTATCTTAAATTAAATTTCAGCTTAGCACCAAAACTGAGTAGAATTATTAATTCGGGCAATAACGCTATCTATGTGATTTTGTTCAGAGATAAGACATGATGCTTTGGCAATATTATTATGCGCAGGTAGTCATTACAAAATGATGATTAAATTTGGATCAGTGCAAAAAATTGTAGTTCTCAGCAATCTATTAAAATACTCGTACATTTCACATGTGTACGTTTCAAATGAGACTCAGGAGAATCATGGTTCAAAATAATACGATGCAGCTTAGGAACGTATGTTGAATTAAATAGATTTATAAATAATAATAATAATACTTTATTTCAAATAGATGTACAATTTGTGACTTAAGGAAAAAGCTCCTGCTATGCCTGTCCTGTGGGAGCTTTCACAATTTTGTTGAAAGGGCACTGGAATGCGGTACCAACGGGCGCAAAGAATACAAAAGGAAAAAAAAAACCATTGCGCTTTATCAAACAAAAGAAAAAATAATAATAAATTAAAAAGGAAAACTAAACAATAAAAAAAATATTAAAAAATAATTATTATTAAATAAAAAAAAAACCAACTACAAAAACACACAACTAATATATTATAAATCCTAATATTTTATAAATCCTGTACTGGAAACACTCTTGGGGACGAGAAAAAAACAACAATTTAATCACTTGTTTGTGACCTCAGACCTCATGTTCCTGATATGATTATGCAACTCTCTTGCTATCAAAATTTGATTAAAATTACATTACTGCTTTATAAAGATTGTGACATTTTTTTTGTTTTTTAATAGTATATTAGCAAAGCTTTCTTTCTTCTTCTTCTTTCAACAGTGAAAGCTAACGGTCATATTCTATTTCTATCCAGCATCATAGACCTGTAAACCAGAACAAAGTTGTGGTTGGGTATGGAGAATGTACCAAAAGTATAACTTCCTAAAAGATATATCTTCCAGCCCTCGTACGATAGGGAATAATTTTAATATATTTTGTTGTAAAATATTCAATCTTTGAATTCGAAATTATTAAAGTTCATAAGTACCGTTTGTGTTACTAAGAAATTATCAAGTTATCATTGATAGTGTAGTAGAAAAATGGTCTAATTTATTAACTGTATTTTATTTATATTAAGAGGAATAATGCTATGCTATGTAACGTAACGTTACGCTATCATAAATGTATACCATAATATATTAATTACCTATTTTGTTATGTGATGTATTAATGCGTTGGCTACCTATTATTTTCGTGCGCCAACACTGGTTCTGAGCCTGACTAACTTCACTGTGCTACCGACCCGCGAGCAACTTCACTCTGGTTGACGCACTCGCCACTGATTTTTTGATCCAAAAAGACCAAACCACCTTCAAGTGAATTGCGGCGCATCAATCTTTCGATCTCGCATATATTATTACTATTTTAAACCCTTAAAAACCCTTAAAAACCAACATAATGCTATTATTTTATAAATCCTGTACTGGAAACACTCTTGGGGACGAGAATCTTCCAGTTTCTGGCTTTATGATTGGTGAATATTCTCCTTCTCCGAACTAACGCTGGCTACACCAAATTCTCCCGATTCTCGCCGACGATTAATAGAAGAGTGATGCCCGTTTTCACCAACTTTGTCTTAGCTTAGGTGACTCCTAAGTGACATGCTGTCACTTTTTATTTTAACTAAAAAGAGTGAGACAGCATGTCTCTTAGGAGTCACCTAAGCTAAGACAAGGTTGGTGAAAACGGCCATGAGAGTTTTAAAAGCCACAGCAGTGTACAATTGTGACCTAGACAACTTACCCTTTTAAAATATTATTATTATTTATACTTTTATTGCTACATTTTAATTTGTGTACATTAATCATAATTGCATTAAAATTATTGTGACAAATGACATAATTTTAATGACCAGAACAGTAATTTTTAAGCCAAATTCAATTAATTTTCTTAGTTAGCCGTTGCAATTGCAAGTGCTGATCGAAAGGTCTGGGATAAAATAATCTGTTTTAGGTCAAATTATGCCTTAACAAAGCAAGGACTTCTGAATATAGTGTCATGTGCCTAATGTAAGTTACATTTATATACTCAATATTGAATGTAATTTTTAAATATTGGTTGCTACGAATGATGTTGAAGTAGTTGTTTTTCAAATAAATTGCGATATTTTATGGTGTAGTACAAAGTGCGTTTATTCAGAGACCAGTATGCAAAGTTACAAGTGAGTAAGTGAAGAAAATTAATGTTTTAAAAAATTAAAATTTTGAAATTGAAATTTGTAGTCCGTTGACATTGACATATTCTTCCCATCCAATCCTGATACACACTCCGTTGCGGCGTTCCATTACATTCAAATGTCGCGACATTGATTATAAAAGTAATATTAAAATGAAACGAAAACCGAAATCGTTTTAAGTCCCCCGTACTCGTCTCAAGTACAAAAACCTTTACTATATGTAGTACAAAAACCCAGGCATAATAGCTTGTTCTTTAATTGTTGAGGAATTCAGGTGAAGCTTGTATAATTATATTATCAGCCTTATCTAGATTTACCATTAAGTGATGGCTAACCGTTGTCTATCTGAGAGATTGATAAATCATTTATTATACATCGTTGAAATACAGAAAAAAGCGACTTAATTGACATAGTGAAATTTTAAGCTCACAATCGCACAAAACACTGCTTTTAGAAAATATATGTTTGTGTTAAAGGATACTATACCAAAACTGTGGCGAACAAAATAAACAACACAGTATTAAACTTCCTTTATGTGGCATCTCTGTCAGCGTCTATAATTTCAAAACTCAACGTCAACCGCCTGACGAGGGCAAACATTGCATGTTCTATTTTATCGAGTTTACATCTTAACTAGAGGGTGGGGGTCTCCTTATAACAATATTGCGTTTCTACCGACGCAGCCACCGGAATAATTTCAAGTTATTACAGCGGAAAATTAGGAGAGTAAGACAGCTCAAGCGTAAAACGAAACGTGTCCGCAACAAGTCCTGAAAGACGTTGTTTTGTCGAACGTTTTGTAATTTTAATAAATTTTATTACCAATTTCTTTAAGGCAGCGATTTCCTTATTTCTATTACAATAAGTAAGTCAGTACATTACTACTGAAATAGCTGGCATTACACACGGTTCAGTGCTTTCCCTGACTTCGTTGTTTCTGCAAATTAATGGCATGTTGTATATCGATAATATACAGCACGGGTAATATACGGTATATCAACCAGCAGATAGTCTCTCCGATTTCTTTACGTAATGCAAGGAACCTCGTCAAGCTCAACTCAATGAAGACACAAGTGTGTATCACCGTGGTGATCCAATTTAGCACGGTGCCTCAGTTTCAAGCTACCACTATTCTTACGTAGGTCAGATCTTATTGGAGTCATCGGCGTTTAAATTTCGAGCACTGTGTAGTTTTGAAATAATTTGGAGGACAAAGCTAAATTACCAAGAAAAATAGTGAGCGATCTGAAGCAAAGCGCTACATCACGTCCAGTTAACTCCTGAGGCTTTATTGAGCTCACATTTGGGTGAATATGGAGTACTACTAACACATCTGGGCCAAAGCCTTCATATATCATCTCAACCCATTTTATTTTCTGCAAAGAAGTGCTCCCCGTATCATCGGCGATTCCAATGTCACGATCTCAATGAAGACCTTGCAGGCTAGGGGCTTTCATTCTCTGTATTTCCCTTAATAGGCTCTTAAATCAAGAACGCCCTGATGAAATATTTGCAATGCTAGCTACGTCACCTATTAAAAATCACCTTCCCGCCATCGCAGTAAATTTCATTGGAAATTCCTGGATTTTATTTGGTCTAGAACAGTTTCACATAAGTAAAACTGAACTGTAATTAAAGATCTCTTTTTTGTGCAATCGCTTTTGGATCCATCGCAGTCTATATTTGATGCTGTGAAAAGGGAAGTTAATTTTACGGCAAAGTATTAATCGTAAGATCAATGTCGGGAGGCAAATCACCTGATCACGACGGTCTCAGGATTCAGCATTTAAAATATCGATTCGCATTTACCCAGAGTCTTTGTTCCTTTTGTTCAAATTTTATCTACAAGTATGCTATAGTCATATGCCTGTTGACGCGGAGTATAGTAGTACTTATATTAAAAAATAAAATAGGCGATTTAATCGGGACATCTATGGGGGTACCTCAAAACGAAAGTATTTGATTTGTGCATGTCGCAAAAGTTGGCGACATGCACTTTTTAAAGAGACTCGATTTCAGACAAGAGTGACAGGTTTCGACCGCTATACTCAGCGTTGAAAGGGCTTCCAGGAAGTGGACGGTTAGGTGAAGTTCACAGGAAGGCGCTGAATGCTAGCAGCACCTATTTAGTCCTAATAGATTGTCGTAGAAAGCCTTAGAGAGTTTCTTTAAATGGCTTGGTAACGAAGTATCTTCACCAAGATTTGAATCAATAGTTTGACGTTTGAAAGTTGGAGCAAGGTTTTCACGAAAGTAGTGATTGCCAAGATAGCACATATTTGGCAGAGATTCTTCTGCCTGTTAGGTACTTTGGACCCTGCCTAGGCATTCATACTAGTTCATAATTTTTATCTATTGAAAGAAGAATTAAATTTTATAAATATAACTTAATAATGTTGGCATAATTTAATATGTAACAATTTATGTATTTGTGTCTTATAATTTTGGCAAATACTTTACTAATCTCTTAACTTTTATTCTAACTCAAGCCGGTGTTACAAAGTCTACTTTTAAAAGATGTTAATATTTTATTATTTTATTTTAAGAGACAGTTATACATCGGCTTAACATTATATTACTACACCAGGCGTGATTATATATATGTATGTTATTAATAATGCTTTTAGGTATCACATTTGAACCACAAACCCACACATAGATATTCCTATATAGTTCCAGTAAACATGTTCAGCATTGTATTTATTTGTTTGGAAATGATCTGTTTTAAAGTAACATAATTGGTTGTTAATCATTTTAAAAGTAAATATTATTCCAAGAACAAACCGTTGCTTCATACGGCATAAACATGCCTTAGGTACCAAAGCATAAATATTAATTTAATCATAAATGTTGATGATTACTTTGTTTTTAGAGTAGAATTTTATGAATACGTTGACCTCATGCTGAATTATCAGAATTCGCATTTTATCATAAATAACAAACTTATTACCAAATTGGCGAGATTAATAATTACTCCTTTAAGTTCATAGTTGGTGAAACTTTTCTTGCAAATTTTGGAAGTTATAGAAGTGTTATAAAAATTGTAATAAAGAGCAATGTGGTGGTTTCTATGAGATTTTCCATAAATCTGAAACTCTCATGCTGTCACAGTGTAAGTTGTAACATTAATTACAAAGTCACATTAATTACATAGCACCGTATGTACCCGGTGGAAGACCTATTTACCCAAGCAAGCAAAACTCAGGGTGAGTCACCCTCCGGCATAGGCACTACTGTAATACTCTAAGACTATCATCATTTAGCCGAGAGGCAACCACTGTTGTGCATAAATCTTTCACATAAATCTCCACACCGATCCAACCATTTTTTCCCTCAGGAGAGGAGAGGCTGAGACCCTCATGGCTACTATCGTAACCAAGCCTCACGGTGGTCGTTATGACTCCATGGTAGGCTGCTAGCATATTGTGAGGGCAAAACCGTTCGAACAATGACATGTCTTGACTGAATGACGGGCTTATTATTGGAGACTATGAAATGTAATGAAGTGATAAATTATTGGTATAATTTAATAAGAATTCTGATGAGAAAGCCGATCAAGGCGGCTCGACCGATGTGACCTAACGATCAAATTCAGCCTAAACCCTTGGTACTAATGAGCCTACGGCTTGCAGTGAGAGCGACCGCTTCTCATGGTGCGGTGCAACACTGACCAGCAAAAGAGGTCATACGCGCTAGTAGCAGCGCGGAAGCCAAAGTGACGTCAGCCGTATAACGAAAGAGACCTAGTTATGGTGATGCTGAAGGCTGCTGAGCAGAGAGTCAGGGGGTTGGCGACAGCTCAGATGCCGCCACCTGCAGAGCTTGAAGTTTCTAAGTTAGTTCATCGGGAGGATCTGTAAGGACATACCGTAGCCTACGGAATCTATCCGTAGTAGAGAATAATAGCATGATTGGGGTGTATGTCGCCACCTCTCTTGAGAGGGTTGGGGTGCTATTCAGCAGTTCACTTAAATGAAACTGGATTGTGTTTCCCCTCTGCGCCATTTTGGTTGACTGAAAATGTCATAATTAACAAGAATGTCCGTATATTAAAATATAGAAGAGAAGGTTTTAAAGACAGGAGTGCTGGGTCTCGTTGAAAATGACCTCTGTGTCAGAAATATTTCTGGAGTACATGTAGCAATTTGGATAACATGAAGATTCCTGCATCATTTCAGGCTTTCACAAATAAAATTAATACCCAAAATAACTAGTAGGTAATATTAAACATTGTTTGTCAAGAACTTTGAAAGCAGAGCGACGAGTCAGCTTAACCAAACCACACTCGACACTGGAACTTGTGAAGTGTTATCTTGAAGCTCTTTGAAACGCGTACTTAATGTAGTTACGTAATCCAACACATGTTTTGATACAGATATACACTAAGCCTTTGTTTTCTCAGCCCTGGCGATTACTCCGTTAAATGAGCCTAAAGCTTCAATGAAGATTAAACGTTTGTTGTACAATGAAACGTAAGTTAATGGTATATATACATACGTACTGAGATGGTAATAATTTTGACAATATTTTTTTTCGCATAACTATTCAGAACTGGGTAGATACGATTTTTTATATCATGATTCTAGATAATTTTATCTTATTTATAACTGAAGATGTACCATTATGAAGAAAAAGTTATTATACCGTTACCAAAGAAAGGTTATTATACCGTTAAAAAGGAATATTTAAATTATAGCAATGCTTGGATTTAATTTTAAAAACCAAAAGTTACGTTGCCAAGTATATTGACTATAGTAAATAACATAATGAAACTATACCTTTTATAGATATAATGTGAACCTGTTTAAACTTGTAATGGAAGTTGGGTTCAGACTGTGTACAAGTATCTGAGGCTAACTAAAAAAACTCTTGCTGGTTATTTCCAGTATAAGATCTCCCGCCATAGACTTGTCTTGATTGTAAAAATCCTATTTGAGGAATAAATTTTGATTTTGATTTTAAAAGTAAAATATGGCGTAAATCTTAAAAGAGATCTAGCCAAACGACGCAACGAGTTAGGGAATGATAAAAAAAAACAATTTTAAAACTAATCATAAGAAAATAAACCACAACTTATAAAGCAGCTTTTGAATTAAAATTTTAATAACGCAAGTTGATTTCCTGGCTTTTTTTCTGATAAGTTATTGTGACTTAACTCACACCTAAAAACACGAGTTGAACAATGACAAGTTAAGCTATTTGGACTATTTCATTCAAAAATTAAAATGGAGTAAAGTGTTGTTAGACTGGTCTTTACCTCTGACATCAATTCAGATATATAAATAAATTAATTGTACTACTGATACCGGGGGATCATAAACAAAGGTATATTAATATTTTACCGTCCTAACCGTCTGACGCTGTAAAAGAACATGTATCTATCATGATGTTTCACTAAAATAATAGTAACATTTCCTTTTCAAATAAACAAATATATATATTTTTTATGACGATTTTGCGACTTTGTTTACAGGCCGTTCATGTTCGCTCGTAAATTCCTGTAAAGGTATAACGGGCTATAATTTACATTGTTTATTTTTAGAATTTATCTAAATGGGTATTCACCGTGCCTCTAATGGGACTAGTTTGTACGAATTGCCGCCGTATAGTTTATTATGGGTTTCAACGGAAACGAGTTCGAATAATATTCCGCATAACCGTAATAGTGTACTGCTTTTTAGGGCTGTTCGATTGATGGAAGTGAATTTATGATTTCTATACTAAATATACAACATACATTAGCACATCAATGGCACTACTAACTTTCTTTCTAATCTTACAAGTTAACAAAGAAGTTACTTTTGACTTTTGGAGGTACGGAAACCTCCAAAAGTAAAAACGGAAGCTTATAGGATCACTTTGTTGCCCATCCGTCTGTCTGTTAAGACCCTTTTTCTCAGAAACCCGTTCAAAATATCAAGCTGATATTGATATCACATACTCAGGTCTCCTATCTCTCAAAGCAGTAAAAAAATCAAATATCTAAATCAACGCAATAAATAGATATTTTGATATTTGCAAGGGAATCAAAACCTATAGAATAGCTTCCGTTGACCTAGAATCATGAAATTTGGCAAGAAGCAATGTCATATAGCACAAGTAAAGGAAAATCTCCGATAACCGTCAATTTGTAATTATTTCACAAAAAATATTTAGAAAAAACAGGAAATATTTTATAGACTTAATTCTAGTAATGAACGAACAATTTACATGTCGACAAATTTGTACGGAACCCTGGTCGCGCGAGTCCGACTCGCACTTGATCGGTTTTATTTTAATGAGGCTAGGCGATAGTTAAATAATTAGTTTACTTGTTACAAAACACAAAATACATATGAAGTACATTTTACACAGAAGAGATAAAATTTCGACAAAAACACCGATTGTTAGTCGTCACCCAGAGATGAAACGCGGTCACATCTGACTGTGCTATGTAAACTTCACTATTACAAATATCTATGTTTGTGTGTGAGTGTGAAATGTACCAGACAAACATGTACATATAGTGTCTACTAAACATAATATAAATACAAGTTATTAGTGACGAATTATCAAGTCGTACCTTAGTCATCATCATCCTCTTGCCCATTTCCCATTATCTGGGGTCGGCGCAGTAGATCTTTTTTTTCCAAGTCGTACCTTAGTCTTCATATATAAATAAAAATATAATATAACGAATAAAATATGAAAATATTGTAATTAAACTCTAATAATAAACTCAAACCACTGCGTCAGTGTATATACCACAAGTCAGAATACCTTATTTCTGTAATGCATTTCTGTAAATGAGAACGTAAACTTAGTTTTAAAGCTTTTTAGAAGGAAGGCTCCGAAAGTAAGTCATTCTAGCACCTTTTGGCTAGAAATTTAAAACTACCTTTTTTTTCTCTCTCAGGAGAGAGAGGCTGAGAATCTTCGAAAAGAGCATACCCAGAATGCAACGACAAGTTTTACGGTGATTATGTCGGACTTCACGCGGCCAGAGCGGTCCGACCACATGATCTATCGATGAAATTCAGCCTGTGCCTAGGTTCTAAGAAGCATATATGCAAATCGTAAGGGCGACCGTCCCCTCAAGATAGCAGGCGATGCAGCGCAGGCCCATAAAAGGGGCCCAAAGTGCTTGAGGAGGCGCGGGAAGCCAAAGTGACGCCGGCCTTATCATGATAGAATCCAAAACTATCTCGGAATGGTATCGTATGAACGATATCGGTAGCGGGCGTCAGTTGTAAGTGACGCCCGCTGCGGTTTAAGTCCAAACGTATCATAAGAAATTGTGAAAATGAGCTTGCGAGATATTTGTAGTGTAGTTTATTATAAAAATTAGGAATAACTAGGAAAACATTCTTGTTGAAATAATTTATTCAAGTGAAGTAAGTTGTCAGATGAACATCAAATCTAAATTTTAAAAACTATGTTCTAGAGTACTGTAGTACTTAATACACGTAAGTAGGTAACCAAAATAGTTTCTCATCAAAACTATAACTAAACAGATTACTACAACACCCCCACCTTAATCTGTAGGTACACAAACAACTTACCATAAAAATATAACATATGTCTATAAGTAGTATAATGATTATATAGACATAACATCAAAGAATAAAACAAAAAAAAACATATGATGAATAGTAGCAACATTTTAAAGGCATACTACATATAAAATTATTCAGTTAGCCCCATACCTGCTACACAATTGTTAACTTTAGAGCGAGGAAGCCCTTTAGTGAGAATATCTGCAATCATTTGTTCAGAACGTAAGTAAGATAACTTTATTATATTATTTTCCACTAATTCTCTGATAAAGTGATGGCGAACATCAATGTGCTTAGTGCGACTATGAAATGCAGGATTCGTTGCAATTTTTTGAGCACTTTGATTATCGTTGTTGATAATTACTGGCGAACAATACCCTGAAACTTCGCTGAGGAAACGACGCAAGAATACGGCTTCTCGTCCCGCAGAAGACAAGGCCATATACTCCGCCTCTGTTGAAGACAACGCAACAGTTGATTGTTTTTTACACTCCCAAGAAATAGGTGCATCAGAGTATTTAAACACAAATCCAGTATAAGAACGACGATCTTTGCTATTTGCCCAATCAGCATCAACAAAGCCATGTAGGTCGCCATTAGACCTCTTGTAACATAGACAATAATCTTTAGTCTGTTTCAAATACTGTAGAACTCGCTTAGCAGCTGACCAATGTAATCTAGTTGGACGCTTGTTAAACTGGCTCAGGTAACTAACGGAGAATGCGATATCCGGACGAGTACTAATCGCAATATACATCAAACAACCAATTAATTTTTGATACGGTACATCAACTATAGGTTCACTCTCTTGTTTTTCGAACATATCAAGACCACATTCTATAGGAGTAGCAGCACCTTTACAATCCGTCATATTAAAACGTTTCAATACGTCAAGAATATACTGTTTCTGGATTACTTTTATGTCACCATTTGTCTCGTCTTTTGAAATATTTAATCCAAGGCAATGTTTCAACTCACCTAGGTCTTTCACACCAAAGTGTTTTTGTAAACCTTCTTTTAGAGCATTAAGCTGACTATGTTCTTTATAAAACAATACTAAATCATCGACATATACAGCTAATATACACATACTATTCGAATCTTTATTCATATATACACATGGTTCAGATTTAGACCTGATAAAATTTAATTTTTGAAGAATTTGATGCAATTTTTTATTCCAAGCTCTGGCGGCCTGTTTTAACCCGTATAAAGATTTATTTAATTTGCACACCATAGATTCTTGGCCTTCAACGATCAACCCTTCAGGCTGCATCATAAAAACAGTTTCATCTAAATCACCATTTAGGAAAGCAGTATCTATATCTAGATGGTGTATTTTTAAATTCTCTTTAGCAGCTAGTGCCAATAATGTTCTAATAGAACAATTTCTTACAACCGGAGAAAAGGTTTCTTCATAGTCAACACCATAACTTTGTCGAAAACCTTTAGCAACTAAACGCGCTTTGTAGCGACTAATAGATCCCTCCGAGTCGCGTTTAATCTTAAACACCCATTTACAAGGAATAATCTTCTGTCCCTTATTTTCTACTAAAGTCCACGTGTTGTTTTTAATGAGAGCATCATATTCGGTTTGCATCGCTTTTAACCATTGATGTTTATTTGGACTATTAAGAACATCAGAGTAGGTAACTGGCTCATCACCAAGATATTCGCTTTCGCAATTAGTAATGTGACAATAGCTTACCTCTGTTCGTTTTCTCAAATTGTACCTGGGTTGGGATATAGCACTACTACTTGAAGCCTGTACATTCGATATTGGCGGTTCATCAGTAGACAATTGTGAAGAAGAGGTGGCTGGTTCTGAATCGAAAAAGATATCATCACCATTTATTATGTCCTCTCTTTCCTCCGTCATCGGAAGTATTCGACTTCCATTCTGAAAATCATTGGAAATGTCAATATTTGTGGACTGTAACCTTTTATTTATATCACCATTCGAAAAACAATTTTCAAGAAATACTACATCTCTACCCTTTATACATTTTCTGACATTTAAAGGATCTCTAAATTTATAACTATTTACATCTTTGCAATAGCCAACAAATATATATTATAAGCGGTTACCCCACACGTTGCGTAAGGTTGCCGGCCGTTGCCTATAAAAGCCGCTGCGGTTGGCTAGCGACTCACTTATCGTCGGGCATTCGGAGCGGGTAGACCGGTCGTAACGTTATTACGTTTTGCGTTGCGTAACGTTGCGTAATTCGTGAAGTAGGCGTTAGGCTGATTTTTATTCCTCTGTAAAATTATGTTGTTGCCAAATTATTTTTTTTTGAGGAATTTTTCTTCTGATTCCTAAAATCAGAAGTGGGATAAGCAACTCTTAGCCCACAATTACGAGGAACAAAGTCTTCTGCGTACTTTAGTGTTCGTGTTTGTGATAATGGCTGGCGGATCCAGTCGGAGTGACCGTAGGTCGCGAAGTCGTTCCCGTGATAAGTCGCGGCACCGTTCACGTAGCCGTCACGAAGTGTCCACTAGGAACCGCCGATCGCGACGTCGGTCATATAGTAGGACGCGTAATGAAAATTTCACACCGTCAGAAAAAACGCCTAATCGTGATCGCCATCATCGTCGCTTGAACAGATCGCGGTCTTCAAGCAGGTCACATACCCCGGATTTGGCTATTCATTCCACGTTGAATTCGATCATGGACCGTCTTGCGTCGATCTTGGCAGTGTGGGTGAGGGTCAGGTTGGGCCGAGTCGGGGGGGGGTTGGACCTTTGATTGGCTCGGCTGAGCCTCGGAATGTTGGGCGGATGCAGGTGCGGACGGGTGTGGTGCGTCGGGGACGTCATCGGATCGCGGTGCGGCCTTGGCGTTCAGTGTGAAGACATACAGTTTTGTATGTATTGGACTTTATGTCCGGCAGACATACAGTTTTGTATGTATTGGACTTTGTGTCCGGCAGACATACAGTTTTGTATGTATTGGACTTTGTGTCCGGCAGACATACAGTTTTGTATGTATTGGATTTTGTGTCCGGCAGACATACAGTTTTGTATGTATTGGACTTTGTGTCCGGCAGACATACAGTTTTGTATGTATTGGACTTTGTGTCCGGCAGACATACAGTTTTGTATGTATTGGACTTTGTGTCCGGCAGACATACAGTTTTGTATGTATTGGACTTTGTGTCCGGCAGACATACAGTTTTGTATGTATTGGACTTTGTGTCCGGCAGACATACAGTTTTGTATGTATTGGACTTTGTGTCCGGCAGACATACAGTTTTGTATGTATTGGACTTTGTGTCCGGCAGACATACAGTTTTGTATGTATTGGACTTTGTGTCCGGCAGACATACAGTTTTGTATGTATTGGACTTTGTGTCCGGCAGACATACAGTTTTGTATGTATTGGACTTTGTGTCCGGCAGACATACAGTTTTGTATGTATTGGACTTTGTGTCCGGCAGACATACAGTTTTGTATGTATTGGACTTTGTGTCCGGCAGACATACAGTTTTGTATGTATTGGACTTTATGTCCGGCAGACATACAGTTTTGTATGTATTGGACTTTGTGTCCGGCAGACATACAGTTTTGTATGTATTGGACTTTGTGTCCGGCAGACATACAGTTTTGTATGTTCCAAATTCCAAATTCCAAATTCTTTATTCACATTAACAGACACGAGACACAATATAAATTAATCTTACAGGTACAGGGACACAAAAATAATGCATGCAGAAACTTAAAAATAAAAATAGAATTAAGGTTTAAGTGAAGTCTCGCGACTGCTGTGTGAAAGGGTACCTAGATCAGCATGAGGTTAGTGAAACTAACACTATCTAACCCTAGTCTAACTAACCCTAGTCTATGTATTGGACTTTGTGTCCGGCAGACATACAGTTTTGTATGTATTGGACTTTGTGTCCGGCAGACATACAGTTTTGTATATATTGGACTTTGTGTCCGGCAGACATACAGTTTTGTATGTATTGGACTTTGTGTCCGGCAGACATACAGTTTTGTATGTATTGGACTTTATGTCCGGCAGACATACAGTTTTGTATGTATTGGACTTTATGTCCGGCAGACATACAGTTTTGTATGTATTGGACTTTATGTCCGGCAGACATACAGTTTTGTATGTATTGAACGTACGAGTGGACGTAGCTTGAATATGATGATACAGGTATAAGAATGAATTAATGACTGACAGACGAGGATGGTGGAGTTGCAGCAGATGGCAGCATACAAAGTGGTGACAACCCCGAGGCTCGTGTCGAGGACGACACTATGTCAGGAGAGGCCGTATAAGCGGTTACCCCACACGTTGGCGTAAGGTTGCCGGCCGTTGCCTATAAAAGCCGCTGCGGTTGCTAGCGACTCACACATTCGCTGTCAAGATCGCCCCGAGTGCGCACGTCCTTCCGACTCTCGTATCGACTTACGATATATTATTACTCACTGTGCTTTTGACAGCGGATACTTCTGCGTTGCACGAGCTTCGCTTCGCAGACGCCAGTGTTGCGGTCATTTGATCGTTGTTGGCCCTCGGGTACCTTTAACGGTTGAAGGACAGCGGTGCTGCTTGGGTTGTCGGATACCTAACGGTGGCAACGAAGACAACCGACGCCTATCCTAGAGCGTCGTCGTATCTCCTGATACGACAAATCTAGAAGACCGGAACCCATTGCACTAGGGCATTGCGTCCCTAGGGTGAAGGTACGCGGTCATTCCCCGGGAGTGGCCGTTAACGGTTCGTCCCCCCTCCCCCCTGCCTCCTCAGGCAGGGGAGTAACGGCGCCCCGCGCGCCTCGCGCTTCTTTTGTTAGGTCGCGCCCTCCGCGCCTTCCGCGCCCCGCACCGCACGTGTCGTGCATTTGGCGGGCTTCCCCGCGCCTTCAGCGCACAAATTTCTCTTCTGTCCCCAATTAATAACTCGCGATGGACATCGATACGTCTAACGTGCCCTCTGCCAGTACCCCAATCGAATTCGATTTATCCTCAGTGGAAACTGACCCTCTTACTGAAGTCATTTCCAATAGCCAGGCTCAACTTATGAGCCAACTAGGCCTTGCCCGCGACCCGCGTATTACCGGGATCATATCCGTGTCAAACGACCACCTTACTGGTCAAATCCGCTCCATCATTAGTTCACTGACTCGTGATCTAACTCGTCAATTTACTTCCCAAATAGAGGCTCTTAAAGCCCAATTCTCCCAAGTTGTGGGAGTATCTACTGTCCCCGCCACTTGTGAGCAGCCGGCTGCTCACACTTCCATTCCCGTCCCAATTGCGCCTTCGACGTCTGATGACGTCGAAAAGCGCTCCGCCCCTAAGCGCCCTCTGCGCTCGCCATCCCCACAGGGGGATGACACCCCCGCCACCCTCCCTGCCGCCTCAGAGCCTCTCTCTGAGGAGGGCGGATTCCTACCCGTTGTTCGACGTAAGTCGAACAAAAAGAAGCGGCGCAACACCCAGGCTGTTGCCCCGCCTGCCCTACCCCCTCCGAACCACTCCCGTCCCTCATGGACGTGGCTGTGGACTCCTCCGCCACCCCCTCTCAACTCCATCTCAACCCGCCGCCGATGCCCAAAAGGTACTCGACGTGCAAGGCATACCCCGTCCCCCGATAAGGTCCCGCCGGTCCATCTGACCGACAAGGCCTGTTGGGCCACACTCAGAACCCAACTCCAGTCCGCCAATATTCATTGGTGGAAAATCCAAAATAGGGAGGACAGCTTTGTCCTCCATACCAACCACCCCCGAGGAGTACCGTGCTCTCACGGCTCACCTCCGCGCCCGCTCAATCCCCTACTTTACCTATGCGCTCGAAAGCGAGCGCAAAATCAAATTCGTCCTCCGCGGGGTCCCGTGGAGTTCAGCGAGGACGAAATCAAGGCAAGCCTTGTTGAACAAGGCTACCCCGTCACCGGTGTACAGCGTCTGTACCACCGAGACGGGAAAGCAATTCCCCTAGTCCAAATAATAATGAGCCCGTCCGACAAGGCTCGATCACCCCTCAAGATAGGTCTTCACGGTTGTGTCGACATCCCCGGCATCCGTGTAGAGCTTCCCTATGCAAAGGCCCTGCACAGTGCAACCGTTGTCAACGGTATGGACATGCAGGTGCCAATTGCCAAGCCCGCCCTCGTTGCGTGAAGTGCCTCGGCGATCACGCAACGTCGGAATGTTCACGGAAGCGAGACGACCCCGTCTCGATGACCGCCCCCCAGCCTGCGTGCTGTGTGGCCAAGTTGGACACACAGCCAACTGGAAAGGCTGCCCTAAAGCCCCACGCTTTAAACCCACAATCCCCGCTCGAGCTACCAAAGCTCCTCGCCCCTCCGCCCCACAAAGGACAGCAGCCAATTTCCCGGCTCTGCCCAAATCCTCCCCCCAACCCTGACACCTGCTCAGGTTTGGGGACCAGCCCCCTCCATGGCCCCTCAGGCCACACCCCTGCCTCCTACCCGGGGCCAGTGCAACCCTGCGGCTGCACTAGCCTCCCACACCCAGCTGCGCGATAAGGCATATCGCGAGTACCAGCTGGCAATGACTAAGGCCACCTCGGCTCTTAGTCAAGTCAAGATAGCCATGGAGTACGCTCCATTGTTCGAGGCCTTCCCAGACCTCACCCCCCTCTGTTAAGTTTACTTAACTAACTCCGATCGATCTCCTCTTAATTAGGTAGGATGTCTAACCAACCGGTAAGACAACCTAATACCCACGGCCGAATCAAACCTGAGGGTTGTACGCTTGTGTCCTATAACGCTCGTTCTCTCCGTCCCAACATGCCCGAGCTTAGGGAATTTATCCAAGACCACCCAGCGGACTTAGTGCTGATCCAGGAGTCCTGGCTGACGCCTAATATCCAAAGGGGTCTCACTCTCCGAAACTATAGCCTAGTTAGGAATGACAGACCCACCCCCGAACGCGGCCGCGCGTCCGGCGGGACTGCCATTTACTTCAGGAAGCAGCTTCACTGCTATCCTATCCCCACTCCCCAACTCGAAAATATGGAAGCTACGGTGTGTAAACTGGCGCTGACTGGACATCCGTCCATTGTAGTGGCGTCAGTGTACATACCGAGTGGAAGTATGCCGCTCCGGAGCGACTTCGAATCAATTCTCTCGTTAGGCAGCTCGGTCGTTATGTTCGGCGACTTCAACGCCAAACATACCGACTGGCACTGTAGAACCACCAATAGTAGTGGCCGCGGACTTCTAGATATCATGACCGCTCTGGATCTAGATATTCTGTCGCCCTATATGCCCACCCACTATCCGGATTCGCACGCATGTGTGCCGGACATATTAGACTTTGCCCTCACAAAAAACGTGGCCCTAGTGCTAAGATCCCTGGACGTCCTAGACGAACTAGGATCTGATCACAGGCCCGTTAAACTGGTATTAGGGACCCCACACTCCCCCCAGGCCACCACCAAGCGCATCACCGATTGGGACACCTTCCATGACTCCCTGCAGTCCACTCTGGACGTGCCGGAACCCCACTCTCTATCTCCGCGGACTGCCTCGACAGCACCGCGAAGATAGACGAAGCCATTAACTCCCTAACCTCTCTGATCCAAACAACGGTCGAGAGTAGCGTGCGAGAGGTCACTGTGCCTAGGCGCAAACTTCCGCGCGCTATTCGAGATCTGATCAAAGAGAAGCGCACTGCCTTCCGCAGAGCGGCCCAATGTCCTCCCCTGAATACAGATCGATAGCCAACCGCCTTCAGCGGGAGGTACGATCTCAGTTAGCTGACTATAGGAACGCCCAGTGGCGAGACCTATTGTCTACCATCACCCCCTCTCACCAAGCGTACTACAGAGTGGCCCGTGCCCTCCGTAGTGACGCCCACATCCACATCATCCACTCGCCTCGGATGGCTCGGTCGCCTTCGAAGACGATGAGAAAGCGGAGTGCTTTGCTGACAGCATTGCCTCACAATGCTCACTCAGCACTCAACCGCACGACCCCATTCATGTCGCTCGGGTGGAGGAGGAGGTTCGTTCCAGGGCCTCCGTCCCTCTACCCGACGAGCCTGTCCCTGACCCAATCTCCCAAGATGAGGTTTTCAACGTCATCAAGGGTCTCCATAAGCGCAAGGCCCCAGGTCCCGATGGGATCTCGAACCAAGCGCTCAAGTCCCTACCTCGGCTGGTTCTCACCATGCTGACCGTCCTTTTCAACGCCTGTTACGAACAGTGCCACTTCCCGAATGCGTGGAAGGCGGCCACCGTAATAGGCATCCCCAAACCAGGCAAACCCCTCCATATGCCCAGTAGTCACCGCCCCATAAGCTTACTCAGCTCATTGGGTAAGGTGTACGAAAGGCTCATCCTTGCCCGACTCAAAGCTCATCTCTTTGATAAGGGCATAATCATCCCCCACCAGTTTGGCTTTAGAGCCAAACACTCCTGCCCACAACAAGTGCATCGCATTGTCGAATATGCACTTAGTGGGTTCCACCCCCGTAGAGACAAGACCGTAGCCGTATTCTTTGACGTCGCCAAGGCCTTTGATAAGGTCTGGCACGCAGGCTTGGTCTATAAGCTCTACCAAACTGGTATGCCCGATCGCTTGGTGCGCGTGGTGGAGGCCTATCTCAGAGATAGGTCTTTTCGCTTCCGGCACGAAAAGTGCCTGTCCTCCCCCGACCCCTAACAGCCGGAGTTCCTCAGGGCTCCGCGCTCTCCCCTCTATTGTTCGCATCCTACACGAACGATATCCCAATTCCGGTAGGTCCCCAGTTAGCCCTATTTGCCGACGATACGGCCCTTTACTATAAGGGCCGCGTCAATTCCCACATAGTGTCGTCAATGCAACGCGCAATTGACGACTTGTCCGACTGGTTCGGCCAGTGGAGGATCGAGGTGAATCCGGAGAAAAGCTCCGCGGTTCTCTTCGAGCTCAACCGCAGGCTCGATCCAGTCCCAACCGGGTTCCCCTCTCTCCACTTTCAGGAGAAGGTCATTCCTTGGCAGCGTACTGCAAAGTACTTGGGCGTCACCTTAGACAGACAGCTCAATTTCCGAGCTCATGTCAACAGGGTGACGCGTAATGCCAACGGATACATATCCCGTCTCAACTCCATGATAGGTAGATTCAGCCCCATGTCCCTTAGGAACAAGCGTACCCTCTACAAGGTATGTATTCGGCCCGTCTTTTCATACGCGAGCTCGGTATTTGCACATGCCGAGCCGCAAGTCCTTCAACAAATCCAGGTCATTCAAAGCAAGCTTTTGCATAGAATGGCCAACGCCCCCTGGTTCGTCCGTAATGCTGATCTCCACAGGGACTTCGATCTCCCCACTATCCAAGAACATTTTAGGGAGTGCTCCAAGCGGTTCTTCAGAACCGCGGAAGAGCACATCAACCCGTTAATTCGAGAGTCAGTGAACTATCCATCAACACCGCCTTCAGCGGACACATCCCACGACAACAGTCCATATTGGCAGAGGACACGCAGACCGCGGCATGTCTTAAGCGACCCCCCTAATCAATTAACGCAGGACCTTCTAGACCTGCGAGCGGCGGCGTCTGAGCCGTCGCCTCCCTTGTCTCCCCTTATTCGGCAGCCTTCTGCTACGCCACGAGTAGGTTCCCAGTCAATACAGGCCGGTCCCACTTTGGAGAACCGCGCCTCTTCTAGCGCTTATGCCCTCTCCATGGGGCAGCGCTAACCGTACCTCTCCTGAGGTGCGGCCCTTTCCATATAAGCCAGTAGGGTCATTAGGACCAAAGGCTCAGGCTGAGTTTAGTCGGTAGGTCTGTTGGGTCGAGCCGCCTCGATTCACCAGGAGTCCGACATAATCAACGCATCCCTGCTTGCCTGTTGCGTTGGTATCCATGATGGATTCTCAGCCTCCTCTCCTGAGGAAAAAAAAAAAAAAAAAAAAAAAAAACTCACCTTATCGTCGGGCATTCGAGCGGGTAGACCGGTCGTAAACGTTATTACGTTTTGCGTTGCGTAACGTTGCGTAATTCGTAAGTAGGGTTAGGTCTGATTTTTAATTCCTCTGTAAAATTATGTTGTTGCCAAATTATTTTTTTTGGGAATTTCTCTCTGATTCCTAAAAATATGTTTTGCCTTCGCATCTAGTTTCTTCCTTTCACAGGTAGAAAAATGCACATATGCACGACAGCCAAATACACGTAGATGTGCAATATCTGGTTTAACACCATACCATTTTCTCATAAGGAGTGCAATTATTTAGAGCTCTGTGAGGGCATCTGTTTTTAACATAGACAGAAAAACGAAAAGCTTCTTCCCAAAAACCTTTGCTGAGACCAGATTCGCTGAGCATACAACGAGCCTTTTCACTAATAGAACGATTCGTTCTTTCAGCAACACCGTTTGAGGAAGGACTATACGGCACAGTAGTCTCATGTTCGATACCTTGAGATACTAAATAAGATTTAAACTCATTATTAACGTACTCAGTACCGTTATCCGTACGTAAAATTTTTATTTTGTACGACGTTTGTCTTTCGACTTCAGTCTGAAAGTCAATAAATTTTTGTTTGACCTGAGTTTTAGATCGAATAAAATAAACAAATATCATCCTAGAATAATCGTCTATGAAAGTGAGCATATACTTATTGCCTTCCAAAGACTCAACTTCAAAAGGTCCAGACAAGTCTGAGTGTATCAACTCCAATATAGATCTGGCCTTTTTATATTTAACTGTGGTAAAAGGTTTTCTTGTTTGTTTGCCTTCGATACACGAAACACAAGGACTTACATCTAAAGAAGAATAATTAATACCTGTTGCTTTTCCGTTCTTCAATTGTTCGAGGCTAAAACGACACAAATGTCCCAATCGCCGATGCCATATAGTAGAATTGTTATCAACTGTCCCACCTTGAGCAGTAGACGTCATAGCAACGTTGTGTGAAGGAGCCTTAAACTTATAAAGTCCATTACAAAAATCTGCAAACCCGAATTTTTCACCTAAATTTTTATGTCAGTATGCCTGTACAATGTGCATCCTTTTTGTCAAACACTACTGTCATACCTTTATCTACAGCCTTTTTAACGGAGATAAGATTGGTACTTAAATTAGGTATAAACAAAACATCTTTTTATGCTAGTGATCTTAGAGTCTCTACACTTAGGTAAAAACACATCACCCACACCAGCAGAACACAATCGCTTATTGTCAGCGAGAGTAACTTCTTTATTTATAAGCGGTTTGAAGTTAGACAGCCAATCACGATTACACGTCATATGCATCGACGCTCCGGAATCGATATACCAATCGTTAGCATTTAAAGTCGTTGCAGTGCTAAGAGCAGACAAAAGAGAAATATCGGCGTTCTTAACATTCTTATTGCCTTTCTTTTTCTTTAACGGACACTGAGGGCTCTTATGGCCTGGTTCGTTGCAATTATAGCAAACAACATTTTGAACCTTATGACTCTTCTTATTAAACGTTTTAAAATTTTTGATTCGACTCGAACTAGCTAGGGCAGATTCACGAGATTCTCGTTTTTCCATCTCATTCAATAACTTAGTTTTGACTAAGTCTGACGTTATTACTACATTTGAACTTTCAAGAGCCATTATAAGAGGATCAAAATCAGAAGTGAGTCCTCCGAGTAAAATAGCGCCAATGGATAAATCATCTATTTGCTTACCAATGTCGGCTAAGTCTTGAACAGTCGTCATTACAGCGTTTATGTAACCTTCAATTGATGAAAAATCTGTGAGCTGGTAGCGATAAAGTTTTCCTTCAAGAGATAGCTTCCTACCCATTCCATTGTCCTCATAAGCTTTACATAACGAATCCCAAACCTGCTTAGCGGTTTCGCAACTTCTAGCGTGTGTGATTGCATTACCATCCAGCGTTAGGCATATTTTGGTCATCGCCTTCAAATCACGCATTTGCCGTACTGAATCGGGAGTAGCATCACCCTCTTCGTAACCTTTAATAGCGCTCCATAAATTCTCATGTAAAAGATACATACGCATTTTGAATTTCCATTGTGGGTACGAGCTCTTGTCTGTCAATGGCCTTATATTCGCAAAAGAATTACTTGTTGAACATTCACGCGACATATTATTATTATCACCACTTTCACTAGTCATTATTATTTTTACTTTACATGCCCATAACCTGTAGTTTATTATAAAAATTAGGAATAACTAGGAAAACATTCTTGTTGAAATAATTTATTCAAGTGAAGTAAGTTGTCAGATGAACATCAAATCTAAATTTTAAAAACTATGTTCTAGAGTACTGTAGTACTTAATACACGTAAGTAGGTAACCAAAATAGTTTCTCATCAAAACTATAACTAAACAGATTACTACAACATGTAGGACCCTTAGTGCGGAGTATTACCTCGACGCCCATATTGCTCTTAATCGAGGCGATCCATAAAGAATTTCCCCGAGTATGTAAATGACAAGCAATACCACAACGTCGACATCTATGCTTAGATAAAAATAGCATTTAAGGCCTACAGATTAAGAGATATGTATCGGCGTTATCGTGTCGTGGTGAGAAAAATCATTTAGTGTAAGCACGGAATTGCAATTGGACCGAGGGGAAAGTCAAACTAAAGCAAATGCACAAATTTGAAAGTAACCTTCGATAACAACCTTTTGTACGTATATAGACTGCAGGCCATTATACAAAGCACTGCAAATTTTACCACTTCTTTGTATGCTAGTTGTGATGTGTTAATTTGTAAAATATACCTTAACAAATTAACATTTAAACAAGATCTAGCGGAAATGTTACGAATAGTAAAATTTATAATACTGACACTTTTTTTTTATTCTTCAACCATACAATATTTTGATTCATTTTTGGGTATGTGACTGGCTACGCCAGCGTATAAAATAACGTTATCACGTATTTATTATCTATGGTACATCACGAGTTTTATTAATATATCTCTATGCAAATACAGCAGACCACTCCCCAAAGAAACGAACATTTTCCAAATAAGGTCTATGTATGGACTTAAAGGTCTATGTTACCAGGTCATAAAATTAAAAAAAAACAGCCCACTGCTGGCACCGCCTGGCGGTGAGAATAAACCTTTCTTCTTGCTGAATAACATTGACATTGCGCCCAGTAATATGAAAGAGGTTGTGCCAGCCTCGCGTCATACATTGTGGAGTATGCAGATTACATTAAAATCTTCACACCTGAAAGAAAGACGAGCCCGTCGCCGAAGGCCTCGAGGGTACGAGCAAAAGCAAGAGGCGTATATACGTGCATTTCACATATTCCATTTCAATGACGTGTGTACCATTTTTATAATTCAATAGTCCAATGCCTACTATCTTCAATATTTATCAGAGAATTATTTAATATATTTGGCGCACCTAGTGACAATTGTTGAAGAATTCAACATAACGATATGATGCTCTTAAAATTGTATCATTATATTTACCATATTCTAGCGTTTAAAGATATCTTTCGTCTATCATGCTCAAATGACTCTTAACTTTGAAAATAGCTTGTAATTACTTTACCCCATTTTTAACTACGAAAACCAAATATTCGTGAAAGCAATAAGAAAGTAGCCATGAATTTGTGTAAGCGAAACTCGACCTGAAGTAGCTAATTATTTCTCCAGCAAAGATTTACATAACCTAGAAAAATATGTTTTTAGTAACTTCAGTGAGTTTTCTGTGGGGTCTTGCTAAATAAGAAACTAATTAGGCCTATGCTAACGATTCCATCCCAGTTATTTCAATTTGTATGGGTTTCCATTAACGTTGATAAGAAAAAAGCTTTGATTTTTTTTAAATGGAACCCTTATGGATTCATCATGTCTGTCTGTCTATCCGTCCGTATGTTACAGTCACTTTTTTCTGAAACCACAAGATATATACTATGCAAACTTAGTAAGTAGATGTATTTTGTGAACCGCACTAAGATTTTCACCAAAAATAGAAAAAAAAACTTTACTTAGAACTGAAACGCCATTTTTTTTCTCAAAACCATACGTATAGAGTATCTGTAGATAGATGCTATTGAGTTTTGTAATATCATTTTTTTGTATAATTTGCGAGAGAAATATTTATGTAAAATGTATATATGATGTATATTATCATACAAACTTCCATTCTCTCGAGATCTAATAAGTAGTTTTTGAATACGTCATAAATCGTAAATGTTTCTTCTCTCTCTTCTTGGGCGAGTTCGAATCGTATTTAGTCAGTCTTTTTTTTTCATATTATCAACCCGTTTTCAAAGTTTCTTGAAAAGTTCTCTCATTAAGTATTATAAAAGCGTAAGCAAAATTATTTTGAAATACCTATTAATAAGCAAATAATATATAAATTTAAGTCAGTGTTTTCTTTTCGCTGTCATGCATTATTTATAATAGCTAACAATTAGGCATCAAAATTAACTTTATTCAAATTTGATACTTTATAGAAAGCTCGTTTGAATCGTCCAAATTTTTTTCCTACCACCCATTCAGGACGTATTTTTTAGCTGATATGAAGAATGAGCGCAAGAAAGTTATCAGTTTTATCAAAAGTAATAACAACATTTACAATAAATTATGTCGTTAGCTTACAATGTATATATGTGTTTACAATTTATACGGGAAAACAAATATTTACACTTTAGAATGTATCCTCAAATCAACACCAAGCATTGGCGTCATTTAAATAATCATTGACTTTGTAAATTATAAATGCGCGCGGACTGCTCCTTTTGAAGAACAAAAATACTTTTATACTACCAGCCGACCTAGATGACTTCAGATAGAATTTTGATATTTTTATAATGTTATTAAACTTATGCTTAGTACCTAGTTGTGTACCAAACATAAAAAAAACCACCCATAATTTTGGTGGCGCTAGGGAAAGTTTACCCTAAGGATTATAGGAATCATGTTTATAAAAATTTATAAAAGAAAAGGATATTTTGATAGATGACCTTGAAACGGCATACAAGTCAAAAATACAAAATGCTAATTCACAAAAAATCTATTGACGTGTGTGTAAAAGTAGCATAAGCATGCTTGGTTGATAATTAAATAACATAGAAGGAATTAAAATATCTTGTTTCATATAAATGTCCATCCAACACTTTTGTACCTATTACTGGTAACAATATAACTAATTGTTTTATGGACACTAATAGATTACTTGAGATATTCCAACGGGAAGATATATCACACGAAACGATCTGTTTGCGATCAAATTTACTCAACGCACATACAGACGACTAAACATCTGCTCTATTATACTTGCCACAAACTTGTTTATGTTTTGCTAGTTAATTAATTCAAGTTTAATTAGTCTATCTCGTGAAGTTATTTCCTCTTAAATTATCTTGTACAAGACAAACGAGACTTAAGACCTCGTAAGCTTAATTTGCGAGCCGTAGGCAGCACAAATAAAATATGCTTGGGTCTAATGAAAACTGCTTACACAATTAACCTTGAAACCCCTTGAGTTGGATATTTTATGAAATTTTTGTAGATTTAAGGGCCCATAACGTGTTTGCAAATTATAATAATAAAATCTATTGTTTTTTAATAAAAACTATTTGTATCATATATATCTGTGTGATATTGATATGTTGAAGAAGGGTGTGTCTTGAAATAGCGAGTGATAGAGAATGGAAGAGTTAACCATGTTAAACCATGTTGCGACGACCCCAAATAAAATTCGGAAAGTGCAAGAAAAAGAATTAGAAAATACTATTTATATCAAAGTATACAAATAAGTGATTCTTGTAATATTGGAATCTAAGCGTGAAGAGTAAAAAAATATGAAAAGCAAAGTAGAAAAATTGATTCAGCCGAGAACAAAACGTGTTGATGCCAGTATTTTTTTTTTCTAGTTTACACCACAAACAGTTAAAATAATACATAAAAACTAAACAAACTTACAAAAGATAAGCCAACAAAGTGTCCACACATATGTATTACATTACATTCAATCTCAAATTGTACATTTTAATTAGATTTTTAAACTGACATATACTTAAATTGAAATTAAGTATATCGCTATCAAGAAATTTCTTATTATATAATAGGCATGCGCAATACAAAAATACATTTTTGGCATATTTGGTTTTAGTGATGGGTACAGAAAAAATATATCTCTTAAACGAGCGCTAAGTCGAGGACATCTTAAATTTATATTATTTAATAAAAATGGTCGAATCTTTCATGTTATGGATCGACTTACACGAAAAATATTTGGTATATACCAAATCATAGTATATACAAATCCGATTGAAATTTCAACTGAATTGTTCATTCAGCAATTCTTGTAATAAATATTCAATAACTATTAAGCTTTGTCTCATTTTGAGTAGATAGTTATATATACTTGTGTACCCACACCCTTATATTCTGTTCCTTAAATATCGTCAGAACCAACTGAGAGAATACTTAAGTTAAATAATAATATTAGTGGTTTTTTTTTATCTAAACACCATTTTGCTATGTGGAAGAACAGTGGAACCAGCTCTTTATTATGAAAATTTCATACTTATTTTACCAGTCCCTAATATGTTATCCAAATACCTGTTCCAAACATTTAATTAGTTCCTACTGAATAATTCAGATTAGGTATTAGTGTAAGTAATACAAATACTGTATTGAATAACAAATATCTATACATATAATAAGACAGTAAAAATATTTTGTCTGTACATTTAGTATTTTTGACTGAAATGGATAGAGGGGCACTTAAATAGATTATTAGAAAGCAAAAAAAATTTTTTGGAATTTTTTGTCTGTCTGTCTGTCTGTGTGTCTGTATGTTTGTTCACGTTTATCTCCGAAAGTACAGAACCGATTTGCTTGAAACTTTCACTATTTGCTTTGTTTTAACTCAGAATAATATCTAAATTTTGTTTCATCAAAATCGGTTCATTAAAAAAAAAGTTATCGTCATTTTAATGAACTCAAGGCATGATAATAAGAGGGATAATAGATTGTATAGAAATAAATATAGAAATAATTGTTAAAACTACTGAACCGATTTAAATGAAACTAGGTACACAGATAGTCTAAAGCCCAAGAAAGGACATAAGCTACTTTTTTTTATACAAAATAGGTTGTAAAGTGTTGTAAAAGGTTGAAAGAAGGGATGCTAGGTTGTATGGAAAAATTGTTAAAACTACTGAAGCGATTTAAATGAAATTTGGTACACAGATAGTCTAGAGGCTGAGACAGGACAGAGGCTACCTTTTAAAGCAGAAAAGGGCTGTAAAGGGTTGAAAGGAGGGGGTGAAAGGTTGTATGGCAGTATTGTAAAAACCACTGAACCGATTTAAATAAAATTTTATACACAGATAGTTTACCCCGTATATACCAATCGTAAAACCCGAGGACCCAAGGAAGGAAATAAGATAATTTTACCGACGAAAACATATCCTTCCTGTGGGAAATTCGAATACAACGCGGGCGAAGCCGCGGGCGGAAAGCTAGTTTAAAATAAATCTTACGATGGCAGTGGTATTTTAATATTTGAATTTAGTATGTACATTTATTACCTAATTTAGGCCAGCTTTTATTGTGAAATGTAATATGAATTAATTATCGTAGCTCATAACCAGGGCAATTACGCCTTAATCAACCACACTAGTATCATACTCGTACCTTTAAAATTCTTTGCGGGCCTGTGTAGATTGCTTTATGATGTTTTCCTTAACGATATGAGAGTCAGATATATGTACATATGAAATTCGAAAACTCAAGTTCGTTGGGATAAAATTAGAAAACCGTAAATTGCATCACAAAAAAATATGTTCACTTTTATAACAATATGTTCACTTATATAACAACATCACTTTTATATAACGTTGCGAGAGTCCGACTCGCGGGTTAATTTTGTTTACGTGCCTTCACTGACGTTTGTAAATTGATTAACAAAAATATATTATACTACTAATAGTATTTCGAGTAGCTTATATTAGCGTAACATTGAAAAGCACTAACATTATCCATCATACATTACATATGTGTAACTAGCTGTTTTAGCTAGAATATTTCGCAATGTAGATTTTTTTCTGCTAACTTGAGACTTATTATCACATTAAAGAAAATTTACAAAATATCTTTATAATTGTGGCTTATATGTCATTCTGATGAATAAGATATTGTAAGGTTTCATAAAAATCCATTGAGTGGTTTTTACGTAAAAATGTAACAAACATCAATCCATACTAACAAACTTTCGCGCTTATTTATTTATTTTTTTAGCTCTTTTTGATTTTCTGCGGACTCTTTGGTCCGCACTCTTTTTTGTTTGTACTCTCATTCCTTATATATTATTTATTCTACAAGTAATGTTAGTAGGTATTCCAAAGAGATTTGATTGACCATTATATTCTAGATGGTGCCTAAATCCTTTTTATTCATCTAAACTGAACGTAGTATAAGAATACCTAATCCTCGGTGGCGTGGATTATGTGCGTACTAGTAACGAAAAATACTCAATACTATCTCCTAATCCAATATTAATGTCTCAACACTAGAGAATAGTATAAATTCTATAGTTGTGTCGTGGGTATCGTTTTTCTGATGTGTTATATCGCTGGGGAACAATATTTGCCTTAGTATCGGTAACTAAGATGGTCTTGTTACAGAGTATTCACACTAGTAAAACAATTACGCCTATAGGATAAATGAAACAAACACTGCAAGACGCTTCTAAGAAACGGTTTCTTAGAAGCAAAAGGTGATTTCTACAAATAAATAACAATCAAAACTGCAAAAAACCATTATGTGGACAATGCAATCATTCAAAAATATATCTTTGTCAAAATTGTAAATAAATTAATATAAAAGTTCTAGTTATTAAAAACTATAATAGTATGCAACAAATAAATGTTTAAATGGTAATCCCACCTTTAATCCCGCCTAAGATCACAAAGATTTACAATCAAATGCTTATTGCATATATTAATTACATTGTTATTATGACTAGAGATCGGATAATCGGATGCATATTTACCTAAAGTTAATTTTTGGCTCACAAATTATGGAAGCGGCTTTTTAAAATACATTTTGTTAAATAAAAATCCCGGGAAAATACGGGACTGCAAATTAACGTAGTGATATTGTTTGAATATTACTCAATTAGCACGTGGTATTTATTTTCAAAAGACCGAGACACCGGATTCATTTATACAACTATGCATACGTATTTACATGAAGTTTAGTATCAGTTCCCCGTGCGATTTATGAATGTACGATTTATTATTGTACATGAAGAATGTTATACGAAAGTAGTGAGCTAGTTTGACTAAAACAATAATCAATTAAATAATTGAATAAAAAAAACAGAAATGGTGAAAAATTTTATTTTGACAAAACAATAAAAAGCCATTTCCATACTTTGTCTTAAACTAACTTTAGGTAAATATGCATCCGATTATCCGATCTCTAATTATGACGTGGGGTCATTTGACCCCTAGCCGTCTTTCTTGGTAAGAGTATTTTGCCGCCTTTCTAGTGTTAAACTTATAATATTAATTAAAATAATAATAGTCTAGTAATAGTAAACATAGGGGCAATTATAATGGGGTTTAGCAGGGACGTTTGATCTAGTTCTGACAATGACATCCATGGGTAAACCGTATAAATTAAATGATGTTTTTTTTTAATGTGTAGTGCATATTTATTTGTTTTATAATGGGTTCTTCGAGTCTGTCATTTGAGTCGTTAAAATTGTTGTTTTATTACAAAACAATTACACTTAGTTGTATTGACATTTCTTACTTTTTTGGATTTCGGTTTATTATATACAATTATAAAAGAACCACTAGAGATCGTTCCTCCGACACGTATAGACACATATACATGTAATGTGATAAGCTTCAAACCGGAAGGCAGCAATGCAAGCAGTGTTGTTTCCTTCAGAGTTAAGTGAGATGGTGCTACCCAAGCAGCGAACCTGGTACATAATTTTCTCCTTGTAAATATGTTAATTATGTATGTTAAATGTAGATTAAAATTAAAGAGATCTCCGCGCGCCTAATCGAGGTCTCAGGAGACCCAAGAGCTGGCGTGCATTTTGGGCAACGGCTGAGCCTTGCCATACAACGTGGAAATGTCGCCAGCTTATTGGGCACTCTACCATGCGACCGCAGCGATTTGGGGTCCATTTTTTATTTAATTTAGTATTTATTAGATTTTATTTATTTTTAAGTTTTTAATTTAAGTATTTTTAAGGTTTAGTTTAATTATAGCTTTGTTTTATCGTAAATGATTATTACAAATTGCAAATACTAATTTTAATGTCACCGTAGGAGAATCATGCTTCGGCACGAATTGGGCCGGCTTGACTGGAGTGATACCACGGCCTCACAGAAAACCGGCGTAAAATAGCGCTTGCGCTGTGTTTCGCCGAGTGAGTGAGAGTACCGGAGGCCCAACCCCCCCCTCCCCCTTATTCCCTTTTAAAAGACCGGCAACGCATCTGTGACTGTAAGTAGCAACCACACACCAACACCTGTGTAGTTAGCTTAACTGTTATTAAGTGCATAAGCGCACATGTTATACCATTCCGGCCACTCTGGTAACCGAACCCACATCAGAGCGCACGCACTCTCCTGAGGCGGCGGGAGCGTTAGTTCAAGCCGATAGGGTCCCAGGCCTTCCGCCCGACCTCCCGCTGCAGGTAGTGTTTAGTTGGTAGGCTGGCCTTCTGCTAGAGTCCAACATAACCATCCGCCGTAGACCGGTTGCGGGTGGTATCCGGTGCGAGGTCGTCCAAGCACCAGGGGGTTGTCATAGCGACCACTGTGGTGGCGCGCCCCCTATGAGGATTCACTACCATCACCCGTGGAAAAAAAAAAACATCTGTGACTCCACTGGTGTTGCGGGGTGTCCATGGCCAGCGGATATCGCTTACCATCAGGTGATCCGTTCGCTCGTTTGCTGCCCTATGCTATAAAAATAAATAATGTAACAAGTTCTTCTATATAGAATAACTACTTATTTTTGAAATGTGAAGAATCCATATGTACAATTCTACACACTTTTATGACGAGCTTTGTGATATAGGTCAAATTTTATCTCTTTATCACACCTGCCTACTAATCATGCATCAGCCTTGTGACATAAAAATAATAGAATATCACGTCTGTATTTCCCAGAGGTCCTCCATCGTGTGGTGTTTAAATCTCTAGTAATAGGGTAGGCGTGTTTCTATCTTATGGTTTCTGATTTAGATTTGATCCTGACATTTCGTGTTAAACTAGAGTAAAACTTAACCCTTAGTAGCCTGATTTACGAAAGTGTTTTTTTTTATATTACTATCTAGATGAAGGGAAAAATAGCTAAAAATCACAATATTTATTTTACATATTTATTTCGAAAAAAAATCAGGTATCAATTTTGATACTTCAGGCATTAGGGTCATAAAGAAATGCATGAAATAATGCGAAACATTGTTTTTTTTTACTATCGCATAACGTCACTTTACACATTTAACAGAACCATTAATACCATTGCAGGGTTAATTTTATTTAATTATATTAATGTATGTTAGGATAGCTATTATTATTAGATTAATTAATTTTATTGTATAAAGTATTGAAATTAAGTGTATTGTTAAATGGTTGTATGTAGGTATATATTAGGATAGTTATTAGATAAGAAAGTACTATTGTTAGATAAGTAAGTGCTGCGCAACTCACGTTAATGTAAAGTCACGGAATAGTATTATAAGATAATATGACGCTGTACGTACAGTACGTAGTAGATCCAAACGAGGACAGTTTAAAAAAGGCACGGGCTACGAGTCTGTGGAGTAGACATAAAAAAAAACCATTATTACTAGAATCCATAAATATTTTTTCATGACTAATACAATCGCAACGCACGTCAGTAGAGGGTAGTACTTGTGTACCTGTCCGGGGTCTTTTAGAAAGTACTGTGTAGTATTAAATTTTATTGGAAAGAATATTATACAACAGTAATTCGAAAAACACAGTTTTTTTTAATAATGTTTGGTCCTCTGATCCGAAGTCCTTGGTCCGCACTCCTTTTTTTTTGTGTTAGTATTTTTTATGTTAAAACACGTTGGTGCATGGTAGAATGGACCACTGGGCTTCTGATATAGAAACTGTTTTCGTAACGAAAATTTAAGCGAATACCAAATCTTATGAACGCTTGCTTTTTTCTCTACCTTGAGTGTATAAGGTTCTGCTAACGAACCCGGAGATTAACCCGGAGAGCCTAGCGTGTCTACTAGCTGGTATGGTCAAGATCGTCGTGAAGTAAGGACTCAGAATCCCGAAACCCGTTACATGTCGGTACCGGGTGAATGTTTTACGGGGTTGATGTAGTCTTCACGCTCGCCGACGAGCACGATATGAGGGAGTGATTGGTCTGCGCGGGAGATAGGTTCGGGTAGGTATTAGATCCTATATAGATAAGGTCCATGCTTATATTCAAATCAGCCAGCACCTTTATTGCTAAGCAATTATTTAGAGTCATATTCAAACACAGACCTTAATTACGACTTTAGACGATACATTTAACGCAGTGGTCGAGTAATCGGCTTCAATGTAACGAGTCGCGGGTTCAATTCCCGCACGGGACATATATTTTGTATGACCTACAAAAATTTAATCCGGTCTGTGTAACTGGACCCGCGACACAGGATAAAAATCCTAGTATGAGAAGATTTTATTTAATAAAAAAAAAATTAACGCTAAAGTAGCTTTAATGATAACACATACCTGATCAATGTCAAAACAGTAACTTAGAGAGAGTATTTTAATTTGCTTTTATCTTCAGATAGTAATTCTGACGACCTTCAAATTTTGACGACCTCCATAGTCGAGTGGATAATACACCGGTTTCAAGGTGTTGCCATCTCTGAGGTCCCGGGTTCGAATCCCAGTGGGGGCAGATGTTTGTGTGATGAATGCGAGCATTTGTACCTTAGTCATGGTTGTTGATATATATTTCAATAAAAATTATTTATATATGTATAATATATGTATGTCTATCCGTTACCCTAGATCCCATTGCACAAGCCTTATAGAGCTTAGTTTGGGCTAGGCTGATTGGTGTAAGTGTAACAAATATTTATTTATTATTATTATTATTTATTTATTCTATTTTATTTCAAGACAAATTACCATTGTCCTTTCTTCTTTTCTCCACGAATTTGGTATTGGAATACAGTATTTTATTTGAACTAATTTTAACAGTTACAAATACGCAATATCACTTACCGACTTATGGCGCCGTCCCTAATTACTGTTACGACCATACAAGGGTGACCCCGGACCCTAATAAATTGTAGTGGATGGTCCGATGTATATTCTTTGTGGAATTCAATTTTACACATCGGCATAGGCTCGTAAATCAACACACCCTTAACTCAAACTGGACCGTTTTAAGAAGTCTCCTCTGTAAACTCATGTGTTTGTACAAAATAATGCGTGAGGATTGTTTGTTACAAAAATACGCTTGTCTTGTTTGCTAGAGCTGTGATGTTTTTTAAAATCTTTATTTAATGGTCACTTACAGTCTATTATTGTTCTTCATTAAGTATTGTGTTTGTGGTGTTCACATTTATATAAGTGTATATTCTATGAATTTAGATCAGGTATGAGCAACCTTTGAAATATCGAAGACCAAATTTTAGCGTGCAAATTAGGCCGCGCTTGATAAAATTAAAAATCTTTGTGCATTTTAGAGTAGTGATAATATTTTTTGCAATAGATATTAGACATGAAATAATACGATAATGTTACAATTATTACAATTTTAATCAATACAATTTATTAAAATAACAAAATAGTAGTTGCTTATTCTTCCTTCCCTACTTATATATTTATATATAAATACTTTATTCCCTAAGAGTAGACCTTAAAAGACTTTACATAATCCAATATCAATACTAATACTATACTATACTATACTATACTAAATACAATACAATACTTGCTTCCCTAAGAGTGGACCTTAAGACTTTACATAATCCAATAACAAAACCGTTTTGATAACTTGCTGCAAGCAATTTAGGTCTTTGGTGAAGTATAAAGTTCAAAAATCAAAATAATCTTTATTACAACGAAGGCCTTTATAGGTACTTATTTATAGCCCCTCAATGACCCCTCAAGGTGTGATCTGTGCGCTTAGGTGGCTCAAGCGTGCATGCAAAGGCTCCCCCGTGTGGGAATCCTCTAACCTCTATATCCACGGTAAACCCCCACAGACATTAATACTCAACCCGTAACTGGCCGAGTTATTCGAGAGTGATCTGGAGAAATTGGGCTTCCAGTACTAATTGAGGATATGTTAGGACCGTAGCAAGTGAATTCGGTGATCTCTGCCAACCCCCATGGAAAAGAGGCGTGAATATATGTATATATATGTAACGCCCTGACCAAACGGTCCTTGGCAAAGACCAAAAATGTGAAGTGTCTTTCGTCTTGCTCTTAATAATGTGTTTTATAATTTTATATTTTTTAATTATACAGAAGTAATTAAAATTCAATTCAAATACGCGGTAACAATTTGCCAATTTTTAAATCGCTATCTTTAAAGACATCGTGACTTTGAAGTGTGGCGTGAATGATCATGGAATCATCACAGCGGCAAGTAATATTATCGAGGAAACTGAACTGGCTAAGTTGTTAAGAGTGTTAATTGAAAGCGCCCTAATTGTGTAAGAGAATAAAAGTAAACTTGGAAACTTTTGCGGAACAATAAATTATTTGGCTATTTACAAACTTCGCTGCTCCAATTTATTTGCCGGTTTCCTGCTGAAATACTTAAATTACATCTTAAATACGGTACAATGTTACCCAATAATTTATTTTTTTATTATTTTATTTCAGTGTTGCTATTCAACGTGATAATGCAACCAGCATTTTGGACTCACTACCCAATGGCGGCAGCCTTTTAGACTAGTCTTTTTATATACTTACACTTATATATTTTAATATATTCCGATAAGTAATTGAAACGATTTCTACAATATTATATAAATAAATAAATATAAGCAAATCAAATATTAAGAATGCTGTATAAACTTTATGCAGATGTCTACGACAATTTCAAATCCTTACTGAATGTTTTGATTAAACTTAAAATTCACTAAAATTTGATATTTCTTTTCATCAAATACAAACTAAGGACAGCCGGTGCGTAAAAATATATGGAAACAAAAACAATAGCTGTCATATCGAATTGAGACTTGTCGCCATACGCCGACGGAGTCGTGGTAGTTGTCCGCAAGAATTCCCATGTCTCGTCAGGGCGCGATGCAGCTCTCCTTCGGGATGAGTGAGTGATCGCTGATCCCGAGTGAAACAAAAAAAATGGTGTAAGTGTAAAAAATATTTATATTTAAATAAATATAAATATTATATTATAATAAATATATATTATATTATAGTAAGAAATATTTATATTTAAATAAATATAAATATCAAAAAATTCTTCGGTGAACATAGGCTACATTAAATTTTCAAAAAAGTTTGGGATCTATACTAAAACTCTATGAAAAATTATCAAATAACTTTCTTACATCGTGTGCGCTGCGAAAACTATTGATTATGGAATAAAATAATGTACTACGTCTTTGCAGAATATATAACTTTCTACCGAATATATCATGATAGCATATATGCTGTAGTGATATATTCGGTAGACAAGATATATCTGACGATTATATTTATACCCCGATAAGTGTGTTTCATTTTAAAAATATATGTAAGTGCCACCGCTATAAAAGTTATTTTATTTATTCTTTGGAATTATTTCTTATCAAAATAAATGACTTCGTATTTAGGTCTGTTTCAATAACATTATATAACTGTTTGGATTGTTCAATTTGAAAATATAAGTTATTTGAAAAATGTCATATGGTCTAATAATAATAATATTACATTTGTGTGTGTGTGTAAAAAAGTGTAAGTTTTGAAATGTTTGTTTAATAGTCGTGCGAAGCCGGGGCGGGCTAGTATTAATTATAATAACTTGATTACTCAAAAAAAAAGATTTGAACTTGTTCGAATGATTACATGAAATACTTCTTTATACATTTTTTTATGATACTTACCTTATGTGCTCGAAAATAAATTATTCTGACAACGCCACTAATATAACTGACAGGGACGCCTAAAAAAGCTTTCATCTTATGATTATTAAGAAAATGCAGCCTACAAAGGAACGTGCTGAATAGGCTTGATAAATAAGTTTACATTACTCAAGGCAAGAGTAAAGGCGAAAAACAAAAGAAAAGTGTGCCAGATTAGCTCGTCTAATAAATTAAGATTATACTGGAAAACAATGTTTGCTGTGTTGCCTAATTTTATCTAGACCTTCCACTGGTGGAGAAATTAGAACAGATTATAATTGAAGTGAGTCTTTCTGAAGCTTTATTTTGCGATATTGCAAAATAAACAAAAAGTTAGAAAATATTTTTTTTTAGAAAAAATTTTAAGGTTTTAGAAAATATCGTCGAAAAAAAATTCGAAGATTCTTTTCTTTCCTGGAACATCTCGAAATTCCAAAATATACAGTTACATTCTAGAACTCTCTCGGTGCTTTCATACGAGGCCTATATATATTGCGCCCAGTGCGTTTTTTCCGTAGCTGCCTCGCCCCCTCCCCTGAGAGGGCGAGCGCTCCGATAGAGCCGATAGGGCCCCAGGCTTTCTGCCCGGCCAAAGGCCTTCTGTCAGAGTCCAACATAATCACCCGCCGTAGACCGGGCGCGGGTGGTATCCGGTGCAAGGTCGTCCAAGCACCAGGGGGTTGTCATAGCGACCACTGTGGTGGCGCGCCCCCTATGAGGATTCACTGACTCCTCCCGCAAGGAAAAAAAATAAAATATTTCCGTAGTTATTGAGAATCAATCAATCCTCCAAGACAACGCATGACCACACATCGCCAAAAAGACTCATAAGATTAGTGGAACTCGGTTGGGAAACTGTACCACATCCCCCTTATTCACCCGACTTGGCACCTTCAGATTATCAAGCATTTAAAACATTTTTTGAGTAAAATTAGATCAAAGATTTTAATAATCTGAATACAGAAGTGAATAAGTTTTTTGATTCTAAGCTTCCAGTTTTGGGCCAGAGGTATCAGCGACCTTCCTAATAGATGGAGCACTGTCATTAGTTCTGACGGCGATTATGTTGTAAATTAAAACTAAACTTTAATAAAGAAAATTAATACAAAACATTTTTGTTCCTAATTTTTCGATGGAATTTTCCTACAGCCTAATAGAATCATCACTAAAACCCATTAAACATTAACCTTTTTCTATTGGAATTTAATTTCTGTTTGTATCTGTTAGCTGACATTTAGAATTTTATCTTCACTTATTTGTTATCAAATCGCCTTAACGTATGTTTTTAACGTACTGTATAAATTATAAAAACTTAATACTATATTGTGATAATTATAATTTAAAATATCTTACATATAGTGTTATAAATAACAACGTGATAACGTACGAGTATCTATCAGTCCATATTGGCAGAAGACACGTAGACCACGACATGTCCTAAGCGACCCCCCCAACCAATTAACGCAGGACCTTCTAGACCTGCAAGCGGCGGCGTCTGAGCCGTCGCCTCCTTTGTCTCCCCTTATTCAGCAGCCTTCTGCTTAGCCACGTGTAGGTTCCCGTCAATACTGGCCGGTCCCACTTTGGTGAACCGTGCCTACTTCTAGCGCTTATGCCCTCTCCATGGGGTAGTGCTAACCGTACCTCTCCTGAGGTGCGGCCCTCGTCAATAAAGCCAGTAGGGTCATTAGGACCAAAGGCTTAGGCTGAGTTTAGTCGGTAGGTCTAGTGGGTCGAGCCGCCTCGATTCACCAGGAGTCAGACATAATCAACGCATCCCTGCTTGCCTGTTGCGTTGGTATCCATGATGGATTCTCAGCCTCCTCTCCTGAGGAAAAAAAAAAAAAAAAAAACGTACGAGTATTTCACCGTGGTAATGTTGCCAGCCTTTTGTTTTATTAAGTTTTATTTTAAGGTTTCTTTTTAATGTTTACTTTTAATATTAATTATTTTAGGGAATTTCTTAATCGTTAATTATAGATAATACATGATAATTTATATTTCACCGATAAAAGTCTAATAACTTAATTCTAAAAATAAAAACAATTAAACGTAGTGTAATATGAGAGAAACTAGAATATTTTTTGACAAATTAACGAAGTTTATCTTCTGTAGTATATATACACTTTCGATTTGTTAAATTGCATCATGTAACAATAACACAAAACATTAAGAACAATATCGCCGCCCGTCCGAAAACACCCTTTCGACCAGGGTCAGTATCGTTTCTTTATTTTTTTCATTTACGTTAGTTATTCTATTACTTTATAGTTAAAACTTTAACAAATCGGTAACACTATGTGGAACTTTGTCTTAAAAGGCTATGCATTTCCCCAGAAAAGAGTCTAGCTTTAGCACATCTGTACGTTGGAACGGCAACCTTATTTTTATTTTTTCCTCGTGTTGTTATCAAAATTATTATGATTCTTATAAACATAAATTACTTTTACATAATTGAATAAACCTGTTAAGGTATAAGTCCTTCAGAGATTCCATTGGTTTTAATTTATACCTATATAGCGCTAACTGCTTTTTTTGGTAGTATAATAATACTCTACAATAATAGGCCATATGACATGACACTATGTTTGACATTATTGTTAAAATTAAACCCACGGAGAGTTATCATTTTATAATCCTTAGAAGTAAATCTAAGCTGTTCATCACAATCCAAAACAAAATATATTTTCTTTTTAATAGGTTCGCATTTCTTTGTTATTTTATTACTTATTTATTTGATTGTACTTAGTTCTATTATATGTAATTATTATAACTTTAAGTGGGTATTATAAATAAGAAATAGAATGTAGTTTAGTATGCTGCTCAAGTCACCTTAGAATAAAAGTGAAGTGGAGTCGTCAGTTATACGTAATTTTATACCAAAAAGAAATACCTTTTTTTTTTTTTTTTTTTTTTTTTTTTTTTTTTTTTTTTTTTTTTTTTGTTCCCCTGAGGAAAATGCATTAAATTGCATACCCCGGCTGTGGCGAGCCGGGGTTATGTGGGGCTCTCCTCCCCAGAAGGGGGAGGCCTACCCACTAAAAACCTCAGGGATGGCCTTCCTCAGGCATGTAGGGAGCCCCCGGGAACACAAAGGCCACTTCCAGGAACCCCCAGCCTCCGCTCCCCTCTCTAGAGGGGAGCCCTCCTCGGGGAAGCTACCACCTCCCCCGGTCCCCTCCACCGACGACGCCCCCCGGCCACGGAAGGGGCGTGGTCCATCCCGGGTCGCCGTAGCGGTCGCGACTTCCTCGCGCCCGCCGGCGACCCGCGGCGGCGCCGCAGCTGTGCTACCGAGCCCGGCGCCGCCTCCTTCGAGCGGGATCGGCCATCTCCCGACCCCGCTCGGCGGCCTCCTTCTGGAGCATTACTGCTTCACAGAAGGAGGCCACAGCCCTCCAACCTCCCTCGTCCGCCAGCATTGCCGCAATCAATGCCGGCGGAGACAGATCTCGCCCGATCTCTGCGACCAAGACTCGGCGCTCGGAGGCCCACGCGGGGCACTCCGCCAGCGTGTGCTGGGCCGAGTCGAGGTCGGATGCGCAGTGGTGACAATGTGTCGATCCCTCCCGTCCTATTCGACACAGATACTCACCGAAGCAGCCGTGCCCGGTGAGTATCTGAGTCAATCGGTAGGTGACCTCCTCCTTCCCGTTGAGCCAAGCTTCGAGGTGCGGGAGTACGGCACCGACGGCCCGCTGGCGCGCGCAGATCCGTAATTCGAGCTGCGCACGCCAGGCCGCCACAATCCGTCGGTGCCACTCCCGCTTAGGCACTTCGTGCGCGGGTTCCAGGGCGCTCCCCCCATCGCCCCCCGGTCGACACGCCGCGACGCATACGTCGCCGCGTACATGTCGGCCAGGATGTTGAATGGGGGGGAGCGTCCCAGAACTGTCGCCGCCTCGTACGAGATTGTACGGTAGCCTCGTACGATCCGTATGGCCATTATCCGCTGCAGGCTCCGTAGCAGAGCTCTGCAGCGGGGGGACCTCGCGCAGTCTTGCGACCACACGGGAGCCCCATACATGGCCACGGATCGCACGACGCCCTCGTACAGGCGGCGGACTCCATCCCTCGGTCCCCCGAGATTGGGCAGCAGGCGATGCAATGCGCCCGCCACCCTTTTGGCTCGGGGGACCAACCGCACGAAATGCTCCTCGAAGCTCCAGCGGCGGTCCAGGGTGAGGCCCAGGTACTTTATGTACGGCCCCACCGGGACCACCGCGTCACCCACCCGGATCCGGCAACTGGGTGGTTCCCGGCGCCTCGGAAGGCCGTGGAACCATAGCGCCTCGGTTTTGTGAGGCGCTATTTGTAAACCCAGCTGGCGGATCGCCCGCACGACACATGCCACCCCAAGCTCGGCAAGCCTGAGCACCGGCCCGAAGTCGGCCCCAGTCGTCACGACGAGAGTGTCGTCAGCGTAGCAGACGACACTCACGCCGCGAGGAAGGCTGGTGCGAAGGACCGCGTCGTATGCGAGGTTCCATAGCAGGGGTCCCAACACCGACCCCTGCGGAACGCCGCATTCGACCCTCCTCGACGTTTCCATCCCGTCCCGTCCCATCACGCCGATCGTCCTGTCGCGCAGATAGTCCCCGACCACGGCCCGCAGGTAGGGAGGCAGCTCGTGGTATACGAGCGCCTCCCTAATGGCCTGCCAGGGGAGGGTACCGAAGGCGTTGACGATGTCTAACGACACCGCCAATGCCACCCCCCCCCGATCGGACTGCGGACTCCGACAGGGAACGAACACGCTGGACAGCGTCCAGCGTTGATCGTCCCCGCCGGAATCCAAATTGGCAGTCCGATAGGTCGGGACCCGCACGCGACAGGTGCTCGCTGATACGAGCGGAGATAACCCTCTCGAAGAGTTTCCCCGCCTCGTTCAGCAAGCAGATCGGACGAAACGAAGATGGAACGTCGCCGGTCCTTCCCTCCTTCCTGAGGAGCACCAACCTGGCCGACTTCCAGTCGACGGGAAACACGCCCTCGCGGAGACAGCTCGTGAAGAGCTGCCTCACCGTGCTCCCGAACGCCCTGAGCGCCAGCGCTAGCACCTTTCCCGGGACCCCGTCCGGTCCCGGGGCAGTGTTGCGCGCAGAGAGCCGCGAAACGGCCCCGGCGAGCTCGCTCTCCGTCACCCGGAGGTCGTCCGACCAAGGGCCGGGCGACGGGGCGGCGGGGGGACTGTCCTGGACCCTCGGGAAGAGCGTATCCACCGCTCTTCCCACGACGAGAGGGTCCAGGGTCTCCGTCAGCGGAGGGACCCACGGTCGGAGCCTGCCCAGTACCATCCGGTACGGGCGCCCCCATGGGTCCCTCTCCAGTCCCCCCAGCAGCTCGCGCCAGGACCGCGCCTTGGCGTCGGCGATGGCGACGCCGAGCGCCTTGACCGCGGCTCCGTACGCGCTTCTGGCGCTCAGGACTCCGTCGACTGAGGCTTGCCGTCTTCGACGGGCCCTGAGGTACTGGCGGCGCGCGGCTACTACAACAACCCGTAGCCGCGCGATCTCCTCGTTCCACCAGTACGCAGAGCGCCGCCGGGAAAAAGAAATACCTAAGAATAATAAAGGCATGGACGTGTTAGTGGAGTGTAAAATAATTTAATAAAATAAAATCTGAAACGGGCACAGCAAATAAGCAAAACGGGAACAGAAGCCTACTTATACGAGAGTTATACAAGGGTGTGGGCTGGAATAATTTTGGAATAATGTTTGTATGAATAATAATGTCGATGTAATACTTGGTATGTGTTTATTCTTGATTTGTTTGTTCTTAGTTTATTCTCTAGTTTGAGTTTATGCCACGTTTATTTATAAAGCTGATTGTTATTATATAGATTTAAATAAGAAAAGTCACTTCATCTCGCTTATATAATATAACAAATTGATAATCATTTCAATGTCATGATAATGCTTTTCTACGCCTCACTGATATAAGCGACTCTAAACACTAATCCTGCGCAAACGCAATCGCGGGCACCAGCTAGTCCATACTAATATTTTAAATGTGAAAGTTTGTCCGTCTTTCACGGCAAAACGGAGCGACGAATTGACGTGTTTTTTACACGGAGATAGTTGAAGGGATAGAGAGTAACATGGGCTACTTTTTGTCCCGGAAAAATCGACAGATCCCACGGGATGCGCAGTAAAGGCTTCGCTCAAAAACCACTACACAGATTTTCATGCTGTTTTCATTAATAGATAGAGTGATTCTTGAGCAAGGTTTTGCGGTATTTTTTATCTCGGAAAAACGGATAGTCCCACGGTAAGCGCGATAAAACCTTTGCGCCATAAACCGTCTTCCGCGCATATGTAGGCGTGGGCAAAAGCTATGGCCCTTAACCCTCTATAGACCGAATCCCGAAATCCACGCGAGTGAAAGCGCAGGCAGAAAGCTAGTATCTTTATAAATTGTAGTCTATGTGTTATTTAGATGTATAAGTTATATTATTGTGAAGTTTCCTGAAAATTCATTTAGTGTTTTTTACGTGAAAGAGTAAAAAACATCCACACTTACAAACTTTCACATTTATAATATTAGGGATACTGTACTAACTGTAATATACATATTTACATACGACTCCAATGGGAATTCATACTGTGCCTCTTGCAATCTGACTTTCAAGTCCAAGTTTGGATTTGCAAGTCACGCTCGCGCTCATGCAAGAAGAGACCAGGGAATGTCTTAGTTGACAGTGGGTCGCCGTCGACGGATACGTCTGGGAGGACATCATCATCACTAATGCATACACATTCTTCTAATTAGTACATTTACGTATATATTATATTGTAAGAAGATCCATGCTATTATTAAGAGGATGACGTAACTTTTTACAAAACTAATATTTAATAGAAAGCTATAGAGGGTAATTTGAAAAACATGTGTTCACTCGCCGACTAGTAAATGAGAAGTGAAGTCGCCACGAAGCCTCTGAGCTCGAGAGCGCTCGGATAAATTCGGCTGCTGTCGAACGCTCGAACGCTACATAGCACACGTAGCGCCCTCTGTTCTTCGTTAGCGACAACACGCAAAAATGACGGCAGCAATGGTCGGGTCAATAGTTTGCACTCGCTTCTACAATATTATACATTTTATCTTCAAAGTATATACTTAGCACTTTTAACTGTCTACAAACTAACAACAAACTAATCCTAAGATACAAGTATATATAAAATTGTAAACTTACATATTATCGACTTACGTCATAGATTTCATTATATTGATGGCATTACTTTCTCAAACTAAGCCGGGGCCCTTGTGCACTTTTATAAGAATTAGAGGCCCTTTTGGAAGTAAAGAACACGAAAAATACTAACATTTTTAAACTAAGTTTGTTATGCTCGCTAAATAAGTTAAGCTCTCGTCATCCCGCGATTGGAATACTGCACCAAAATAACTTTACTGATTATGCGATTTCGCTAGCGTTTCAGTTGTTGGAAGCCAGAACTACAAATCCATAGGCATCTCTCGGCCCTCAGCTTGCAGATAGAAATAAGCCTTCTTGAACCGTCTGTCTTCGTTGATATAATGGCGTGGTGTATGCCACGTAAATACCATCCTATAAATTTACTATTTGCATAAAAAGAGTAATGTCTAATGTGTCTGACAAAAATTTTTTGAGAATAAATGTGTGAGAGAAATTGTTGGTCCTTCGGGCCCATCTGAGAATGGAGGTTCTGGGCACGAGCCCCGTGTGCTCTTATAGTGAAGACGGTATTGGCCATTACTTCTCAGCACCACTAGAGTAGATATGTTAAGAGAAGTAAGCGCCAGCCTTGAGGTCTCCTGTAGTGGACTAGTCCTGCCGACAAAGCTTTCACAATTTATTTTATGTCACTTCTGTTGCTAACGCTGCAAAAGTCGTAATTTTCAAGTGAAGACGAGTATTTGCGGAGCTTAAGAACCTGTTCATGGTCATACGCAGAGCCAGCCGTTGAAGCTTGGGACTGTGCAAAGGTTTCGGCATTAATCTTCTTTAAAAATGCATCACAAATGGAAATGAAAATGAAAAACACAGGATTCCTAATAATTGTTAAGGAAACTGTTACAATATAACCAACTAGTCCAACGACCAGCTCCCCATTACATTTGCAAAATAACAGAGTGAATTTGGTAGCTGACCAACTTCACTCTGTTATTTTGCAGTACATCTTCACAAGCATTAACATTTTCTAATTTTAATCTCTCTGCTTAATTGTTGATATAGAAACTAGATGAAAATCAAGAAACACAAATATTTTCGTTATTTCAAATATAGAAATAGTAATTCCTCTTAAATTTGAATATCAGCTAATTCTTTAAACCATAAGCGGTAAATTTATTCGTACGGTACAATGAACTAACTACTCGTATTAATAAAAAAACTTGTTGATGTTTGATATTGGTTTGATGCTTATAACATGACATTAATGGCATTGATGAGAACTTGGTAAAGGCATATATTTACTACACCGTAACTATGGAAACATACACATTGTATATTTATTAAATTGATTTCAAAATTCATACAATTCATTTCAGCCAATAGACGCCCACTGTTGGACATAGGCCTCCCCCAAGGATCTCCACGCAGATCGGTCCTGCGCTGCAACCGTCCAGCGCCTTCCCGCGATCTTCATCAAATCGTCGGTCCACCTTATGGGAGGCCTACCAACGTTGCGGTGTCCAGCATATGCCTGCCACTCCAGGACCTTTCCGCCCCAACGGCCGTCAGTCCTGCGAGCAATGTGCCCCGCCCATTGCCACTTAAGGTTCGCAATTCTTCGGGCTATGTCGGTGACCCTGGTTCTGGGATCATTTCTGATTCGATCACGCAGAGAAACTCCGAGCATAGCCCTCTCCATTACCCTCTGGGTGACTTTGAGCCGCCTTATAAGGCCCATTTCATCATACAATTAATTAAGAAGAAAAAATATATTCTATTAACAAAATTGTAATTATCTAACTTAAAAAAAAACGTGTTGTTGTTTATTGTAGCAGCATTCAATGAAATATGTATTTAAAATGGACTATTCGAAGTTGATAACTGACGTTACGTATTAGTTAGTTAGGTTGTTACTTAAATTCCTAGTTACCTTGTGAAAAGCAACATTATGGCATCGAATCGATTTGGTGTAAGCTTTTGCTTAGTTGCTGTAGTTAATTCATCATAAAAAAAGCCAAAGTGTTGACACAAAAGTATTTAATTAAGAAGATATTAAAATTACTGTACCTGCGTAGACAATGTCGCTGTCAATAACTTGTCTCACTAAAAAAATATACGAACCACAGAAAATATATAATATATATAAATACCACAGACCGAAATAAATTACGCACAGATAGTAAAAGTTTGTTTTGTTCCGAAACAGTTTGCAGTTGACACATAAACAAATAAACAAGTTTGGTAAACAAATGGAGATTAGTAGAAAGCCTTCTACGCATTTACGCGTTTAATATATAATTATCTCCAGTTGTATTGGATTTTATCGTGTTGTGTCTTATATATCTTTGTTGAGCGTGTTTTTTTAGTTAATGGTAGCTACTTGATTTCATCACACCTGATGACGGACGTAAATGAAGCCAGAATCATCAGCAGCGGAAATGACAATGTCTGATTTGGCTGGAGTGTGAATGAAATACAGGTGTAAAGAGGTTCATTCTTTTCATTCATCATCATAAAAATGGAATGAAAAGGCTTTCAACAGAGCAGTAAGAGTTAGATGACGTTAAAATTAGTCTAATGGCCGTTTTCACCAACCCTGTCTTAGCTTAGGTGACTCCTAAGTGACATGCTGTCACTTTTTGTATTAACTGAAAAGAGTGAGACAGCATGTCTCTTAGGAGTCGCCTAAGCTAAGACAAAGTTGGTGAAAACGGCCGTAAGTCTACCTCCGCATACTTTGATGGTAAATAAAATATTGTAATGGAAGAAGGCTAAAAGTCAAGTTTGAGAAATGTATTCTATAATAAACTAGAAACGAGCTACTGTACAACGATATTCCAGACTGAAAGTTTAAACTCGCAAATTTTCGTTACCGTTATTGATCTATGGTAGTAGTAATTTATATTCTATTGCTTAACTTATCGAAGTATCATCATATTAATAAATAATCGGAAGAAAAAGATGCTCTCAGTGTAACCCTTTTAATAAAAGTTACAAAATTACATCGAATTATGAAGTTTTATTAACAATTTTTTTTAAAGGCGATCCGTCATCGGAATTTGTAATTCGTTTTCCCATCACGTCTGCTCCCGACGTCTCCTACTTTTTCACCGTGCCAACCGAAATTAATTTATGCAAATTAGACCTGAACTTGTCTAAACTGGCTCTAATCTTATCGGTCTCGCCATCTCAATGAGTCCGAGGTGCTTGTTTTATCAGACATTCATTTGTTAGTCTCTTGGTTTCTTCACTTGGTTTTATTGTTATCGATTGACATGATTCTTTTTGCTTAGTGGTGAAGAACTCGGATTGATTATTAAGAGTATTATCTGAACTAACAACCCAGTATCTAGTAAATAGAGTTTTATCATACATAGGTAGTGCAGTATAATTTTATACGTAAAACCAGTCATAAAAGTACTTCAGAAAATAATTTATTCCACATGTCATAGAAACATTACGGACTGTCGTGTAAGTTTATGACTCTATGACCGGAGAGCCCCACACACGGCCGCTCCTTGCCAACGCGGTGTCATGGTGCATAAGGTCGCCTTTCCCCCCCTCAAAAAAAATAAAGAAAGGATACCTAACGGCAAGTGTTACGGAGGTTATGTTGGACTCCACGCGGCCAGAGCGGTCTGACCACGTGACCTACCGACTAAACTCAGCCTGTACCTAAGTTTTAAAATCCTTATCTTGAGGGCAACCGTCCCTCAGGAGAGGGGCGATGCAGCGCAGGCCCATAAAAGGGGCCCGAAGTGCTTGAAGAAGCGCGTGAAGCCAAAGTGGCGCTGGCCTTATCATGAGGGATAAAATCATGCCTTCTCCTGAGGAGGAGTCACTCTCACTTTAAGCCGTAAGGTCATTAGGACTAAAGGCTTTAGGCTAAGTTAGGTCGGTAGGTCACATCGATTGAGCCACCTAGATCGGTTTGGAGTCCAACATAATCACCGTGACACTTGACGCTGGTAGCCATGAGGGTTCCAACCTCTTCTCTCTTGAGGGGAAAAGAGAAGAAATTCTGTAACAATTTTTCGGCAGGATATTGTTTTTGTTACTACGTGTTTGATATATATGCAAAACTACTAATTTAATGTAAGTTTAATGAATATTGTATAAACTGCGTACAAAAAGTTATAGATTAAGTTAGTAGTTAGGGCCCAGACGTCGCTGGAATCGTCTTTCTTATTCTGTCAACTGTTGTCATGGGCAAAAACAGATAGAATCTGAATCGGTCGCAGATAAGGAATTGCAGAAATACGTCCGTTATCACAATTATTACGTTGGTATCCCAATTTCAGCGATTCTAAAGATCTAACATATCTTTTTTTAACTTATTTAATAAACAGGAAGGCAAATAAACAAACGGATCACAACACCAGACTAGTGGCAAGTGCATAATTGAAAAATAATGTGAATAAAATGTTTCATGGGAATAATGTTAGATTATAAGTAATTAGCCATGTATTTTGCAAAGAAAACCAATTTCTTATTTTCCGATCACCAAACATCAATATTGCTTTTGGTGTGGAACGATAAGAAAATCGATAAATACGATATTACTAATTCATAGTGAATCGACTATAGTAGTACTACTTGTGAAAGTCATTAACGAAATGAATGTTCCAAGTAACAACAGAATTCAATAGTTCGTTAGAGTACAATGATTAATTACTTACGGCTAGATTCAATAACCTGTCCATAGACATAAGTACATATGTATCTATAAATAAGTTTTAGTTACAGCACATAGGACCGATCTTTTCTCCTGTATTATGGTTTAGCTCACTTATTTCGCTTGCTGTAAGGGTTTCTCTGGACTTACGTTATGAAAATAAAGTTGGCTATGAAAAATAAAAATGTGTAAAAACGATAACAGTAATTAGTATGGCTCTTAAATAATAAAATAAAATACTTTCTTTTATATTAATTATTAATTTTAAAAAGTATGCTATAATCTAATATGTTGTGTAGTATGTTTGATTTTGATGGTAATAACATCTGTACATAATCTGCCTTAATATTGAACAAATGTAATTACGGAAAATACAAAGGTTTAAATTTTAAATTATTATTAAATTATTATTTACATATCAATGAGAAAAGTGACATTTTTCATTGATGATTATCCGTGTGAAGTTTGGAGTGGAATTGGTGCAAACTATTGGCATTAAATCCTTAAGATGTTCATCAGTAAGTCGAGATCGAAATTTATTCTTATCGAAGTTCATCTTCGAAAATGCTGCTTCACATATATAAAGTATATGGACACAAACAAAGTGAGAAGTTTCAAAGCAAATTTTTGTAGTTCTGGATATTTATTACCATAAATTTTATTAATATACACACAAATTTTATCCAGAACTCTTCACTGGAAACTTCAACTTGTTTGTGTTTTGAAACTTTGTTTTACTAAACAAAACTACTAAACAACACTAAAAAATATATAAATAATAATATATATAATATAATGGGTCCGCCATTTGGTGACTCCTGCTCTAGATCAATGCCTCATAAAAGCAGACCAATATTGGTACTGTGATGCTGTGAGTAACTAAAGATGAAGAGAGGTGTTACTACGCAGCCAGCGAGACGCTGCTGCCGACATTATAATATTATTTACACTTCCTTTGACCATCTGCGCATGTATCTCCACTCTGGCCAGCCGATTAGATCTACGCTGCAGCACACAGAAAACCCTCGGTGTCCCAACTTACTGACAGTTCCTCAAAAGCTAACCTCACAGCGACTGATGAATCATTTATTTATCACAAAAATACCCCACCATTGGACGATGGGGTTCTCACTTATGTTCGTCCGTATGCACTTATTTTTATCTTTCTTAATATTTCTGCAGGTCGGTTTAATTTATTATACCAAGTCGGTCAGTTCTGTTGTGGATGTGTGGAATCGCAGTACGATGAAACAGGTAATAATAGTAAAAGATCTGTGTAATTAGATTTATGTATTGTTTATGTATGTTTAAGAAGAGGGAGTTTGGAACGCACACACAACATGCTGCTGTGTTGACGGTTGAGATTGTAGAAAGTTGCTTAAAAACTCGCTTTGAAGTTTCAGCAGTAAAGCAAATTACACAATCTAAACACTATTTGCCAAGTTTATTCAGGAACGGATAATTAGTGTCCATTTTCCCAGCTAGACCACTGCTTCGTAATACTAAAACTTGTAACTCTCGAGGCCGCATCGGTAGCCTTAAATTAGTCTTAACCGACAACTTCGGGGCTACATCCGAGTTAGTTCAACTGCATTAATAGTTTGCGGTAACCCTTTGCAGATTGCGACTTAAGCGCTTGCGTAAATTTTACTGAATCTGGCGCAGCTGAGTTAAATTCTCCACGTTTGTGTGTCATAAAAGCATCGTGAAAAAAATCAAAGCTGCTACGCTTTGTTTTCACTAAATGTATTCTTAACAAATGTTCAAGAAATTTAATGATAACTAAATTAAATGTTAAGCCGTAGTTAAATAGAGAATAAAGTCTACTTTGGCAAAACAAAGTAAAAGTGAAAGAATAGGACAAAGCGTCAACACAGCGTATTGGAAAAGCAGTTTCGTGTCAAACTTCCTCTCATATTTAGGTCTTACTAATGACGAGTATAAGTAACAGTAATCAAAATTTTGACAACTTCCTTCAATGAATCCCTGTCGATGCTGTAACGGAATGTTATGTTTATGCCAATTAAAAATTTATCGACACCGAATGAAAAAGCTGTATCAAGTTTGTCGAATGATACGTTGAAAGTTATGATGCAATGTGACCGGTTGCCTTTGTGGGTACAAGGGGATAGCCAACAAAGCGACAGTAACAAGGACCGAGCTGGATCACTTCCTTCCTAGTTTACGCGGACGTGCTCATTTTGTTTACAGCACTAGCACGAAGATCTGATAGCCGACATGTTTATTACAGTGGAGATTTAAAATGTTTAATTGTCTCTAAAAGTAAATAAATTATCCTAAAAAGTGTATTATTTTAATCCTCGATAGCGCTCGGCATTCTAATCGTTGTTCCAGGGTTTCAATTTACTAATGTGGTTATCGAATATTGAATTGCGTATATTTATCTGATCCTTTTACGGAATAAGTAAAATTTGTTTATTCTACAGATATCTACAGAAACATTCACACTTCACACACGAAGTTGACTAATGCGTACTATTTCAAGGCAATAGGGTTTAGTACTAAACACTCTAATGAGGGTAAGTTTGATTATAATAGGTAATAAATCAATAAAGGACTTAGGTATTGAGTCAGTGACTGATCCATCATCGTCGAGCGCTCGTTTTTGAAATTAGGTCCGTAGAAGTTTGGATAATGGGTTATTTTATCAAAAGATCATATACATTAAGGAATGATTTCAGGTTATTACATAATTAATAGTTATTCAGGGATCAACTGGTTTGAAATAGGCCTTAAACTCTGTATAAAATATAACAAATAACAATTTCAAGGTTTTAATATTAAAGAACATAAAACGTTATTGTTGCGTTACTAGTTAAAATAAGTTAACACCTGTATCACCGGGATATTCCTTAATGGGCTAAATTAGGGAATCACAGCACGTATTTAGATGACACAGGCTCTATCCTATAAAAAAAAATACCCATCATGGGTTAAGCATCGCCAGGTCCTTGTTCTAATTAGGATGGATCAATCACTGCCGTAAAATGCATAAGTGGTAGTAACCAGAAGGTTAGGCTTTCTCCGCAGACATTCTCCTCATAAGTAGAAATAGTGCGCAGAGAATCTCTTGGACTGCAATGGTATACAAAATTAACGCAATATTATATATCTATTATATATAAAGCTTTTCTTTATAAATCTGCATCATCTTGTAACGGTCGTAATCTGTAGCTGTCTGTACTAATTTAATGTGCCCATTACAATTGACTAGCTAAAGAGTATTAGTGGCAGAGCAAGATATCAGCGACAATTGTACTCAAGGCGTGGACAGACGATTTGGTTCGATGTAGCCTGGTGAGCAGTGTGAACAACTTATTACAAGGGCGCCATCACACTAACTCAATCAGAGTTTCAGATGGATGCAAAATAAAACCACAAAGAATTTACCAAAATGAGCATGCATGTATTCTTTTTATTTAAAATATTGATTAAGATTTAAGAATTATTAAGCTGTAGACAAATCATGTAAATATATACTATTATTAAAATCTTTTATATAGTTTAACAAATTTACCAGTTATAAGAAAGAAAATGATTAATGTAATACTAATTCTCAAATACAAAATGTTACTTAAATCTATTACGTAGTTAACTTGCTGTAGCCAACCGTTCCACACGAAATTTAAAAATACAGGTACTAAATCGTTAAATGGAGGTATGCACTCACGTTCCAGCCGGGCATCTGGTTACCTCGAGGTGGATTGACGTGATGAAAGCGGATGGAATCTCTCACGATGCACTCCCAATATGACACCCTCCACGTTTTTTCTTGAACAGATACGGCTTGACCACTTTAAGTTCGAAGATGCGTGCACATAGAAGATGTGCCACGCAGTATGCTACTCAACTAGCCAATGTTTGACCACTAGTGGGAACCATGAGCAACAAATAGATCATATGTTGAAAATATAATCGGATAATAACCAAAGATTGGAAGAACCCAGGAAAAGATGAAAATAAAAATTGAAATTGGCATCGGCCATTATGGAGAACTACCACGAGCTAATCCAATATACAAGACAATTACACTTACCGTTTATTAGCGGGTTTAAGAATGATATTTTTATACAAGTAGAAAAATGCACCCCATTTGGGTAAAAAGAAAATAAACTTAAACAAAATTAATTAATCTTCAATTATAAAAAGATTTGAAGCGTGCTGATCTCCATTTCTCAAAGTTTAGGGTCACAATGCGTCCTGCCGCCATCGTGACCAACAAGAGAAAGAAAGCATTGACAAACGGCCGCATACAATAGAATTCAGCCATAGACTAAATGAAACATAGACATACGGACCTAATTGCCCTTCAGAAGATGTAATCATAAAAAAATGAGAAATAACAAATAAATATATTTTTACGAAATAAACCTATTTTATATTTAAGATACTTTAATTATGATTTAGAAATTTTAATATTTTAAATGTTCATAGCAAATATATTCTATGACCTTCACAGATACAAGTTCAAGGTGAATTATCTATTCACAGACTCAACTCAACATTAAAAAAGAATTTAAATTCTTTCAAGAATTACAGCTGCATTCCTTTAGGAATGCAAAGCATACTAACATCTGTTTGCCACTGTTAATAAACAGTTAATTAAGTAAGACAGATTTATATATTGCACTGTCTCAATCATCCAGTACAGAAAGAAGTGTCTGAATGTAGGTGCATCCCTTCTGCTAACCGCGTCGGTAATATGTGAGGGCAAATGTCAATGTCAGTCCACCTTTCATGTACAACAATAACAAATAATTTGTCAAATGCAGTTTAGTATTTCAGTTGAAATCAATAAGAAAACAATGTACTAATGTTATGGAATTATGGATTAAGCATTTATATGCCAATCTTGAACTGTGTGTAAAAAAAAACGTTACAATCTGAAGGTGTTAACCTGGTAGAAAATGCCTAAGGCAATAAGCCCGCCATTGTACTCCATCGTACATAAAGATTAAATAAATATATAATATTTACAATAATATAATATATATATTATATATATATATATATATATATAATATATATAATATATATTATATATATATATATATATATACATATATATATATATATATATATACGTATATATATATATATATATATATATATATATATACATATATATATATATATATATATTATATTATATGGTATATCAAATGTAAACATAATCAACTGGTAGTTATATAGAAAATTTCAAGTTGATTAGACATATTAAACTATGTATTATATATATGTTATCATTAAGAAACCTATTGAACTAACAGTGTTTTTTTTTTTGAGATGTAGGTACAAAAATAAACGTGAAAAAGTCCATGAATTATAATATTTTGTTATCAAGTTTTTTATGTTAACTTTCCATTACTTTTAGGTTGCCTGGAAGAGATTGCCGCTTTGGCAATAAGGCCGCCTTTTGTACTATAGTATTTAGATAGTATGTATAATACATGCGTAAATGTTGTTTTTTATTACAATAAAGTTATCATTCATTCATTATTTTTTTTTGCGAGGGGAAATGCTCCTGATGCACCATGACGCCGCGCTGGCAAGGCGCGGCAGTGTGTGATGGGGCTCTCCGGTCTTAGAGGACCGGCCTACCCACTAAAACCCCCCGGTGTTCTCTGGGCCCATGCGGGGCACATGACAGGATCCGCTTCGCGACTCCACTGCCATAGTCAATCTCTTACCTATAATATGAATATATTGCAAGAAAATAAAATATAAGAAAACGAGGAATATAATGTTTCATACACAACTAAAATCTATGCTTATGCTTAAAATTATTTCCATACCTTTTAACAACAATAGAAATTGCCGCTTCCATAAGTTGTAGCTTCGTCGTAATGAGTTCGTTCATATTTCAACCCAGAGAACATCGAGCTTTTGATTCTGAATAATTCCAATTTGTGCCGAGCGTTATCCTCATTGTAACATTGTAACAAGTTAGCACCTCTGCCGGAGAGTAAGTTTGTAACGTAATCGACACATGAAGGCAGACCTTTTAGCATGGAAATTGAATTACTTTGTTCGTTGCCGGCTCAAAGAGACTGTTCAAATGTTTTTCAATTGCGTTTTTACACAAATTTTGCATACTGGTTTATACCGTTATGTTTTATTCATACGTTGATACATTACATTCGCAATTTTCGAATCAAATCACAGTTGCAGTAGCCAAAAATAGTGCCTTTCATATATCATCATCAACTTGTTTATGATCTCCCTGTTATTGAAGGTTTTTATAGGTTATGGTGACTGATTATCATTAGGCAGGTCCTTAGTCTTAACTTTTTGTTGTTATGAGGTCAATACGACCCAGGATCTAGGTCATTTTAGCCGGTACCGCGCATGCAGTTCAGTGCCTCGCTACCTGGGAGATTGTCCTAGTGCTAGTGCAATCCCCACCCTTGGCGGAGGCACGACCATCTACCATCAATGAGTCGAGCCGGCCCGTAGGCGTTGTGGCGGTAGAATCACGAAAGCGGACCTCGCCACGCGTCCCGATATGGGCTTCCATATCCGATATGGGTCCATTTGACCGGAGATAAGGAGCTACGAGTAAAAGGTCATTTTAGCCGGTAGATGGGGCCTAACCTCGAGTCCAACATAGCCGCTCACAAATGGCTGAGAGATATATTGAAGTAATGAAGTCATCAACATATGTACTATTAATTGAACGATTATTGATATTGGTATTACAGTATTGGAATAATTTTACATAAGTATAAAGCAGCAGGAAGGCGCTGAACGCTAGCAACACTGGACGCTAGCAGAGCGGGTTTGACCAGACAGTGCTGATAGTGCTGCGTGTAATCATGAGTAGCAGTAAATACTTCACACAACTAGGAAATTAGAAACGACTAAACTAGGCTAGTATATATACATGTAGCACACCAGTTGGCACCAAACAAAGCTTGTCAATTGAAATATTTTTTCCGCGTCGCGTTAGTTATTCAAGGCGGGTTTCCAACAGCATGCATTTTTCCCGGCAATTTTGGGCTTTAAAGACATTTATAGTGGCGCTTGTAATTGGATAACGTGAGCTCGTTATGTGAACAGATTTTCAGATTAAATGCATGAAATATTGAAATTCTTGTGTCACACATCATCTTCCATGTCGAAAATCTTTGTAGATTTGCAAATTGTTGATTGTGATTGCATATTAATCCATAAAATGCTAAATAATTAAGCATATAAAACCGAGATTCCAATTATGTTATATATCGATTTAATTCGAAAATTTCATCATTTACCAAAATGTTAAATAATAATTTGAAACACAACGATTGAAATCCTTTTAAAATGACGATATCAAACCTTAACCTAAACTTAGAATAATAGTAAGAATAAAAGGGCATCGATTTCGATATAAAAATACGAATTTTCATTATTTTTTCCATTTTAAAAATTAATTTCATTATTCAGGATATCATAATTTCATATAATAATAATAATAATTGTCTGCTTTTTTGGGGTGCCTATTAGTGAGCAGCGAGTCACCACCTGCCATATTTAAATCAATTAGGAGTCTTTGAGAAGGCAGCTGACCGGAGTCTCTTCCATAGCCCGGTTCGTTACCACCAAAATCGAAATGCAATAGTCCAGATACGTTTTGAACACTAATGACAATAGTTTCTGTGCATCTAACTGGGTATATTCTTTCGCTGCATTTTTCATGGTACAGATGGAGATTAGGAGTTAGTGCTCTCCACGGACACTTTCATTAAATTTCGCTTAAATGGCCTCTACGCGTTGGATCTGTGTCCCCACGCACGCCTTATAAAGGACCGTGTCTTAAAAAGACGCGTGATTTAAGCTATAATAATGAAATATTTCTTACACTAACACCAATTAGCCTAACCCAAAGTAAGTTATGTAAGTCTAAAAAAAAAAAAGTTACGGATTGACATACGTATATTGTACATATATATATATATATATATATATATATATATATATATATATATATATATATATATATATATATTTGGATATAAATATATATTAACAATTGTGACTAAGGTATAAATATTCGCATTCATCACACCATCTGCCCCTACCGGTACCTCAGTGATGGCGACACTTTGAAACTGGTACGAGTATACTAACTGAACTATGGAGGTCGTCAAACATAATATAAATGAATGTTATATCATATCTCGTTATTAGTGAAATTAAGCAATAACTCTTGTTTACCCTCAGAACCATTGATTGAACTTGAAAGAGAATCAGTTGCGAAGTTAGCTTGCTTAAACTCGGAGCAACCTTGCTATCTCTCCGTCCGTGAAATTGTGTTTCGTAATATCAACACGAATTTAGATAACTTCGGGTGTGATAACTACATACTTTGTGAAACTATCATGTGAATACCAGATATTATGAACATTACATAATAATGTCAAATTTCCATCAGGACTAGTAAATATAGGGCAGTTATGTGACAGTGTCAACGAGGTTGATTGTAATTAAAATACAGAGATAAATATATACGATATGAAAATTATTCTTCACTACATTACTAACGGCCGTTTTCAATAACCTATCTAAGATTAAAGATAAATTGCTATCTCCGATTAGCAGTAAGCTGTTATCTATCTGTAGTCTGCGTTTCACAATCAAAGATACGAGCTATCTATCTTTGTCTAACTAAGGATAGCTTTATGGCCTCTCGTCTATCCTAGCCCTGTAGAACGTTTTGTTCGTTGCTACCCATAAAGCTTTAGTACGTTTAAAACATATGTACAATTTATTGATGTATTTTATATTTAAATATTATGTTGCAAAAAGTGCATACAATGTTACTATAATAGAAAAAAAAATTCTTAGATCGTCATTTTCACTTTGTTTGCTGGTGTTCTTTATAAAAATCATAGAACGAAACGTTTATAAATGACAAGTGATGTCATTCGAACATTACTGACAGATAATTTGTTGCCGCTAATTTGTGTGTATTACATGTTTCTGATATAAAATACTAGCTTTCTGCCCGCGGCTTCGCCCGCGTGGATTTCGGGATTGGGTGTATAGAGGGTTAAGGGTCATAGCTTTTGCCCACGGCTACATATACGCGGAAGTCGGTTTATGGTGCGAAGATTTTATCGCGCTTCCCGTGGGACTATCCGTTTTTCCGAGATAAAAAATGCCGCAAAACTCCTCAAGAATCACTCTATCTATTGATGAAAACCGCATAAAAATCTGTGCAGTAGTTTTTGAGCGAAGCCTTTATTGCGCATCCCGTGGGATCTGTCGATTTTTCCGGGATAAAAAGTAGCCTATATTACTCGGGGAGAATGTAGCTTTCCAAAGGTGAAAGAATTTTTGAAATCGGTCCAGTAGTTTAAGCGTGAAGAGGTAACAAACAAACAAACAAACAAACAAATAAACAAACAAACAAACAAACACACTTTCGCATTTATAATATTAGTTGGGATAAGCAAAAGTGGAAAAAATGAGTTCTGTAAGTATCTGGATTTACGATACTTTTGTAATTCGTTCAAGGTTATAATAGACTGCTTTTCTTTCAGTCAACGAAAGCAGCAAATGTGGTTGTATTAATAAAAGTAACTGATTCACAGCAATTTTATTCAGTCTGAATCTGTATGAAAATACTTATTCATTTAATTTGGTCATATAATTCACGCGTGGTTTATATTCTTTAGGTTCAAAATCGGTATCACTGTCACTGTGTTCATCACATCTATTATCATATTCATTAATTCCATATCACTATCATCACTACTGTAGTTCTTCATTATGTAATTTAAGTTATAATGTTATCATAGTTAATTTTTTCGAAGCCTATCTGTGTTTTAATCCACCGATATTGACAGATAGCCAAATGTCGTCACTAGAGATAGCTCCGCCTGTCGGAGAGTAAGTTGAAACTTTTAGGAAATGCAGTTACGTCAGATTTGTATGAGCGTCCCTATCTCTAGTAAGCTATCCGTCCTCAGGACGATGGATAGGTAACTTCGGTAGGCGATGCTATCCATCAGTAGGTTATTGAAACGCAAGTTAGGGTATAAGGATATATTTTACTATCTTTAGTAGCAAAGACAAAGGATAGATAAGTTATTGAAAACGGCCGTTAAACAAAGTCGCTATCCGCCGTCTGTCTGTCTCTATGTATGCTTAGATCTATAAACTACGCAACAGATTTTGATGAGGTTTTTTTAAATAAATAGAGTGATTCTTAAAGAAATTTATATGTATTGTATAATATATGCATAATATAGGAGAGAAACACTGATAAATTTAGAAGTTTCCAACATGATGTCGTAAATAAGCACGTTTTTCTGCGCTTATATTGCAAAAACGTTGGCTGAAGCTTACGAGATAGACCAAAATATTGTACTATAGTATAGTCCACCTTAAAAAGTTCAACAAAAAAGTCCGCGATGGTATATGTCTATTTCTTAGGGATAACCCACCATAACCATTTTTTCATTGCACCCGTGCAAAGCCGGGGTGGATCGCTATTATCCCAACTAATATTATAAATGCGAAAGTGTGTTTGTTTGTTTGTTTGTTTGTTTGTTTATTTGTTTGTTTGTTTGTTTGTTTGTTTGTTTGTTACCTCTTCACGCTTAAACTACTGGACCGATTTCAAAAATTCTTTCACCTTTGGAAAGCTACATTCTCCCCGAGTAACATAGGCTACTTTTTATCCCGGAAAAATCGACAGATCCCACGGGATGCGCAATAAAGGCTTCGCTCAAAAACTACTGCACAGATTTTTATGCGGTTTTCATCAATAGATAGAGTGATTCTTGAGGAGTATTGCGGCATTTTTTATCTCGGAAAAACGGATAGTCCCACGGGAAGCGCGATAAAATCCCGAAATCCACGCGGGCGAAGCCGCGGGCAGAAAGCTAGTATACTAATATTGTAAACGCAAAAGTCTGCAAGTATTGGATAAAAAAAAAACAAAATACTGTACTTATCACATGTTTTTAACATTTGGAGCGCTGTTATAATAGTTCTTCGGAAACTAGTAGTGAAGCCGCGAGGATCGCCTATTTCCATATCTAAAACAACCCTAGACTATTTTGCAAGCAAAAACTTGGAAAAGGTGTGATTTACAGTGTTAATTCAGTGTTACGACTGCGCCGGGCCATTCGTGCCAACGGCCGAAGTTGCTGTGTAAATATCAAAAACAACATTTACATCGCCTTTAGTATTCCGAAAGAGCGCGAAAGTTCGGCAACATTTCAGCAGCATCGCACCTCCGTACTCGATCATACGATCGTACGTGTGTGCCGATACTTTCGATAACTGCTCCTCTGATATAGCGATCCTCTTTATAAATTTGCATGAATTTTTGTACAGTGGCTAGCTGTAAGTTGCAAATTTTAGTAGCTTTATTCTAATTTTAAAAAGAACCCAGAATTCTGTGCTCAGAATTATCTTGAATGCGGAATCAAAATCGTAAGATTCGAGTTCGAATTTTAAAATCCACTATTTTAATTAATTATACCCACCCGTTTCTAATTTCTACTAGTAAAATATTTATCAAAAATGACATTAACAATTTGACGTGTTGGCAAGCAATGATTTTTAATTTACATTCCGTTTTTATTTAACTTTTAACTAAAAAAAGATTTTATTTAACTTGCAGTATATGTTTGTATGTTCGTGTCAAATCTTATAACTCATTTTTAAAGCACTTGTCGTTAACAGATTGAACTGAAATTTTGTATACACATTTAGTTTTGATAATAATCCATTATTATGTTATGATGATAATGTATTCGAAGTCATTTGTATTCAAATTCCAAATTCACTTCTTATAATTGAAAAACGCATCTATAGCTTTATGATACAATTTAGACAATACAAAATATGCACACGTTATTATTATTACAATCTTATATTTATAATATACAATATTATAAAGTAGAGAACACAGTGAATTAAATTGAATAACATCTGAAAATTCCACAGTCTTTATGTTGTCGTTTAGACATAGGTCTGGTATGAAACGTGATGTCTATGCGTTCCATGTATCATACGGGAGCGGCAAAATGATCTGACGGTTTTAAAATGTAAATAACTCAATAGTTTTAAGAGATACAAAGGGTTTTATTGCATATTACAGATTGCTATTTATGAACATTTATAAAAATAACCAAAGAAATGTTTATGTTATCCGTTTAAGATTTGAAGATGACATCTTTCAAATGATGACCATCTTGGGCCATGCATTCTTCCAATCTTGCACTGAAATTGTCAAACACTTTCCCTAACATTGCAGGAGAAAGGTTGGCTATTTCTTGACGTATAGCTTCCTTCAGGTCATCCAATGTGCGGGGTTTGTTTGTGTACACTCTTGATTTCAGCAGTCCCCACAAGAAAAAGTCACAAATGCTGAGATCCGGGGAGCGAGCTGGCCACGCAATGTCCCCGAAACGCGAGATGACTCGGCCATGAAACTTGCTTCTTAAGAAGTTCATTACCTCATCGGCTGTGTGGGCAGTTGCCCCATCCTGCTGGAACCAAATTCTGCTGTGGTTTAAGCGTTTTCTGCGTAGTTCGGGGATAAGGAAGTTTTTCAACATAGTCAGGTATCGTTGTGAGTTGACGGTTACAGTTCGATCGTATTCTTCAAAAAAGTATGGGCCTATAACACAATGTTTCCAATGGCAAGTTAACATTTCTTTGGTTATTTTTATAAATGTTCATAAATAGCAATCTGTAATATGCAATAAAACCCTTTGTATCTCTTAAAACTATTGAGTTATTAACATTTTAAAACCGTCAGATCATTTTGCTGCTCCCTGTATATGTCCTTATCTAAGACCAAGAGGTAAGCCTTTATAATTTGGAGATTAATCGCCCCACACTTAGTCAATCACGTTAACATATTGTGCAATGGTCAACTTTTTTTATAGGATAGCGCACCAAACGAGCAAACGTATCATTTGATGGTAGGTAAGCGATAACCACCGTCCAAGACACCCGCAATACCAGAGGAGTCACAGATGCGAAAATGTGTAGTTGGAATCAAGTATATGTGATGTCGAAAAGTTTAAAATAAAATCAAATACTATCAAGCTGTTGTAGCTGAAAAATTTTGTAGATTTGCCTAATACAATACATTTTGCGTTGTAAATACAATCTTCGTAGACAAGAAGTTGATGATGGGCGCACCTATTTTAAAAAAACAACACCCGTGTTAGAAGATCCTGCATAACGTGATGATACATTGATAGAAATTACAGCGTTTGATTCGGTAACGATTTTATTTAGTACTAACTAACGCCCGCAATTTCGTCTGCGCAGGATTAGTATTTCGAGTAGCTTATATTACTTATTTCTTTATAATGTGTAGTCTATGTGTTATTGTGAAGTATAAGCTATATTATAGATAAGTTTCATTTAAATCCATTTTGTGGCTTTGACGTGAAAGAGTAACAAACATCCATTCATACAAACATTCGTGTATATAATACTAGCTTGTGTCCACGTCTTTATCTGCGCAGGATTAGTATTTCGAGTAGCTTTTATTAGCTTAGCGTATTTCTTTATAATGTGTAGTCTATGTGTTATTGTGATGTATAAGCCATATTAAAGATAAGTTTCATTTAAATCCATTTTGTAGTTTTGACGTGAAAGAGTAACAAACATCCATCCATACAAACATTCGCGTATATAATACTAGCTTGTGTCCACATCTTTATCTGCGCAGGATTAGTATTTCGAGTAGCTTTTATTAGCTTAGCGTATTTCTTTATAATGTGTAGTCTACGTGTTATTGTGATGTATAAGCTATATAATAGATAAGTTTCATTTAAATCCATTTTGTAGCTTTGACGTGAAAGAGTAACAAACATCCATCCATACAAACATTCGCGTATATACACTGAGAAAAAAAAATGGCTAACAAAGTGTCCATAAAAGCTTTGTTGAATAATTACAGTAACTGCAACAAAATACTTGACACACAATAACAAAGGTCTTATAGTGCCCTCTGCAATATTTTTATTCTTAGAGATTTATTGTTCCTGTGGCTTCGGAAATCTGAACCTAAATAACAATGTTTATTAACGTTGTTATATAAGACAGCAATCGCGACTGCTGTTCGAATATTAACTTTAGTGTTTATAGTATGACAAAATAATCTGTAACAAAACCAAATTTGTTGTCATGTTTATTTATTACGATGCTGGATGAACAATATTCAAAACTAACAAAATTTAAGATTGTTCGCTTAGCAAATAAATTAGTGTTATGTGACAACTTTCGAGTAGTTGTTTCGTTTTTATATACGCAGGACTCGGCTCGGCTCGGCTCGTCCATTTCCTTCGCGAATGTTCGACCGAGCGGGCGCGTATTGTGTCGGTGTAGCACAATGGCGGAATATACTTTAAATCACGGTTGTGAACACTAAATACTTCTGCTCTACTATTTAATGTGAATTTAAAAGCAAGACAATTTACAACTAGTGCTTAGATTTAAGAACGGACATGAAGCAGGTTGAGTGAATCGTTGGGGTTACCTAGGAAATATCGAATTCCAAATGATCGAATATTGAAATACACTGATAATATTTTGATATTCGATCATTTGGAATACGATATTTCGTAGGTAACCCCAACGATTCACCCAACCTGCTTCATGTCCGTTCTTAATCATGACAAAACGGGAATATTTATGGTGACAAAGCTAAATTGTTGGAGTAACTAATATGGGTTGTGATATGGCACAAGATCACAATTGTTTTTTTAGCAACATAATATTGTTGCCGAATCTACCTAATTGTCGATTTCATTTGACAATAAAAAAATTGTTATGGTAGCAATTCACTATGAACGGCTCTCCCGGATTAACTTTTTGTTGTTAATTTAGCAGGATTTTTTTCTCAGTGTAATACTAGCTTGTGTCCACATCTTTATCTGCGCAGGATTAGTATTTCGAGTAGCTTTTATTAGTTTAGCGTATTTCTTTATAATGTGTAGTCTATGTGTTATTGTGATGTATAGTCTATGCTATAGATAATTTTTATTTAAATCCATTTTGTAGTTTTGACGTGAAAGAGCAACAAACATTCATCCTTACAAACTTACGCATTCATAATTTTAGTAGCGATTAAGAAGGGGACAAACTCTATTTAACGACAGCTACATAATACTTCAATACACAATAAAACGAAAAACCTTACATCTGGTAGGATGGAAGTAGAAATATCAGATATTAAATAAAGAGTTATTTAACACAAATGGCGTAAATTGATAAATTTACTGTCTGTCTGTCTGATGCACCATTGGTGAAAATCAATAGATGGTACTTGATGTTACCAACGCAGGACCGATCGGTGTAAAGATCATTCGAGTATGTACTATGTATAAATGTGGACAACTCTCAGCTGAAATGATGATTTTTGACGAATAGAAAAACAATTCACTGATATATCATATATTTATCATCAATAAACATTAATATCAAACCTACGGCGTGTAACGGTTTTGCAAATTTTTTCTCACTGCCAGTGTTCAAAAATAATACTTTCTTTAACAATCCAATTGTCAGGATGTGTCAATACAATATATATATTACCATATATATATATATATATATATATATATATATATATATATATATATATATATATTATCATCACGAGACAATAGATATATTTGGACAAAGTCTCACAAAATTTAAAAAGAGCGTGATGAACATATTATTTAATACATGACTAATATGTTGTATGTTTATGTTGTTTCATTATTCAAATTTAAGTTTTATATTGCCGTATGTGTACTACTCTAGTTATGTGTCCTTCGTGTTGTACACACATACCTAGGAATATAATCTGGTCTGCTATATGATATAAGAAAAATGTATCTATAATCGATTATATTCTGTTTTGTGTGTCAAATAAATATATATGTTGATGTTTTTCCATAAATAAGTTCTCTTGTACCATATTGCATATCTCATACATGTGAGATCTCAAAATAACTTTCCTTGTTCCATGCCACCGAAACTCCAGCGTAAATATCACAAAAAGACACTTAGTATTCCGGCTGCTGCCTCAACTTAGGCCACATTTCACAGGGCACCACTTTGCTTCGACTAAATCGTGCAATGCGTGATCCACACCGAAATTTCGCTGATACATATTATTCCCGTCATATTAGCTTGTATCTTTTTTTATATAACTCATTGGACATAAAGTGACTTCACAAGAGAACAGCCATAATTGAAAGGTAATATTGAATACAAACAGCGGTATATAAATTTCCAATTGCCAACTCACAGGCAACTTCTATCAATATTTCACCTAACAAGCTTGCTTCAAAGTCGAATCGATATTCAACTTTCTAGAAATGCTGCTTAAAAGTACATTTTGCTGAGACGCTTGCAATACGCGGCGTTCTTTCGTAAGTAGGTTAAATATGTATGTGTGTACCGTCAGCTAAGGATAAAGTTAGTTTTACATGGACAGTGAATTTGACGCACAGTTGATGAGCACGGATATCATGTCATCGATCAAACCAGCGAAATTTTCTCGATAAATAAGTGTATAAACCTGAAAGTATGTTATTTCTGTATCATAATCTGTAAAGAGATTTAATAAAAATGAAAGACACTTTCTTTATGCTTAAATGTCAGTGCTCGTCACACTCCTCAATGCTAAGCTTAATAAATGTATTCCGAAACATTGTAATTTTTTATCATGACTTTTTGAAGCAATAACGGTGTATTTACTTTAAGAATTGAAGTCTTTTTTTTTTCTTTTTGTTCCCCTGAGGAAAATGCATTAAATTGCATACCCCGGCTGTGGCGAGCCGGTGGTTATGAGGGGCTCTCCTCCCCAGAAGGGGGAGGCCTACCCACTAAAAACCTCAGGCATGGCCTTCCTCAGGCATGTAGGGAGCCCCCGGGATCATCAAGAACATCAAGCCACTTCCGGGAACCCCCAGCCTCCGCTCCCCTGCCTAGAGGGGAGCCCTCCTCGGGGGAGGCTACTACCTCCCCCGGTCTCCTCCACCGACGACGCCCCCCGGCCACGGAAGGCGCGTAGTCCATCCCGGGTCGCTGTAGCAGTCGCGACTTCCTCGCGCCCGCCGGCGACCCGCGGCGGCGGCGCCGCAGCTGTGCTACTGAGCCCGGCGCCGAAGAATTGTAAGTCTACACGCCTCTTATTGACCACAATACACGTTAAATTATCATGTCAAATCAACTTTACTGCTTCTAACCGCTTTGATCAGTGATTTGCTAATTAAAGTATAATTTGCAACGGCATTATAGTAAATTGTTGTTTATCAATGGACGGGTGTCGGATGGGTCTTACTTGTCAGCGTCACGATAATAATTTTGTGACGTTACTTTGATGTTTGATAAATAACTTTTCGTGTAACGCAACTGTTGTTCACATAAATAGATAGCGGACAATGCAACTTAATAACCATTCATAATTCAAATTCAATTCAAATTCAATTCAAAAATTCTTTATTCAACATAGACCTTTGCAGGCACTTATTGACGTCAAACTCTACCACCAGTTCGGAAATTGGGAGGCCCTAGAGAAGAACTGGCAAGAAACTCTCAGGGTTTATTTTTTATCTCCTCTTTTTTAATCGTTATTTACAATTAGTCATTTATAAAAAAAAAATAAACTTAAAGCTACAATAAAGCTAACCTACATAATATAATATTTTCGTATGTACATTTACATACAAAATGATAAGTACTAGATACTAGTCATAGTCAATAGCAGCTCGTCGGATCTCATGGTTGGCAATATGTCACTGTAAGCTTGAGAGCCTCTGACTAGCTTTTCTTTACAGCAAATCAAAGTATATATATTATCCTGATTAAGGAGTCAAATCTTTCTCCTCTGCGTTAACGTAGAGGACGCATTTTAAAGCTTTATTCAGGCTCTGACGGTGTACATCGGGTCACAGAGGTTTCGATCGGCGACTCTGTGATGTCCCGTGCGGTGGCAACCCTGTCCTGTCTACTGGCTACTGGTAGACTAGCGAGGTGAGGGTTGTTCATCTCGGGGTGGGGGATAACAAAGAATTTACAAAATAAAAGATCCGTAACCAAAAAAATGTTGTTATGTCATAACAACATTCTACTACCAAATAATGTTCCGAAAAAAGCCCGCTTCTACCCGCAACTGTTATATTTATTAATGAAGTAAGTACATATGTTTTAACTTACCAGACAGCACTTGCACCGTTGCTTGTATTGTATTTGTGGACTAATATGCCCTTCCGTATCTTATATATAAAAATGAATCGCAAAATGTGTCGGTAAGCGCATAACTCAACAACGCCTGGCCCAATTTGGCAAATTCTTTTTTTAAAATGATCGTTGAAGTTCAAGGATGGTTTAAAAATTCGAATAATTATCGGAAAACCCCTAAAAACAACCATTTTTCCCCATATAATCGTTTTCTAACTAAAACGTACAGTCAATTTGAGCTTTATTGTTATTGTATTGAAGTTCTTATTGTAAGCACTCACTGTTGTCTAAGCAATGTAGGTGTGTTCCTAACATCAAAGAGTCAATTTGCGCTTTATTAACGCTATATAAAGTATGAAACTCATTCATATCTATCAAAACAATGTGTAAGTGCACAAAATACATCTTTGGAGGATTTAATCACGTTCCAAACTTGAATAGTCACGAAATCTAATAGTTCATTTGGACCTTTTTTGCAATGAATTATTTTTTATTCACAATTCCCTACCACCAGGGTGACAGTTCGGTACAGAATTTTTTTTTGCCCTGACTATAAAATAAGTAGGAATAAAAAAAATCCCACTTTATAAATCTTTTTGATAGGACGAAGTTTGTCGGGTCCGCTAGTGTTTTTATAAATATATACCATATAATATGATAGTTGTAAGTGTTATAAGGTGAACGCGTGATCGTGCGGTCGGTTTGTTGCGTGATAAAATCCGTAAGATTAGTAATATAGTTAAATAAAACCGTATATATAAAGTACTGTGATATTTTTCCGTATAAAATGCAATTATTAACCCGAATTAATACTACTGAAAATGCGACCGAGATAAGCCCGTAGTGACAGTGACGTACTGTTACAAGTTCAGCTTCTGGCACGCCGCCTCGCTAAATCATAAATTGTATTACCTCCATATATTAATCAATTATCACATAATTATCTTATTATAAATTATTAATAAATTATAAAACTAATCTAAAGCCAATACTCACAGCCGTAATCAATTTTTTAATCATAATCTTAATATACTGAAAATGCCACTTCGGGTTTACGGAACCTAATTTAATTTAAAAATCTATACAATGTTTAATTATATAATTATACTGCTTAGTAATAATTTTGATGCAAATTAATAACTATTGTTGTATTGCATTGTTTTTTTTTTTTTTTTTATAGGATAGGGCAGCAAACGAGCAAACGGATCACCTGGTGGTAAGCAATAATAACCGTTGCCCATGGACACCCGCAACACCAGTGGAGTCACAGATGCGTTGCCGACCTTTTAAAAGGGAATAAGAGGAATAAGGGGAATAAAAGGGAATAAGGGGGGTTGGGCCTCCGGTACCCTCACTCACTCGGCGAAACACAGCGCAAGCGCTATTTTACGCCGGTTTTCTGTGAGGCCGTGGTATCACTCCGGTCGAGCCGGCCCAATTCGTGCCGAAGCATGGCTCTCCCACGGTAAAATATTGTATTAATATTGTTATAAATCAATTAATAAGTTGCTTGTGTAAAAGTATAAAAGCCAGTGTCCGCCATTTTTAGAGCATTATTAAACTGTCTGCTGATAACATAACATCGCAACGTTTATTTATCCCTGTGCCGTGTACAGTACCTCAGTATCTTTTTTTTATTGCCCTTTTTTTCCACGGTCCGAATGTTGTCAGGGGTCATAAATCCTAAACACATATTATTATTGAAATATTCCTTACAATTTTTTAAATATCCCACCCAAAAAGCTCTCTATATGACAACTCTTGTCATATCAGTCACTCAAGTGATATGAACACCGTTCAAAGTTTTTTTCAAAAACCACAAAGCACAAAATGCGACCTATAACTGTGTTCCTGTTACAAATATCGGATTGTCTCAGAGGTCTGTTCTCTCTGCAACTCTTTTTTACTAGCTATATTTAAATGTTTTTTTTTTGCTCAGCAAGGAATTTCATGTTAGGAATCAGGTTAACGCCAAAACCAAGGAATGTCTCTTCAGCACTAAGCAGATCATATTTATAAATCAGTTCCGATCTGCCCGCAAAATCCAGGACCGTGTAATGCCACCTTAGTATTTTCAACTTATTCCCGTCAGGCTTTAAACGCGACCCAAGGCCCGGCGTTATTGTATCCGAGAGATCCTCACTTAAGCCACGATAAAAATTGCTCAAGTTATTAGCTTTTTAGACGTCTTAATTATTAAAAACCGGCCGCTTTATTGGAATTTTTGATTAAAAGCCACATTTTTTTATTAGAATTATGTAAATGCCTACCAGAAATTAAACTATTCACTGGGGGATCGTAAAATAGGCTAGGTACAAGTCCATTTGTATCCCTTAGGTTAGAAACTACACAGAGTGGTTACTTATTTGTAATATTATATGAAAATTTATCTAGGGGTACAAAAGAGAACTATTTATTACAACAAAATAACGTCGTGCTTAAGCAGCATCAGTGCAAAATTGTATCTTCTTAAAAAGTGTATATATAAACAAATGAGAAATAACTATTAAATTAAATATTTACGTAGAAAGCTTATTAATTTTGACTATCGCTCAAATCGAAGTACTTTTCAAGCTATTGATTATGGTAACTAATCTGTAAATATAGCTTATGAAACAAAATAGTCAGTTACTAATTTCAGTAGATTTAACATAGAAATATTCCCACTAACAAATCTTACAAACGCTATTGTGTGAATTCAGCTATTAGGTTACACCTTTAATAAGGGAATTGATAACATTGTTGTGTGCGGCAGTTAAGATTCGGGTAACGATACGGACCTGGTTGACTACAATTTGCATTGTACCCGTACCTTTGAAAATATTGAACAAATTTTTTACATGATATTTTCCTCTGATAGATAAGATCTAGTATTGTTAGTTATTGATAAGATAAAGAATGATGAATGATGAGGAAGGAATGTAGAACCAGTGACTACAAATATAAGAAGTGATAGATTAACGTGATGTAGAGAAGTGATATAAACAGGTGAGAGTCATATTACAAGAGGAGTTATAAATATTATTGTCGGTCGAAATAAGAGTAGAGAACTAGCTAAGAAATTATGAATCGCGTGCATTTGAAGAATGATATGGAGTAGTATGAAAGAGAGAAGTTCAGAATGGAAGAAGAAAAAATGTTTGGCTGACTCCACCTAAGAGTGGGATAGTGGCAGGAACATAAGGGAAGATTAATTATTGCTCCTGTTTTAATATGATATGGCAAATAATAGTATCAGTGACATTAGTAACTGATTCTCAAACATATACACCACCACCAACCATCCAAATTATGCTGCATCGCTCCTCTCTTGAGGAGCGGTCGCCCTCACGATTTCCCTATAATGGTTCTTAGAACTTAGGCACTTAGGCTGAGTTTAGTCAGTAGGTCATGTGATCAGCCGACCTCGACTCAGCCCAGCACACGCTGGAGGAGTGCCCCGCGTGGGCTTCCGAGCACCGAGTCTTGGTCGCAGAGATCGGGCGAGATCTGTCTCCGCCGGCATTGATTGCGGCAATGCTGGCGGACGAGAGGTTGGGGATGTAGCCTCCTTCTGTGAAGCAGTGATGCTCCAGAAGGAGACCGCCGAGCAGGGTCGGTAGATGGCCTATCCCGCTCGAAGAAGGCGGCGCCGGGCTCGGTAGCACAGCTGCGGCGCCACCGCGGGTCGCCGGCGGGCGCGACACAGTCGCGCCCGCGGATACGGCGACCTGGGATGGTCCACGCCCCTTCCGTGGCCGGGGGGCGTCGTCGGTGGAGGAGACCGGGGGAGGTAGTGTGGCCTCCCCTGAGGAGAGCTCCCCTGTATCGACGGGGGAGCGTGGGGTTCCCGGAAGTAGCTTGGTGTTCCCGGGGGCTCCCTACATGCCTGAGGAAGGCCATCCCTGAGGTTTTTAGTGGCCTCCCCCTTCTGGGGAGGAGAGCCCTACATTACCGCCGGCTTGCCACAGCCGGGGTATGCAACTTAATGCATTTTCCTCAGCGGGAACATGCAACAAAAAAAAGGTCACGTGATCAGAGCTCTGGCCGCTTGGAGTCTGATATAACCTCCGTAACACCTGCCGTCACAGGGGTATCCTGGGCACGTTTCGTGCTCCTTGCCTTTCTTCCTCCCCTGCAGAAAAAAAAAACCATCCAGTACAATACAAGTTCATGAAGATAAAATCCTCATTCAATATTTTCATGATCCTTTATAAAATACATTAATATTTACCTTGATTACTTCGAAGTAATTTATGCTTATATCCTGTCAAATTTATCGGTGTTGCTGTTATCATGGGAATATAATAACAAGTGGGTAGCGATGTTCATGTCCCGATAGGCTCACTGCAAACTTTTGCCCCCAAAGACGGCGGGCCTATTAGTATGCAAATTGACCTCCATGTTGTATGAGGCTTATCTCCCAATGGGCAAATTACGTCCGATTGGCTTACAACCTCTAACTAAACAATCAATGTGTACATATATATTAATACATAGCCTGAATATTGAAAGAATCAGAATCGTTTCAGATTTTGCTGCTTTAGTATTTATCACAATTTGTTGTATTATATAAAATTTTCGTGTCACGATGTATGTTCGATAAACTACGAAACTACTGAACGGATTTTGATGAAATTTAAGTCGAAGTCTGTCGGGTCCGCTAGTTATAAATAATAAAATGACAAAATGTTTTACTTTCAATCGCATATGAATGAATGTATTTAATTTGTTTTTGAAAATATTAATTTGATTGTACCAAAGAATTAGTGAAAAATTGATTCAATGTATTATGAATTTATGATTACTGAGCCACACGTGGCTTGGTCAGCTAGTAATTTATAAATAAATATCATTATTTTTCATATTTACTTCAATATAGAACATGTAGTCTTATTTTCAGTTAGTTTCATAATTATCGTTAAACTCTTTAGTTAATTATGTTTTTAGTAAAAATAACACCCTAATTTATTAATTTTGACATGACAGGTCTATTTGTCTGAATATTGTTGATGTTCAAAAATTATATTTTTCAAGAATAACCATGTTTTTTTTGACTCAAATATTTGTTTATTTTTACTCAGTATATAATATTCCAATATAAACTAATCTAATTTCAATAATAGTCTTAAAATATTAATAACTCATATCTGGTAAAGCATACATATGGATATAGTATATTATATCAGTAATGTATAATTATGTATACGTGAAATATTATAAATGACGATTAAAATAGGGGATAAATAATAGAGATTCCGAGTTGCTGCTTTTCCTTGGTATCTGTACATCTTGTTACGCTGTGGTTCTTCATAGTCAATAAAATGCGGTTTCTTCCATAAATTACACTTTTTATAGTATATTACGATATTAGTATTACCTTATGATGGTTATATTATGCGAGGCGGAATTTCAGTTCGAGCCGAAGGCGAGGGCGTAATAGAGCCGAGCATGTAGCCGAGCGCTAGCGCGCTGTTAAAATGGCGGCAACAGTGTGCATTCACAGGTTGAGTTTATTTAAATGTTTTTTTTTTCTGTTTCCTCGCAAATGTGCTAAAAAACGTCGTGCGATATACGTGCGTATTGGTCATAACATGCGAGGCGGAATTTCAGCCCCAGCCGAAGGCGAGGTCGTAATTGAGCCGAGCATCATAACGCACTAATATCGTAATGTACTATAACATGTATTGACGTGTATGTCAAAATTTCGTAACTTTTGCTCTCTTGATTAGTAAATAAATAAGGAAAACGTTAGTATTGAATAATCCAAATCCTTTTTCATCTTCATACAAAACAGTAATCATACCTTACCTCTAATAACCTAAATACATGCAAAAATATTTGAGAAATATTACAAATACATTAAAAACAGGTATGTATGTAATTAATTTATGAATTAAGATTACGTTGATGCGTTTCTAATGATTCCCAACTACGAACAAGTCTGTTTTCAGATGACCCCAATCTTAAGGCTAAGTCAGAAGTTATCTCCACAAACAATTAACTACTACTTTCTGTAGTAGAACACACTATCTAGTGCACCTTGCCTTCGATTATAATAATAAACTAAATAATATGTGAATATTGTATAATTCACATATGAAATTAAATAGATTATTTAGTGAAACATAGATCGGACGATATACATATGTAAACATATGTTGAATTCAGACTATTTATCTGAGGCTTGTTTCTATTTGACGATTGTAAATATAAAGGGAGCAAAAAAATTGCCCTTGCTGGTTTTGTTGCTAGGTCTTGCTAGTACAAGGTCTCCCACTTGTGAATCCCATTTGATGAATACATTTTTGATTTTTGATTTAATTATGTTTGTTTATTATTATCAAAATTAAATCTAAACTTTTTCCTACTGACCTACAGACTAAACTCAGCCGAAGCCGTTGGTCTTAATGACCCTATGGCTTGACGTGATAAGGGAGGCGGCACCTCAGGAGACACGGAGGCACGGTCAGCGCTGCCCTATAAAGAGAGCATATGCGTTAGACGAGGCGCGGTATACCAAAGTGGCTCCGGCCTATGTTTATAGGAACCTACTTGTATTACAAAGGATATTGTTTTTTGCTGATTCCGCGCAGTTCATGATGACTTGTCCAACAAGCAGACAAGGTCGACACGTGTTTCGTCTCTCAGCGAGACATCTTCAGGATTTGTTGCCCGCTCGGTGACTCACCAGCCGCTGGTGAGCCGTGGACAAGTCATCATGAACTGCGCGGAATCAGCAAAAAACAATATCCTTTGTAATACAATGGACTTCCGCAAAATAACACCTGCTACAATAGAGGAACCTACTTGTGGCTAAGCAGAAGGCTGCCGAGAAGGGGATGGCAAGGGGTGGGACGGCTTAATTATTCAAATAATTAATATGTTAAACAGTAGCCTACAAATCGTTAAAAGCTAATATAACATTTGACATAACTGTCAAAAATGTTACCGTATTACGTCGATAAAAGGCCTTGGCTTTCAGAAAAAAAAATATGATGCTTTTATGAATGGAATAACACACACATCTTTTCATTAAATCCCTTATAAAGGCTCCGCAGAAATATGGAGTTTCGAGGAATTCTTGTGAATATCACCGGGAGGAAAATTAAACGTAAATAGTCGCCGAGGAATTTTTCCAGCTCCCGTACGCGAGAAATAAAATCGTTCTTTCAGAAGTATTGTAGAATTCCTTTTGAGTTATTAACTGTATATTTTGTAGAGCGTAAAATATTACCCAAATAAAGGTTCATCTGTGTATTGTCGTGTAGCTGTAACAAAGGTTCCGCGTTTTTTATGTATTATTTAATCAAATCTACACCGAGTAAAAAAAATGGCAAACAAAGTGTCCATAAAAGCTTTGTTAAATAATTACTGTAACTGCAACAAAACACTTGACCCACAATAACTATGAGATGCTATATGTACCCCAAAGATACAGGAAAACAAAATCTGATGCAATAGTTTAAAAAGCATTATCACTCTCTAAGCCTCGTATTGTAAAATCAATACCGCCATCCCTTTCTAACTCTACTCAAACAGATATTTATTGCTATCCTTTTATCTTTCACCATTAGAATACGGGCCTTAGTATTACTTAGAAGACCTGCTATTCCCGAACAAGCTCAAAAAATCTATTATTAAACCGATTCATAAAAAAGATGACAAAAAAGATATCGCTAACTATCGACCAATTACTCGAATTCCAATAATTTCAAAAATATATGAAAAGCTAATGCACAGTCGTATTACTAGCTTTCTAAACAAGAATAATATCTTAACTAATGATCAAAATGGATTCCGGAAAAATAAATCTACAACTCTAGCTGCTTTTACTTTGCTTAAACGTATCACTGAAAACCTAGATAAAAGAAAACAGGTTTCATCAATTTTCTTCGATATGACCAGTGCATTCGATTTTGTGAACCACAATATCTTACTGGAAAAATGCGAGCGCTATGGTATTCGAGGTCAAGCAATAAACTGGATCGAGAGTTATTTAAAGAATAGGAAACAATATGTTGAAATAAATCGTGTCGATAAAACTCAAACCTTGGGCACATATAGATCTGCTTACAAAATAAACAGATGCGGTGTCCCACAGGGCAGCGTCTTGGGACCTCTCCTTTTCTTGATATATATAAACGACATACCAAAAATTACCACTCATGATTGTACATTATTTGCAGACGATATATCTATAGTTATACCAGAAAATACCAATTATGAAAGATCAATAAATAGCACAATTGAGGATGTTACACATTGGCTCAGTGGTAATAATCTATCTGTTAATCTAAGAAAAACAAAATGTTTACAATTTAGAAATTATAACAGCACAGCTAAAAATCTCACAATAAGCTATAAGGGCCATGATATTGAACAAATAGACACTGCAAAATTTCTAGGCATAACATTAGATAAAAATTGTAATTGGTTAGAACATATCAAAACTGTGTGTGGTCGGGTAAATAGATTTGTTTATGCGCTTAAAAAAATACGGAAAGTTACAGATGAAAAAACTTCTAAGATGGCTTATCATGGTTATGTGGGTTCAGTTTTAAGATATGGATTGCTTGTGTGGGGTAATTCCTGTCATGTCAATAAGGCTTTTTTGTCACAGAAGAGATGTGTCAGAGCAATATGTGGTGCAGGTCCATTAGATTCTTGTAGGCCTCTTTTTAGGAAACTCAACATACTTACATTAACTTCACTTTATTTAGAGGTAGGTATGTTTGTTAAAAAACATCCAGAGTTATTTATAAAATCTAGTACAAACAAAAAATACTTGTCACGGGATCAAACTAAGTTAGAACTTCCAATGATGTCAACACAAGTATATAAAAATAATTGTTATTGTGCAACGATTCGAATTTTCAATAAAATTCCAAAAAATTTAAGAGAACTGCCACTTAGTCGTTTTAGAATTAACTTGAAAAAATGGCTTAGTGAAAAATGTTTTTACTCTATTAAAGAATTTATGGATTTTCGTGACAAATAATAAGAAAATAATAAAAAGAATACGTAATAAAATGACAATTGTAATATAAAATAAATGAAATACAATTGAATTAACAACAATAATATAATGATCTAGGATAATACATAGTTCTACATATTTATTATTTAATTATTAACCTAATTTCAATTTATGTGACATATAATAAGAATACCCGTGACATTTATTAAAATAAAAAATAAGAGGAACATGTAATAGAAATATAGTAATAGAAACTTATGATATTATACAATTTAATAATTTTCAATTTCAAGTGACATATGTAAGAATAATCTAACAATTCATCTTTAGTTTAATATTGTAATACTACATTTTAACTATAATATTTGCATGCTGTATAAAATGGCGAAATGTGCGGAACTAAAAACTATATGACCTTGTTACATACAACCATGTTTTATGCAAAAAAAATTGATTTGATTTTGATTTGATTTGATTCACGAAACTGGATCCTTATTCTTAAAAATTGCCTTACCTGAGATAATCACTTTATAATTTCACTGTTGGACTCCATCACCAAAAAGCGTTTCATGCTTTAAATTTCCATCCGCCCAGACACCAAAATTTCTAGCTTCTGCTATCTCCCTCTATCCCAACACTTCTGTTTCAAAAAGTTTGAAAATTTACTCAATTTAGCTCCAAAGAAAGAAAAACTTTGTCGGTTTAACTTAATTTAATATCGTATCGTATTATCTTTCCAAAAAGCAAAATTACACAAAAGTTTCATAAAAAAAAAAAATATTAATAATTAATTATGTAGATAGTCTTTCGATTACTAAACAGTTACAGCATATTTACTTTTATTGCAGTTACAATTCTAACAGAAACTTGACAATCTGTTAATGAAAATTATCCGATTTAGGTAGCTTAATGTGTAATGTAATGTAATGTGTAATGTTGTGAAGGGAAAATATATACATATTTTCTTGCGAAATATCGATAATAATGAATAGTATAATCGATTGATATGGCCAACCCTAATGCAACTTAGAGCAAGTGCACTGCTCAACTAGTCAGTTACTCGTGGAACGTTTTGACAGACAGATAGTTGCGAACTTGTACCAATAATGTCTGATATCGTGGTATTGTAAGTTAGTCGAATAACGATAAATTGAAAATAGATCACTCGCTGAAATCAGTTTTCGACATAAGTGGCCTGTGCTTAGTAATACTGGGAACTGAATTGTTTGGCCAGAAGATTTTACAGAATAGTACTAGTGTGTTTGTCACCAATTTTGTACTCTCATCACAAAGCACAGAAAATGGCTATTAAAGTCGGGACTAACTAAATTTTATTTTATTTTATTTTATTAAATACATACTACAGGCTACAATCAACATGACACAACATATACAGACAATTAACATTCAGGTCGAGACCATAACCCAAAATGTATATACACATAAGGGCTCCGAAAACATGTTCACTAAATATTTATACGATACATACTACAATACAGGCAAAAATATGTATATTGAAAACTATACATTATACAACATAATTGATAATAACAAATACCGAATCATATATATGATATACCGAATCATATATATATAATCATATATACATGATTTATATATATATATAATTACATATATATATATATATACATGTATATATATTTGTTACCCTAGATCCCATAGCTGAAGCCTTATAGAGCTTAGTTTGGTCTAGGCTAATTGGTGTAAGTGTAACAAATAAAATAAATTTCAAGATTTCTCCTAATTTCAGAACAGGTGTAGAGGCATTTCATTTGTTTTCCTTCTACATATGCGCGTATAAGGTTATGTAAGTCATAAGCTCTATGTGTACCTTTAACTTTGTATTTATTTGATGACGTCAAAAAATTCCGATCGATCGAGTTTGAACTATTTCCAGATTTAAACCTTCTGGTCTATCAAAGTTTATCAAATTTCAGATTAGTATTTTTTTAAATTACGTAAAATTTTCTACTATCTACACATTCCTTTTTACATTTTTCTTAACATTGATAAGTAGTGCTCGGAATAGGTAGTTTAATTTTATGTACTTGCGATTTTGTGACATGAATAGTATGGATATGCCTGGAAACTTACTATTTTCAGAGATTGTGAAAATATTATATTGAACTTTCAAAATAGCATTTCATCTTTTAGCTTATTGTTGTAACAATAAGTTGTAAACATAAAATTTTAGAATAAAAGCGTAAAGAATCGAGTAGCAAATAAAAACAGAAAATTTTAGGTTTATCCATGTTACGCTTACATTGACTTTCTTTCTGCAAGTACATAAAATTAAACTACCTGTTCCGACCACTATTGATAAGAACAGGTGTTCACGCCAGCAAGACCCTACCAAAATATTAGCAGCAATGTTGTACTCCTAATATCTGTTGGCGATAATTCACTTTTATGTCAGCTCACCTTCAATACGCATGTCTGTTTTATTAATTCATTTGCAATATAAAATTATCTCAAATCCAGTCTTTTATTCTAAATTAAGAAGATTTGATATACATATTCTTGCCTAAACAAGAAAAATTGGCGACCGTGACAGGACATCTGCAGTTTTGGAGAAAGTGAGAAATAAATTGCCAAAGTGCTACGAAAGAATTCTAACTTACAAAAGGAAGTTATTAATTCAGACAAGTTGAGAACATAATTAAAGATTGTGCAAGTGGACAACGAATCATCAAAAGAATCGTGCCAGCATTGTGGAATCAAAATAATTTCAACAAGTTAAGTGCCATCCTTTTTTTTTTATTTCCTAACCGTCATAAAAAATCTTATTACCTAATTTCCTTTAAAATCAACATTTATTCGCTTACATTTATACAATAGTAATAAGTGATAGTTCATTACGTCTATTTTAATTGTATATCGTTCTATATAAGTGTTCTTTTCTTCTTATGTACAAAAAGGAACTGATTTAAATGTAAGTAATTTTTGTGATAACGATTATTTATAATGTTGTATTTATACTGATTAATTACACACTGGTAATATTTTATAAATAGGTAAATAAGATAACTTGATTTTGTGCTTAATTACCAATATTTAACAAAGTATATATTTACCTACTCCCTACCTGCTATAAAAATAAAAGTTAAGGTTAATATTTTTGTAAATTATAAAGAAAGATAAGGAGAAGTAAATAATATAAAACATAAATGTATAAAATATTTGCTGTATATTCTACTAAGACATAGCATTGTATTCTTGTTTTTAAGATACTTAAAATATTTATGTAACTAAACTGTACATTAAACATAGGAATGAATAAGTATTAAAGAAATAATCGACATAATTTTTATTTCTTACGAGTGCCAGTCGGGTACCTAGTTCCTATCATAACAATACTTATTTTTTCTTATATTTCATTTGCCAATTAAATATAGTGTTAAAGAAATTACCATTATAGATAAGTAAATCAGTTTGTAGTGTTTTTGAGCATCGAATTAGACTAACACCTGTTTGTTTATTATATTGTTTTAAATTAGTTTTGCTGCAATGTTTTCAGGCTTGTTGCTTATCCAGTGAAGTTGAGTGGCCAAGTTCCAGCCTCACCGCGTCGTGACTAGCGTAACATTGCATTTGAGGTATTTCACCGAGTCAATACCGTGAGCAAATACATTTGTTTTTTATTGCTTCTTGTGTTTGTCTATTCTCGCCATTTGGGATATTGGTAAAATATAATATATTAGTTGCCAAAAGTTGGTTCATGCTTTTTAATCTTGATCGCAATATCTAAATTAGTGTAGATCATTATATTATCTTATAAGTATATATTAATAGATTGCTTAATAACTAATACATATAAAGATAATAAAAAATGAGTACCTCAAGCAATTCTTCTTTAAAGGTTTTATATACTAGGCGAAGTTCTATGAAAGGACAAATTACAAAATTCAAAAATTATGTGGATAAAATTAATAAAAGTATTGATGAAATAACTGATTTGGAATTAGTTGAATTAAATTTAAAATTAAGCAAAATCGAATGTTTATCTACAAGATTTGATAATTTACAAACCGAAATAGAGGTTCTTAACTCTGAAAATTTATTGGCTGAGATCGACGAAAGGGAGCTCATTGAAGACTCGTTAATACAATGTATTGCTGAAGCTAAAAATATAATAAAACAGAACGAATCGTGTAATAATAAGTCTTTTCATGAGTGTTCCGAGTTTGATCTTGGTATTAAACTTCCTCAAATTCAGATTTCAAAATTTGACGGATCATACTTTCGCTGGTTAGAGTTCCGTGACACCTTCATTAATTTAGTACATAAAAGAACACACATCTCTGACATACACAAGTACCATTATTTGATCTCATATCTTGAAGGTGATGCGGCTCGAATTGTATCAAATCTAGAAGTGTCATCCGCCAATTATAAGGAAGCATGGCAGCTGCTCTGTGAGCGTTATAACAATAAAAGACTCCTAATTAACCATCATTTAGACTCATTATTCAGAATTCACCCTTTAACTCGTGAGTCAGAAAAATCATTACGTTTTCTTGTAGATCATGTCACTAAAAATCTTCGTGCACTCACTAGTCTTGGTCTTCCTACTGAGCATTGGGATGTTCTTATAATTTTTATGCTTACCTCTAAATTAGACAGCGATACAAACATAAAATGGGAAGAATTTCGTAATGGTTTAGATGACATACCTACATTGGATCAATTTAAAAAGTTCCTTATAGACCGAGCTGATGTTCTTGAATCCTTAAATAGAAATAAATTTAATCAAAAAAATGTATCTAGTAATATTTCTAATAAAGTTGTAACAAATTCAAATATAAGACATCAATCCTATTCTCGTTATAATAATTCAAATAATAATTATTACGATAAAATTCAGCATACTAAAAATACAAATGTTTTCACAGGTTTAAAATCAAATAAGAAAAATTCAGTTTCTTATGTTTGCATAATTTGTAATAATAACCATAAGATTTACGATTGCTCACAATTTAAATCAAAAAGTATTCCAGATCGTTACGCACTTGTTTCACAATATAAGCTATGCCAAAACTGTTTACGACAAGGACACCCATCAAATGAATGTCGTATGGGGCCTTGTCGTCAGTGCAATAAAGGTCATAACACATTACTACACGACCCTAATGTTGTTGCCGGTTGTAGTAGTTCGAATGATAAAAATCAAACGGAATCTGTAGTATCGTTTTCAAAGGAAATATCTAATCCAGTTGTTTTATCTACTGCAGTTATAGAAGTTTCTAACCCTGATACTGGTGTAACAATGAAGGCACGTGTTCTTCTAGATTCTGGCAGTCAGTCTTCTTTTATGACAAGGTCATTGCAACAAAAATTATCTTTAGAAAATATACCTCTGACTGCAATTAACGTAATTGGTATTGGCAATAACTGTTCCAATAAAGTTACTCATAGCTGTGTAGCAAATTTAAAATCACTAAATAGCACTTACGAAATAAAATTGTCTCTTTATGTTTTAGACGAATTAACCGGAGAGCTACCTAAAACTCCTATTAATTTACCTAATCTAAATATACCTAAATCTATTATACTAGCAGATCCAATATTTACACAACCTGCTCCCGTTGACATTTTAATTGGAGCAGACTTATTTTGGGACATCCTAGGTTATGAGCAACGCTCTTTAGGCACGCATAATCTAAATTTGCGCAGTTCAAAATTTGGCTGGATTGTAACTGGTCCTATTTATATATCTCAGTCCAAAGAGATTTCTTGCAACCATATTTTAACATCAACAGCAAAAGTTGATGAAAAACTTACTAAATTCTGGGATCTGGAAGAGCTTCCGCAAAAGAAACCTTTCAACCCAATAGAAATTGCTTGCGAAAATCATTTTCTAGAATATACAAGACGTTCCGATAATGGCAGATTTTGCGTAAGGTTACCCCTAAAGGATACACCTGACTGCCTCGGAAATTCCTATAATAAAGCAAAAAAGCGTTTACTGAATCTCGAAAAAAGATTTAGAAAGAACCCAGATTTAAAATCACAATATGTTAATTTTATTCGTGAATATCAAGAGTTAGGACATCTTTCTGAGTACAATGTGGTTACGCCTAACCCATCATATTATTTGTGCCATCACGCCGTATTTAAAGAAGAAAGTGAGTCAACCAAGATCCGAGTGGTTTTCGACGGTTCTTGTCCCACTTCTTCTGGCTATTCCATCAACGACATCCAAATGATAGGTCCTAACGTTCAACAGTCTTTATTTTCAATATTAATTAGGTCACGACAACATAAATTCCTTTTGACCGGTGACATCGCTAAAATGTACCGTCAAATTGAAGTACACGAGGACGACAGAAACTTACAGTTGATTTTATGGAGGGATGATGATCATCAGCCTATCAGAACAATGAGACTTAACACAGTCACTTATGGAACTGCAAGTGCTAGTTACTTGAGCACCAAATGTCTTTGGATTGTTGGACAGGAGTGCCAGGATGAATATATTAAAACAATTATCCAAAATGATTTTTACATTGATGATTTTATAAGCGGCTGTGATGACGAAACGCAATTAAAATATATTTTGAATTCCGTAACACAGGCATTAAATTCAGCTTGTTTTCCTTTACGCAAATTTAAGACTAATTCAAAATTATTGTTTAACGATTCTGAAGTCAGTTCCACCGAGTATTTAAGGTTTAGTGAGTCATCGAGCACTCTTGGTCTTGGTTGGGATCCTACAAGCGATACATTTCATTTTTCTATAAAAATTCCTACCGAAGTTGATGTTATTACAAAAAGAATAATACTTTCACATTCATTTCGAATCTATGACCCTTTGGGCTTATTAAGTCCTTGCATAATTCAACCTAAAATGCTTTTACAGAAACTCTGGTTAAGTGGCTTAGATTGGGATAAACCTGTGCCATCTGACATAAAAGAACAGTGGCTTGAAATGTCAACTAATTTGCACTGTCTATCCCAGCTGCGTATTCCCCGCAGAGTTGTTTGTGATTCCCCAACATTTATTGAGTTGCATACATTTAGCGATGCTTCACAGAGCGCTTACGGCTCATGTGTATATATAAGGTCTATGAATTGCAATAACGAAATTACCGTGAGACTGCTTTGTTCTAAATCTAAGGTGTCTCCACTAAAACCTACCACCATACCGCGCTTGGAACTCTGCGCTGCTCTCTTGTCTGCCAGATTATGCAAAAGTGTTCTTGAATCTTTTAGATTCACTCCTTCACGTATAGTACACTGGTGTGATTCAAGTATTGTTTTGGGCTGGATCAAAAGTAATCCAAGTAAACTAAAACAATTTGTTGCTAACAGAGTTGGTGAAATTCTGGAATTGACTAATCCAAACTCATGGCATTACGTTCCAACCGATTGTAATCCAGCTGATTTGATATCTCGAGGCGTTAACGGGAGTCAGTTGCACAATATAAATTTATGGTGGTCAGGTCCTGAATACCTTTCTGAATCTGAAACTATGTGGCCTAAATTACATGGTAAAATAAATACAGAAGATTTACAGGAAATTAAAACGCTGACTACAACAATAAATTCAACTATATTCATTGATTTTAATAAGTATTCTAGTCTAAATAAAATACAAAGAATTTTTGCTTACATACTACGTTTTATACATAATATAAAAATTACAAATAAAGAAAATAAAATATTTACAAAAAATTTGACATTAGAAGAGTTAAACAATGCCTTTATTCATATATGCAAAATAGTTCAAAAATCTAGTTTTGATCAGGATTATGAAAGATTGAAAAATGGTAAACCCTTAAGTGCTAAATCCAAAATTTTATCTCTAGCTCCATTTGTCGATGAAAACAACGTTATTCGGGTTGGTGGTAGAATTGGTTCATCAAATTACACTTACGAAAAACGCCATCCGATATTATTAGATGCATCTCATCACGTAACAAAATTATTTTTTGAGCGTGAACACTTAAAGAATCTACATGCTGGTCCACAACTACTGCTAGCAGCTGTGAGAAATTCAGTTTGGTCTATAAGTGGCAGAAAACTTGCTAGACGTGTTGTAAAACAATGCATTACTTGCACTCGCGCTCGCGGCCAAACTTTAGTACCTAAAATGGGTGATTTGCCTTCTTATCGCATTTCTTTAGATTTTCCTTTTAATTCAGTAGGCGTAGATTATGCAGGTCCTTTTCTTATTTTAAGTAGAAAGGGCCGCGGTGCTAAATTAGTCAAATGTTATTTGTGCTTATTCGTGTGCTTGCGCTTTAAATGTATTCATTTAGAAGCTGTTCATGATTTATCTAAAGAGGCGTACATAATGACACTTCGTAGATTTGTTGCACGTCGTGGTAAGCCATTGGAAGTGTTTTCAGATAATGGTAAAAATTTCATAGCGGCCGCAAAAGAGCTGTCAAATTTTTTACAACGTAATGAACAGTCTATTTTGGAATGTATTGAAACACAAGAAGGAATAAAATTTACTTTTATTCCTGCATATGCCCCTCACTTTGGCGGTATATGGGAGGCTGGGGTGAAGGCTGCTAAATTTCACCTAAGGAGAGTAATGGGAAATACACATCTCACTTTTGAGGAGTTGAGTACGCTATTTGCGCAGGTGGAAGCGATTTTGAATAGCCGCCCTCTCTGTCCTATGTCATCCTCTCCCGACGATTTCCTTACCCTGACTCCCGGGCACTTTTTAATAGGGAGACCATTAAACTCTCTGCCAACATCTTCGATGGACGACGCGAAATTGACAATAACAAATCGTTACGCTCGACTTGAGGAAATTCGTAAGCACTTTTGGCAAAGATGGCAAGCAGAGTATATTTCAGAGTTGCAGCAAAGGACGAAATGGAAGACGAACAAGGACACACTAAACGTTGGAGATTTAGTTCTCATCCAAGAACATAATGTTCCACCATTAAGTTGGCGCTTAGGAAGAGTCAGTCGTCTGTTTCCTGGAGCAGATGGAATTTCAAGAGTCGCTGACGTAAACACAAAAAGAGGTTGCCTGCGACGTCCTTTAGTTCGCCTATGCCGATTGCCTGCTGCTGATCAATTACAAAGTTGAAAGAGAGGTCTTTCAACGGGGGGCAAGATGTTCACGCCAGCAAGACCCTACCAAAATATTAGCAGCAATGTTGTACTCCTAATATCTGTTGGCGATAATTCACTTTTATGTCAGCTCACCTTCAATACGCATGTCTGTTTTATTAATTCATTTGCAATATAAAATTATCTCAAATCCAGTCTTTTATTCTAAATTAAGAAGATTTGATATACATATTCTTGCCTAAACAACAGGTGATAGCCAAATGCTCTTTAATTTCTCAATGACATTCAGCTCTATCATCTTATAGACCTCTTCCGCGAGAACTTTTTGTTTCGGAAAGTGTATAAAATTTTTTGGTAACTAGCTGACCCGGCGAACTTCGTACCGCCTTAGCGTAGCTTTGATGCACTACTTTATTTTGTATAGTTGAAACGATGCTCTTTTAATATAGTCTATGGCTGTGAATGACGTTGACATTCGTATAAAAAAAAAATGACATTCGTAACGCGCGTTTTTAAAATATGCAAAATTAAATGTATACTTTTCAATATTTCTGAGAGATTTTCTTAATATTTTTTTCCGTAAGAACCATCCTTGGACTTACACAAACATTTAAAAAAAAGAATTATCGAAATCGGTTCAGCCGTTCACACGTGATGCCGTGACAACGCGAAACGGGTTTCATTTTTATATATATAGATTTGTCAAGAATCTATAATCGACTATTTTTAGCTGAGTGTAGGAAGAAGGCCTTTTTTTTAAATTTATTTTTTCCCCTGAGAAAAATGCATTAAATTGCAAACCCCGGCTGTGGCGAGCCGGCGGTTATGTGGGGCTCTCCTCCCCAGAAGGGGGAGGCCTACACACTAAAAACCTCAGGGATGGCCTTCCTCAGGCATATAGGGAGCCCCTGGGAACGCGAAGCGACTTCCGGGAACTCCCAGCCTCCGCTCCCCTGCCGATACAGGGGAGGCTACAATACCTACCCTGATCTCCCGGGTCGCCGTATCCATGGGCGTGATTTCCTCGCGCCCGCCGGCGACTCGCGGCGGCGCCGCAGCTGTGCCACCGAGCCCGGCGCCGCCTTCTTCGAGCGGGATCGGCCATCTCCCGACCCCGCACGGCGGCGGCCTCCTTCTGGAGCATCACTGCTTCACAGAAGGAGGTCACAGCCCTCCAACCTCCCTCGTCCGCCATTGCAGCAATCAATGCCGGCCGAGACAGATCTCGCCCGTCTCTGCGTTGGTCGCAAAGAGACCTCCACCCTCCACTACGCGGCGATCTTGAGCGTTCGAGCCATTAGACGGCGCGATCAAGTTGCGTCGACACCCTTTATTTCGTCGTTAGGAAGCTAGGCGTCAAACATTCTGTTCGTGCGTCTTCCACAAACACACTCAATGCAAAGCTGTACCATATGAGGCTTTAGTATTGGTCGGTCCGAAAAAAAGTATCAGTTTTTCATTCTTGTACATATTTGTAATCCTGAAAATTATGAAATCTTTCGGTGTCACCACTGCGGCGCTCCCGACGACACGCCCGAGCACACGCTGGCCGTGTGCTCGGCGTGGCAGCAACAGCGCAGCGACCTGATCGCTGCGCTGGGAAGCAGCGACCTCTCGCTGCCGAGCGTGGTCGTGGCCATGCTCCGCGGCGAGACGGAATGGGAGGCTGTTGCCTCCTTTTGCCAGGAGGAGGCAGCGGAGAGGGAGCGGGAGGTGGACGTCGAGGACGCTCCTCTCCCGCTCAGCGGGAGCGCGGAGCGGTGCTCGTCTAATGACCCTACCGCGAGGCTGCGTGCGCGTCTGGCTACCGCGCACGCCGTGGTGATGTCTCTCTGTCTGGGGGACTGTCCAGGAGTTCTCGGACAGTCCCTCCCTTGGCGTTGGCTCGACCAGACCTAGGTCGAGCCAGCCCCGGAGCACATGGCGGTAGAATCGCGAAAGCGCACCCCGCCATGTGCCACATGGGCCTAGAGAACTCAGGGGGGTTTTAGTTGGTAGGCCGGTCCTGTCAGACCGGAGAGCCTCATACACGGCCGCGCCTAGCCAGTTCGGTGTCAAGTGCAAAACGTTTCCCCTCTTAAAAAAAGAAAGGCCAGCTTCTAATTGACGACACTGTGAAAATGCAGAAAGCAAAAAAATTGCCCTTGCTGGTTCTTTCCTGTGCAAACTTGTGAACCAATGGCGTAGTATCTTTGAAGTGCAAAAGTAACTGTAAAAATCCAATTTAAAAAATAAATTTTTGATTGCGATTTTATAACACTTTCCGCTGCTTTAGTCCAAGAATAAACTAATTTTCTATCTGTGATTTTTCTGCACAGCTTACTAGATTATTTTAAAAGCTTAGGGCAAACTTGGCTACGAAATGCTGCTTATTGATGCAGAGAACTTATTTAAGAACATCGATTTTCAATTCGAGTCCACACTGGCAATCCGTTTATTGGCTTAGTTCCATTCAGACTGCTCAAGTTTCTATTGCTGTCAGCTGTTATACAGTTTTGTCGACCTTAAGTAGTTCATTCACTTTTCATTATTAAAGTTTCATTATTATCCGGTCAAACTTATGAATGAAATGAAACACTAGATGTTAGAGTAAGTGAAATATCTAATAAAGCATTAAGTTCAATATCGGATTCTTTAAAAATACTTCTAAAGTATATTTATTGATGTATTTATGAAGTGTATGAATAAATTAAATATATGACGCTATCATAAATTTAATTTACACGTTGTACGTAATAACGTCGCGTCTAGCTCAAATTTATTATTACTTGGCTCTAGTAAATATAAAATGACTTTTTTATTCTCACCAAGCACGGCTGCTTCGGTAAGTATTTGTGACGAATAGGACGGGAGGGATCGACACATTGCCACCACTGCGCATCCGACCTTGACTCAGCCCAGCACACGCTGGCGGAGTGCTCCGCGTGGGCCTCCGAGCGCCGAGTCTTGGTCGCAGAGATTGGGCGAGATCTGTCTCCGGCGGCATTGATTGCGGCAATGCTGGCGGACGAGGGAGGTTGGAGGGCTGTCGCCTTCTTCTGTGAAGCAGTGATGCTTCAGAAGGAGGCGGCGCCGGGCTCGGGAGCACAGCTGCGGCGCCGCGGGTCGCGGGAGCGAGGAAATCGTGCCCGCGGATACGGCGACCCGGGAGGGACCACGCCCCTTCCGTGGCCAGGAGGCGTCGTCGGTGGTGGAAATAGGGGGAGGTATTGTAGCCTCCCCCGAGGAGGGCTCCCCTGTATCAGCAGGGGAGCGGAGGCTGGGGATTCCCGGATGTCGCTTAGCGTTCGCGGGGGCTCCCTACATGCCTGAGGAAGGCCATCCCTGAGGTTTATAGTGGGTAGGCCTCCCCCTTCTGGGCAGGAGAGCCCTACAGAACCGCCGGCTCGCCACAGCCGGGGTATGCAATTTAATGCATTTTCCTCAGGGGAACAAAAAAAAAAAACAGGTCACTTTAATTCTAAAGGTACGATATGATGAAATATGAATGACAGAAAATGAAAAATTTTGTTTGCCTTTTGCCTTAGGCATTTTCTACCAGTCAACCTTCAGGAGATGCAGAGATATAAAGAGGTAGATGTACAAAATATATTAAAAACAAAACATACAAAATTTATAAAAGATCCTAATACACAAATAAAATATATATAACACACTACTACTTATGTAGTAGTGTGTTTATTAGGCTATTATTAGCCTAATATCACATTTTATATCCTAAGACTTCCCTAAAAGAAAAGTTTGCGCAATTTATTATTAAGGCTAAGCCTGCTTGGGGAGTTTCTCACTTCTTGAGGGAGTGCATTCCATAATAGAAAGGACTAAACAAAAAAGGAAGTGTAATATATAAATAAGTAATAAAAAAATTAAAAGTACAACCTTAGTTAATCAATTTTGAAAAAAATGATTGATTTCTCTCAATATTCTCCAAGCGATCCGACTTAAAGTTACTTAAAGTTCGCACAACCTTCCGTTCGTGCACCTTACAGAAATACACTCACGGCAAAGCTGAATATTAGTAATAGGCTTCAGACTAGGTCCCTCTAAAAAAGCCAAAAAAGACCAGTGCCGAGACCTCAACCAAACCACGCTTTGACCTTTTTTTTCCGCTGAGGGTTCTGCCGATCCCGCTCGGCAACCTCCTTTTGGAGCATAACCGCTTCCCAGAAGGAAGCCACAGCCCTCCAACCTCCCTCATCAGCCAGGACTGCCGCAATCAACGCTGGCGGAGACAGATATTGTCCGATCTCTTCGACCAAGACTCGGCGTTCGGCGGGGCACTCCGCCAGCGTGTGCGGGGCAGAGTCGAGGTCGGATCTCAATGGTGGCAATGTGTCGTGTCCTTCCACCCTATTTGACTCAGATACTCACTGAAACAACCATGTCAGCCCTCCCAAAACCACGCTTTGACCTACTTACCTGCTTCTTAATAACGAACTATTCATAACTAGCAACCGCATATAGGTACGTGAAATTTCCCGTGAATAGTTTAATAATAACTAAGTTATAGAATGTTACTGGACGCTTTTGCGAGTGTAATACCACAACAAAGCAGAAATTTATCGATTCATTCCAGCTGGATGGGGGGTGTAAAGTACCTTATTATTTTATTTTGGAAATCTAATTCCATCCAATGACATAAACATACTAATAAATGTTTGAAAATGGCGATAAAACAAATCGACCCTTCATCCTGTAACATGAACGTATATACTATCTTTTATCATGACTTAAAAGATTACGACTGTATACAATTTTACAAGATAACAAAAATTGTATATATGAATAACGTGCTAGGCCCTATTATTGTTGTTTGTTAAAGTCAAATCAAATTGTTACCGCGTTTTCACTACGCCTTCGGAAAACCCTAGGTCTACCATTTTTTTTTTTTTTTTTTTTTTTTTTTTTTTTTTTTTTTTTTTTTTTTTTTTTTTTTTGTTCCCCTGAGGAAAATGCATTAAATTGCATACCCCGGCTGTGGCGAGCCGGGGTTATGTGGGGCTCTCCTCCCCAGAAGGGGGAGGCCTACCCACTAAAAACCTCAGGGATGGCCTTCCTCAGGCATGTAGGGAGCCCCCGGGAACACAAAGGCCACTTCCAGGAACCCTCAGCCTCCGCTCCCCTTTCTAGAGGGGAGCCCTCCTCGGGGGAAGCTACCACCTCCCCCGGTCCCCTCCACCGACGACGCCCCCCGGCCACGGAAGGGGCGTGGTCCATCCCGGGTCGCCGTAGCGGTCGCGACTTCCTCGCGCCCGCCGGCGACCCGCGGCGGCGCCGCAGCTGTGCTACCGAGCCCGGCGCCGCCTCCTTCGAGCGGGATCGGCCATCTCCCGACCCCGCTCGGCAGCCTCCTTCTGGAGCATTACTGCTTCACAGAAGGAGGCCACAGCCCTCCAACCTCCCTCGTCCGCCAGCATTGCCGCAATCAATGCCGGACCCTAGGTCTACCATAGGAATTACACACTGAGTTCTTCTCTACTCTTCAATATTCTCACTAGCACAGTTTAGGTACACCCACAATAAATAAAATGTAAAGGCGCGGGTCGCGTTTAGGTCGGTCTGTTATTGTCGCGTCAGTCCAACCACCAAGTTACAACACACTACCTACTAACAAGCGCGAAACAGGTTTTTGGGATAAACAACGATTTAATATATGTACATAATATTGTACTTGTTAGCGACATAATAAAATTATCCGACCCGCCCGACCCCATCACACGCGCAAACCAATCCCTCCCGCCGGCCACCAACCGCGTCGTCCCACACGCCACACACCCACGTCTCTCGCTCACTCACCGCGCTCGTCGGCGAGCGCGAAGACCCGGGCCACGCATACGTCACACATATACCCGGTACCGTCACGTACCGGGTAGATTCTCACCCCCCACTACACGGCGACCTTGAGCGTTCGAGCCATTAGACGGCGCGCTCAAGCTGCGTCGACTCCCTTTGCTTCGACCATAACGACACCGGAACAGTTGCCGGTGTAGTCAGTCGGCTAGGTGTCGAACCTTCAGTTCGTGCGCCTTCCACAAATACACATCATTGCAAAGCTGAACATAGCCATCTGAGGCTTCAGCATAGGTCCGTCCAAAAAAAAAAACAAAATATTTCACATGTATGTAGGTTCCCTCACGATGTTTCCTTCTTCGTAGGAACAGGATAGAACCCGGGCACCGACCAATACCGAGACCAGAGCGCTACCGACGCTCCAAGAGAAAGTTATGAAGAAAAGAATAAATACACACACAAATATTTCAGACTCACAGCTACCTATCCATTATTCTCGAAATCATAACGCTAACAGCCATAAATAAATTCAAACATAACCAGATCTTCCAAACAAAAATAATATTACGAGAAAGCGAGTCGTATCACCACAAAAGATCGCATTACTTTTTTCAAGCATTAATCTCACTTCATTCACATACAAGAGGAAAACGCATTACCCTTTGTGACATTCCAAAGAGGGTAACTTTCTGCCTGTTTACAGTCACTCGACTTCCGTTGGGAATCAGCAAAAGCTTTGTGTCCATTAGCAAACAGTACAGCGTCAAACGATTCCACGTTAAGAAGTTAGCTACGTAGTTCGTATACGGGGGACAATAGTACAGGTTTTGTTCGCGTTTTTGTGCTCTTTACTATGGTTTTTAAGCATAATATAAAACAAGCACTGATCAAGTTATTATGTATTGGTTAATATGTACAATTTCGACCTATTATCAAATCGTGCCTAATATTTAAGGAAAAATTAAAATTCTACTGCTTCACACTAAAACGAAATACCCAGCCAAATGCGAATCAAATTCGCAAATAAAAAGTTCCGTATGGGAAATCCCTAAAATTTATTGTTTTTTTTCTATCTAAATATATAAAAGAAGAAACTGACTGACTGACATATCAACGCACAGCCCAAACCGCTGGTCCTAGAGATTACAAATTTGGCACGTAGGTTCCTTATAAGGTGTAGGGGTGCACTAAGGAAGGATTTTTCAAAATTCATCCCTTAAGGGGGTGAAATGGGGGTCCAAAGTTTGTATGGAGAAACAAGATTTGTTTGAATATTTTATTCGAATCTTCGCAGGAGTACTCCTAACAATAAATGAGTAAACACGTCTTTCAGGATTTTTGAAAATTCAACCCCTAAAAGGGGGAAATGGGGTGTCAAAGTCTGAAAATCGACAATGGGTATTGTTTCTATGGTTTATCGGGTCGCTGATTACGAAAACAACAATGATTTTAAAATCCAACGTGGCGGACGTGAAATAACATCGCGGACAAACATACATACTTACATACGTACATAAAACATACGGGTCACACTGAGAAGCCCCTTTATGTAGACGGTTGAAAAATACGATTAGTACGCGGGCGAAGCCGCGGGCACAAGCTAGTTATTGTATGAAATTCTTAATGCGGTTCACAGAATACTCTACTTTCCAAGTTTCAACAGTATACTTTAAGAACAATAAGAGTTTCGGAAGAAAGTATCTGTGATATACTGATGGACATGCAGATAGACAGACAGACAGACGTGAAGAATCTATAAAGGTTTCTTTTTTTGCCAATTATGTCTATTTTTTATTGATCGGTAATAATGAAATCCGTAGATGAACCGCTGACATAGCCCGAAGAATTGGGTAACGCTTAAGTGGCAGTGAGCACAGGATAGACAGACGTTGAGGTGGAAAGGTCTTCGAGTGGCAAGTATGCCGAATACAGTAGCCCTATAAGGTAAACCAACGCTTTGATGGACGCATTGATGGACTTTTGAGCCACAACCAAACACTGATTGAGAACACTTTTACAGATTAGTTATATATTAAATAACTATTATAGTATATCGCAACAACATAATTTATTTGATACTTATCTATTCATACTCTCTACTGTTCTTATTTTAAGTTACCTATTTGCTTTTTTTTTTTTTTTTTTTCCTCAGGAGAGGAGGCTGAGAATCCTCATGGATACCAACGCAACAGGCAAGCAGGGATGCGTTGATTATGTCGGACTCCTGGTGAATCGAGGCGGCTCGATCCAACAGACCTACCGACTAAACTCAGCCTAGCCTTGGCCCTAGTGGCCTTATGGCTTGTACGAAATGGTTGGCGTACCCTCAGGGGCACGTCGGCGCTGCCCTCCGAAAAGGACATATGCGCGAAGGAAGGCTCGGTACGCCAAAGTGGGTCCGGCCTTGAAGTGATGGGGCCTACTCGTACATATGCAGCAAGCTGCGAAGTATGGACTAACTAAGGGATCTCGCAAGGCTTGAAGAGCCAGCGTCAATGAGTCGGGAGGGTCAGAAATGACGTGCCTGGGTCGACGATATTCTGTATTACGCGGATTGACTGGGACCTATTTGCTTATTTATTTTGTCTTTTGTTGTGGCTTACTATATTCTGTTTATTTTTTTTTTTGCCATCTTAGCTATTGCTTTGTCTTACATGCTAATTCTAATTATACTATTTATGATTGAATTTTGATTTTGATTTGATTATGTTATAATTGATTAGCATGCTATCTTGTTCCTATTTATTATTCTGCTAGCAATTTTTTCAATGTATTTTGTGAACTCTTTGTGTCACCTTTGTTTGGCTGTCACCATTGACTATGGTAAAATTATTGTGATCCGTCACGTTAGTGTAACGGTGTAGTAAAGTGACCTTGGATGTATTTGAAATAAGGTCATATCAGAAAACTACTTAAAAAGTAATTGTTTTAGTTACAATTACACGTACTCACCTCATTGATTTCGGATTTATATTTATATCTATTGCCGGCCTAAGGTGTGATCGTGGCTCACTTTTAGGTAAGTAGTTACCTAATTAATTTAAATTATTCTCGAAGTGCCCGACTAAACGTTGTGTAGTCAATTGTTTCTTTATTTAAAATCTGCTTGCAGTGACATCTATCGCTTTCATTATAAACTTTGTCCTTTCTCAAAATTAAGCATGCTAATACAAACGCCATGTTCAAAGCAAACTGAGCAACAGTTGATTCGACAATGTTCTAATAGGTGGCGCTTTCTACACTTATGAGTCTACCAAGTATAAGTGTATTACGTTAAGTAAAACTACAAAATACTTAAATGCAATAGGTTAGCAATTCCCGCAATATATATTTGTTGCACATTAACAATAGGAACTAAGATAAAATAATTGGGCAATCCCTCTGAAATTAGATTCATAAAAAAAACAATTGACTGTAAAATGAATCTCACAAATAATAGCGAGTCAATAACATCAGTCTTTACGGATTAAAATTCATATAATTTAGGCTCAAATAATTTATTATATTAATAATTATCAGGATAATTCTTATCCATCCCTACTAAGGGCCACCAGCCTACTTAGTCAACCACGCTGGCCAGTCAGGATTAATTGAACTTTATACACACTTTTGAACTTCTTCGCAGGTGTATAGAGGTTGTCTCAATGTTTTACTTCACCTTTAGATTGTGCTTTCCCTTTAGTCGAATGTACATGAAAAAAAAAAAAACATTAGTGCGTGGCAAGAAACCATAGCGAAGTTCTCCCATGAAACAATTATAGTAGTAAGTAAATAATAAAAATATTTATCACACTAAACTTAAATCAAGAAACATAAGAAAATCATGAAACATAATTATTATAGTATTAATATCAAATTAACCCAATTTTTCTTTTTTTGATAATAACATTTCTAAACTAAGAAATTTATTATATTTGAGTAATATATATATATATATATATATATATATATATATATATATATATATATATATATATATATATATATATAATATATATATATATAACTTAAATATATATTTTATATATATATATATATATTACAAATACAACTTACGAAAAAAAGTTTTTGGGTTCTCTTCCTTAATTTTTGTAGCGATGTCCGAGTGTTTATGAAATATAAGATTGGCACTGTCAGTAGCTAATTCCAATAAGTGTATTATTTTGAAACCTAATTCAGATGCCTTTGAGGAAAAATCGCTAAATAAATAATCCACTGTCTCACCACATAAGTCAATTATATCAAGAAATTTGACCGTTTGAGTAAATCAATTTTTTTTCCACGTCCTATGTTTATATTGTTTGGTACATATTGGCACAATGAAATCATCGTTGTATGTAAATATATTTTTATCTATAGATATAAAACTGATCACATTAATAATTATCAGATTTTGCTGTTTGTTATGATTACTAAAAATATACTTCTGTTAAAATACGGGAAAGACCCGAAGAAATTAGTTTTAGTAATAAATAAATGTATCATTAAAAACAACGAGAATTTAGCATTTAAGTATTGCTGAGGTCTTATTGAATTCAGATATTTTATTTTCTTAAGCTTAGTCTGCTTTCGTAGCGTAGATGAGTTCACTAGCGTTTACTAAATATCTTTCTAATTATTTTCCATTGAATGAGTGATTTTTACAATACTTCTGGAGATGGATTATATCTATAACTAAATCGATAACTATATCTATCATTAGATATAGATAGAATATGCCCCTTCCGTGGCTGGGGGGCGTCGTCGGTGGTGGAGATCGGGGGAAGTATTGTAGCCTCCCCCGAGGAGGGCTCCCCTGTATCGGCGGGGGAATAGAGGCTGGGGGTTCCCGGAAGTAGCTTGGTGTTCCCGGGGGCTCCCTACATGCCTGAGGAAGGCCATCCCTGAGGTTTTTAGTGGGTAGGCCTCCACCTTCTGGGGAGGAGAACCCACATAACCGCCGGCTCGCCACAGCCGCGGTATGCAACTTAATGCATTTTCGTCAGGGGAACAAAAAAAAAGATATAGATTGAATAAGTACTTGATTTGTTTTAGGAGTTTTTTCTGATCAACAAATGCCGTAGCCTCTAAAGAGACATACATATCTATAAATCGATCATTAGACTTGTCATTATGTATTGGTCAACAAAGCAGACATGTAACTTTAAAAGGCAAGATAAGCAAGGAATAACGTGTTATGAGGATCAGATGAGAAGGGGTAAGAATCATGCTACCATCAGAGATAAGAATATGATTGTGGATGGGTGAACGTATGTGGATAGATACGTGAAGCGTTACAATATACGTTCGAATCTAAGGACAGAGATATAACAGAGAAGAGTAAAACGAAGAGATTGAATATAAGTCTTGCAAATAATATTACTTTTAGTCAAATTATGACGAAAAAGTCAGAACTATTTTTAAAATATATTGTTTCAGTTTATTTTTTTTTTATTCCATACGGTGACAGACGAGCAAATGGCCCACCTGATGGTAAGTGGTAACCATCGCTCATGGACATCTGCAGTGCCAGGGGCACAGCTGAGCCGCTGCCTACCTGGAGAGAAATACTCTTTTTAAGCCTCGTTTGAAGTTAGACATATCGTAGCGCTCAGGAAACATCGCAGCTGGGAGCTCATTCCAGAGTTTGCATGTACGCGGAAGGAATGAACGCTGAAACCGAACTGTACTAGACAAGATCGGTTCCAGGTGATATGGATGAACTCTACTGCGGTGGCGGGTGGTGCGATGGTAAAAAGGTGACGATGGCACCATTGCAAATAATTCCTCAGAGCACTCTCCGTTAAAAAGCCTATAAAGAACACACAGAGAGCCAAAGTCTCTCCGCTGCTCCAAGGTCTCTGTTGAGGCCGTAATAAATAAACAAATTCTCTTATTAAATATTAAAAAAAAAAACACTAACCTGTAGGGTAAAAATGTCTTGGTCTTTGGTATTTATTTAGTTGTATTATATTGAAGATATACCTAAATATACCTATATTATGTACATAGATATACCTTATTCTTTGGTTAGGCGTTCCATTTATGTAAGCAATAAGCTGGCTTTTGGAGGTAATACATTGCTTAGAGTTATTCATTTGAAATTCAATGATATAAATTATCTTAGCTATAAAGATAGATGTACGAAAGAAAAGACTTCCATGCCTGTTATTACTAAAAAAGTAATTTTTACAGTTATAGGTTTTATTCTACTTGATAGTGAGAATTATTAAAGCAAATGGTGGAAAAAAGCTCTTTATCAAATAATGAATTGGTATTTAAAGTAAAATAACAAAATCTTACTAGTACTAAGTTCATAATTTATTCTTATTTACATATAACACTTTAAAAACTACGAGGCTATAATTTACAAAGCTCATGACTATTAGAATATAAATTATCTTATTTACACGAACCTAAAGAAAAACATAAAATTGCCTTCGCGAATTTTGACACCAAAAAATACAATAATTCAACTTTCGCGAGATTCAAAGTAGGAATAAAAATAATCACAGTTTATAGTTGCTGTGTCGTAATTTGTTTCATCTACACACTTGCTATGAATCGCCCATAAAAGTTTCTGAAACAGCAATGTTATTGCTATTATTAAATCATCAAATTTCTTAATAACCATTACAATGTCCAAACGCGTGTTATAATGTTCGTCAAGATTTCATTATTCGAATTTTTTGGTTTAAAAATTCTCTTTAAAAAGTCTTATTCAGAGACAGATTAGAGTCAAATTTTACTCATCAATCAGTTTTACTCAGTCAGCGCTGTAAGTTTGAAAACAGTACAAAGATAAGCAGCCAGAATTGAGTTTTCCTTATAGGTACCTATGTATGATAAATATCCAGCTATTTTTATTCTTCAGTTAATTTAAATAATATAGTTGTTTATTAAATAAATTAATATTTTCATGAGACTCCACCACAAAGGAGATGTCCCATATTGGTTTATAGTAACTAACTCGGGTAAATTTGATATATTTGGATAGAAGGCTCTAAAAGAAAGTAATCGCCGTAAGTCATGTTATTTTCAAGACCCCCGATTTTTAATAATTCGTATTCTAGTATAATAAAAAATGAAATATCTTTAATGCAATAATTACACATTGCTTAAAAAAATTATCAGCAAGCCTTTTAAAAATCTAAATACATACATAATTGCTTTAATGAACCGAATATTTCTAATTTTGAGAAGTTTTTAACTAACAAAATATAGGGACTGCTATGTTACTTAATGTATGTTATCTAGAGCCAGAAAAAAATATTAATAAAAAATCAACAGACAAGTCAGGCACCTGCTGTCAACGTCATAACTCAACGGAAAATATCAAACATAGAGTAAGATACCGGTAGTCACAGATAATAAAAACATCATTAAGGTGTTGCCATAATTAAATATTTCTTAAAAACATGTTTTATTTATTTAAAAATAATTGGGGGTGGTAAAAATATTTCTTTTATTTGTTTCATACTTCATATTTTTTCGGCTTTCAATTTAATGTAGTTTGGTGTTTGTTAGTTAACGCTGATCACAAAAAACCAACCTCCTTGTAATAAGAGGACATCTCCTTTCTAATGCAGCAAAAATAATCACTAAACAATTATTACCAAAAACTCGGCACATTCAGCTTTTTTAAACTGTTTTTTCAGAACCTTTTATAGAGTATTCACATCAGGCATATAGATAGTCTTATATACATATTCACATATTTACGTATTAACAACACACGTTAAACATGTGAAACTATCCTCTAACTCTAAGACGTTCATTATTACATCAACATTGCATTGCATTATATCAATGTAGAGTAATTAAATTTTACTAGATTCGTTGATAAACCGCACACTCAAATTATAGTTTACTTTTCATTTCATTAAAATTTTCACTCGTTGGGATATCTTCATTTTTAAGTTCATCATTTTTCTTGGGATCTATTCTTGCTGCTTTTGTTTTGGACCCTGCAAATTCGAAAGTTCAGTGCTTCAGTAAAATCTTGATACGCGGTTTCTCTAGCTTAGTTTAAAGACTTGGCTAGATTTTACTAACAAATCAAATTTTCCAAAAGAAAGAACATTAGAATTTTAACAACTTATTTACGAATAAGAAGTACAGTAACTTGTCGGTGACTTAAATGAGACAAATTGATTAGACAAACAAAATATAGTTTGTACGTCATCCGAAATAAAGTAAAGCACTTTAGTAAATAATTATTCATTTTAATTTCTGAATTTATATATCAGATATTTTTGAAAATTTGTAGATTCTACAGAAACAAGAAATTGTTTCATACGGTCTTTATTAACGAAACGGCGCATGAGCGTGATTTAACAAGATGCTTTATCTTATATAATAGTCTACGAACCGCCATCTTGTCAACGTAGCTAATTCCGACACGACAGAGCCGGTACTCAATGAGTACTGACAATGTGGATCTCTTTTTGGATGTTTACGGGCCTTGGTAGGGGAAAAAAGCTTAGACGACGGTTTATTTGGCTTATACTACCATAGTGACTTATGGTATGCAGAAACAGTATCCAATGGCCTCTTGTACTACCGTGATCAACACAAACGCGTTGCAGACCCTTTAGTAACATATTTACTTCATTTATAGAGAACACCAAACTATATTGCCCAAGGAAAAGTTCGGCCGGAGTTCACTCTCAAATAAACAGCATTTGACTAAATCTATGGCTTGGATTGGGTCGATATTATTAACTAAAAATTAACTAACGGCGCCGATGTATACTTGGACGATAATTTATTCCTTGATTTGTATTGTTATTCGACAAAACATATCAACACTAGGTTAATCTCGCAGAAAATATTAGGTTAATATTAAGGATATTTTACTATAGAAAAATATTTTATGTATACCTCCTAGAAACATCCCTATTATTGCAGAACATGGAGAATCAATGAATATGGTCACAAGGAAAGCAGCTATTGTACCTATAGTAGCATCAACGAAAAAGCGGTGCATCTGAAAAAAAAAACATCCAATTAATCATGATTATAAAGCGACAATTTTAAAACTCTAAACTTCTTAAGGCACATTCATACAATTCCAAAAAAAAAAAGATGTTGGAGGATCAGATACATTTTTAAACAAATATTTCAAACTACAAACAGAGTATCAAATACTTACAGAAAGTTCAGTAGAGAAATAAATGGGCGCCACTGTTGTGGCGTTGTGAATATAAATTAAGGGATAATGCAACAAGTAAATTGCATAAGACAAGCGACCAAAAATCTTGAAGATATGTAGTGTCAGTATCCAGTTAATAGGTCCTGAAAATGGAAGTACAATAGAATAAACACGTAGTTTTTTATGGAATATAAATTTTATTAACATTTAAAAAGGATCCATTTCTCAATATTGAATGATTTGATGAAGCAAGAAATCAATTATTTACGGGAAATGATATGTTAAGTCATCGTCCAAAATCAGGGTTAATTTGATATTCGTATGATTTTTTTTATTTACCTCCATAACCATGCTTACAAGCAAATATCATCCAAGCAATAGCCGCAGCCCAGATGGGCCTTTGAACAGAATTTACGATGGTGTCAATAACTTGATTCTCCCAATCAGGCTGGATCACAAAGTAGGTAATAATAATTGATGCTGAAGATCCAATAATAGCCATCAGCCATAAAATAATGGAAACTCCCTGAAATTAAATTTCAATAAAACTCATACATTTGCATTTTGTAACATACATACATATATGTCACGTCTTGTTCCCAACGGGAACCTCTCTCCACTTGCTACGATCCTGGCACACTTCTCTGGCTTCCTCCACTTTCATGAGCGTCTTCATGCATGCTCGTCGGTTGCGAGTACTCTTGACCCGGCCTTTGTTTAGGACATCTTCGATTTGTTCGAGATATGTCCGCCTAGGTCGACCTGCACCGATTCGTCCTATCATTCTTACCTTGTTAATCTTCGTTAATCTTCTTCTTAATTTTGTAACACTATTAATAAACTTGATTTTTACTATATATTTCATTCGATCTAATACAAGCAAATTAAAATAAAAATATAACAGAAGTATGTGCAGAAAATATCATACATTGTCAGTATCCTGTCGAGAATTAGTTTCTGTATCCTGCCCTTGAACCAACCGACAAAAGAAAGCTTTTTTACATGTTGATCGAGGAGCTTCGGTGTTAGGCTATTCACAAACATAATTTTATTCTACAAATGTGATTTTTACAATCTCTTACATGTCAAAGATGCTACGCCATTGTTTTACAAATCTACGGCGGGGGATCTTATACTGGAAAGAACCAGCAAGAAAATCAGCAAAGGCTGTTTTCTCCCTGAATTTTATACAGTCGTCAATTAGATAAATAGCTTATGTATAATTTTAACAAATTCACATTATATTCATAGACTATATTTTCATTGTTATTTACTGTATACCGAAAATATTTGATAACGTAACTATTGATTTATTAAAATTATTGATATGAAACTCAAACATTGTTATCATTTAAATAATCCCTAACAGTGTAATAACCTTTTTTCATGAGGGTGTTTTTGACAAGTGATTTAAATTTGTGAAAAGGCAAATCGGTAACACTTTGTGGAATTTCGTTGTAAACGGCTATGCAAGTAACTTCTAGTTTTTTTATACGATAACAAATATCGGAACAATATTATATATACATAATAATAATATCCCCACGTGTTATTATATTTATATTATTACGTTCCATTGAAAAATTCACTAAGCTTGCGAACTTTGTCGTGTTCGCAAGCATGGAAGAAAATTAATACACAAAAGGTCATCGAATGCTAATCATAGTATTTCACGTGTTGCTTGTAATCTATTGTTCGGATTATCATAATCCAATGTTCGGATTAAGTAAGGAGACTATTTTATTGACGTCACATCAAAATCTGTGTAAAACGATATGAACGCATAATCATTTATTTTGCTACCTACAATCATAAATCAAAAGTAAAATACTAGTAATCTCTATTCAATATGTACTCTTATTGATGTCCCTTTTATAGACATTTATTGGTGTCAAAACATGTTGAGTGTATGAGAACATAAAACCTTTAATGTGCATACGAATAAAGAAAAAATACTCTATACATAATAGTAGTGTAGTACAGATTGTTGATGACATTGTTTTGCTTCACTGAGACCAATATCGTCTTTACCATAAGGGCACACGGGGCCCGTGCCCAGGGCCCCTATTCTCGGGGGGGGGGGCGAAGTACCTACAATGACTCTCACACATCTCACACGTTAGTATATGCCACGTGGCAAATACTACGCCATTATATCAACGAAGACAGACGGTCCAAGAAGGCTCACTTCTATCTGGAAGCTGAGGCAGAGAGACGCCTATGGATTTGTAGTTCGGGATTCCAACAACTGAAGCTCTAGCGTCAAAATTGCTTAATCAGTAATAGTACATTATAATACAAGTGAGTAATGTTGAAAATTACGTTCGAAACTGACATTGAGCACAAGCGCAGCGAGTGAATAAGCGAATATTCAGCCGAGAATGTAATTTTTAACTGCTCACGAGTGTTATACAATCTTTTTCAACACCATTGCGAGTAATTAATACAAACTTTAAAGCTCAATAAAAATTTATTATGAAAAACAATTTGTAAAAGTAAAATTATAAAAATTATACGTTGGATTTCCACCTTCGCCGCCGGTCATTTCTGAAATATTCGTTATTATTTCATTCGTACAATCAATTTCATCGCTTAATGACATTTTTGATATAAAAATCTTAACAAAAGAAACAATGCAAAATATCTACTTGCAAAATAGGATTGAAAAATGGCGCGTTTACTTTTTCATTGACGGCTTTGTGCGCGAAAGATTAAGGTACCGACGCTTATACAGCTAAAACAGCAAATGATATAATTTTTACAAAATAAATGTATTCTTTTAATATTTATGTATTACTTCTATTTAATAGTTGTCATTTTAAATAAGGTTTTTATAATTGTATATCTTTAAACAGAGTGTTTCTAAACGCCAAACTTATTTAATTTACATAAATGTTTCAGCATTTTGCATATAAATGCTCTTTGGTTCCTATTTTTTTTTCTTATTTTGTTATTCTTATTAACTATTAACTTTTGATTATCAAACTGTGCGGTAATCGAATTTGAAATTCGAAAGATATTATATGTTGGTAATATGATACATTGTGAAACTAAAATTGGTGTTACATATCAATTACGAGCAATGGTGTTGAAAAGTTATTTTAGTGCAGTATTCCAACCATATTTTATAAGAATATAAGCATTACAAACTTATTTTAAAAATGTTAGTATAATTCGCGGTTTTTACTTTCCAAAAGGGCCTCCAATTCTTGTGTGCCTAAGGGCCCCAGCTTAAATTAAGACGGCGGTGACTGGGACATAGTTTTACTTCTATTTTTTCTAACGATATTTAACTCCTCGAATAAGAATTATCATTGTCCATTAAAATGTATTTAAGAGTGCTATATGATGCAATCGTAAATGGATTCAGATTGATATCTGTAATATTATTGAGATTACACAAATCTCATAAACTTCAATCTAAAAGAGTAAAGGAAATCTTGATCTTATTGTTTAAAAAAAATGAAGATAGATTTTAACTTACCCTTGGCAGATTAATGGTTCTTCCGCGGCACAAATGAAGTACGTATCCTAGCACCAGCCCAATAAAGAAAGGAGCAGCTCGAGGTAGCACGTGTATATAATATTCTCTTGAGTAGTAAACTAATTCGTCAGGTCGACTGTATAACAATAAATGAACATTTTAGAAGAAGTAACAAAGGTTTCGACTATTTTGTGTTTATTATAACTGGAGATACTCACGATAAAGCAAAAGCTGCAGATGGGAACTTTTTCAATGTATTGTAAATCGCAGATCCAGCCATGACAGCTATGAAACTGCCAACCAAAGCTGTCCATGCTGATCTTTTATTACCACCAAGCACCCAAAAGAGTACCATAGGTGCTATAATATACAATTGCATATCGATCGCCAAATACCAACTATGTCGTAAGCACTGAAGTGAAAATTAACAGATGAAAATTAAAGATTTTATTCACTTCAAAAATGTTGCGTTATCATTTCTAAAATCTATCTATACTTATAATAAATCAATAAAGACGTCAATTCTGCACATGAAATATATTTCCAAAATAACTATCAGGGGGTGATTAGGAATCGACACTGCTGCCAAAAATGTAATCAGTAAAAATATAGAAACAAAAATTACTAAACGGATTTTAACAAAATTTGGTACAATTATTTTTCATACTCCTAAGCTGTTATAGTATACATTTCATCACGCTACAATCAATAGGAGCAGAGCAGTGAAGGGAAATGTTGGGAAAACAGGCGAAGTTACTCCATTTTTAAGCTTCCGTCGCGTGTACAATCTTAATAGTTAAAGCTACAAAGAAATTATGTATGACGGAAATGTTCTTAAAATTATTTAAAAAATATACCACGACAGCATATGTCTATCTTGTATGGTTGACTCAATAACACGTGTAACTCCCAATAGTTTAGCAGTGCGAAGCTTTCTGATTATATTTGTCTACTCTTACGTTTTTTTTTTTTATTATTAATTGTTAACTCCACGGACTCTTGGTGCATGCTCTTTTTACTTACTTAATGATTAATTACTTAGTGATCTTTACAATACAACAATTGTCTTAAAATAACTTATAGGTACTCATATAGAGTTGCGCAGCTCCTAACCTAATTATGTATACAATTATATATGAATTTATATAATATAGTTTAGTAAGTTAGATATACATACATACACATACACACACACACACACGTACAAACACTCTTATAATACACACATTACACACATACAAGCACTCAGATATCATCACACTCGCACACACATAGAATTTAAGCAGCATCTAGACCGCTGCCGCGTTGTTTTGGTCTTTGAACATCATCTGCGTGCTATAGTCAGCGAGGTCTTTATCTGTTGCCATATCACTGAGGGCGATAAAATGTCTAATGGCGTCGTCCTCCCTTTGTTTTACGTTTATAACAATCTCAGTGATTAAAAATGCTACCTAAAATTACGATTCCACGCAAACGAAGTCGTGGGTTCAACTAGTTCTAAAATAAACATTTCATTTCTAAGGTAGAATTTGATTTATATAGTAAAAGGGTTTCTTTTGATGTTTCTGGGATATTCATATAGGCATTTTGTGTAGCATGGTGTATAATTTTATAAAGGTCCATTGAAATGCATTCAGTAGTTTTTTCGTAAAAGAGTAACAAGCATTCATTGATACAAGCTTTCGCGGTTATAATATTTATCCTTTTATTGGAAACTAGCGACCCGCCCCGACTTCGCACGGGTGCAGTGAAAAAATGGTTATGGTGGGTTATCCCTAAGAGATAGACATATACCATCGCGGACTTTTTTGTGGATTTTTGTAAGTTGTACAATACTGTAGTACATTATTTTGGTCTATCTCGTAGGGTTCAGCCAGCGTTTGCAATATAAGCGCAAAAAAACGTGCTTATTTACGACATCACATTAGAAACCTTTAAATTTATCAGTGTTTCTCTACTATATTATGCATTTATTATACATACAAACCTTCCTTAAGAATCACTCTATCTATTAAAAAAAACCGCGTCAAAATCCGTTGCGTAGTTTTAAAGATCTAAGCATACATACGGACATACAGCGAAAGCGACTTTGTTTTATACTATGTATTGATGTCAAAAAATTATAATGTATTATGGGATGATTCAAAAGAGCTTTCTATAAAGTCATATTTGAATAAAATTAATTTTGATTTTGATTATACTTACCATATGGTTGGTGTCGACATAATTTTGTACATAAAGTAAAGATAACCACCAGTTTTTACGACACCCGGCAACATCGAAAGCAACTGTTGACCAGTAGGGTCCGTCTGTTATCCAATTCAAGATAGACAGTTGAAGAAGAACTGTTACAGCCAAAACAGGGAACATTCGCAGCAGCCGATTTAAATAAAACAAATGCAATCTCTTAATGAGACTCACTGAAAAGAGATGTATTTATGAATTTGTAAAAAATGGGAGATATATTAAAAACTGTAACACTTAACAGTTTAAATAACTTACTCCTGGACACCTTTGCAGCTGTAGTATAAACTAGAAGCATTCCACTAATAAGAAAGAACGTATCTACAGTTATTGGTGCGCTTGTTATCCATAGAGACCAGAATGATTGCATAAACTGGAAGGAGAAAAGGAACTTTATTAAAATGTAAAGAAGTGAAAACATCGCTAACATCTTTTCATTGAACACTTGACGAAACCTATAAAATTTGTATATTTTTATTTCATACAACTATCCTTAAAATTGTTTGAATAAATATAATAATAAATTTAAAAATATTATTTATTTTTGTATTTCACCGAACTTTTTAATTTTTAATTACTCTTGAATTGCATAATTTGTTTCTTTATACCATAAATAATAACCTAGAAAATTGTTGATTGTTGGAATACAAAGTTTTAAAAAATATCTATGCCAAAAACAACAGTATTATAAATGAAAACCACATAATAATCGAGTTTGAAAATTGAGTCACCTCAAGATCGATATATTCATCTAATCATAAAAAAAATATAAATTGAATGGAAACTAAACTTTTTACACTGTATAAAGCTTTAATTATACACACATACACACATCTAGGAGGTAGACTCTGTACCAGGGTCGTCTGCATGGGTACCTCCGTCTTACCTATTTCCGCCGCCAAACAGCAGGGTTCGCTTTGCTGTGTTCCGGCGTGAAGGGTAAGATAGGCAGTGAAATTACTGGGTACTGTGACTTTACATCTTATGTGACAAGTTGGCAACGTACACTGTGGTTCTTATGAGGTTTGCAGATTTGCTGCGAATCTCGTGGGAACCACATGTACTATAGGCGACTGTTACCACTTACCATCAGGTGGGCAGCCTGCTTGTTTGTCAACTTTAGCAATAAAAAAAAAAAACACATTGTTTATATTAGAGTTCCAGAAAGCTTTGCGTATACGCAACATTGGAATAAATAATAGTAAGTTGTTATTGTTACACACTTTGCGTTTGATGTTGCAAATTTATTAGTATATCCGGTTCTTGTAAGCTTCTCAGCAGATCGGAAACCCCCACAAAAAGCACAGTTTACGTTAACAAGTAATTTTACAGCTTTTATTATTCTTAACTAACACCTGAACACAGTAATGCAAATATTTACACAGTAATTAAATATTTTCATTGAAAATATGAAAATATTTCAATGAATGAAATGAATGAATGAATGAAAAATAAATGATAGCAGGAATGTTATCATAGTTTTAGAGTTGCTCTTAAATTTGATAATGATGACCACAAACCATGAATATAAATAGTTTCTGGTGATTTCAGCCCTCATCACAAAAATAATTAGTCATTGAATACATTTAATTCGTATTTCTTGTGAAAATTTATTCCACTTACTACAATTACAATCAGTAAATTTTAAGGAATTTCTAATCCACCGTATTAAAAAGATAAGATTATATTTTACTTTATGAATTGTAGTACGTATTTTTTTATAATACGATAATAATATATCATTATCATGGTTATTGAAATCACAGTTCCCATATTTCTTGATTTCTGTAATATTCCAACGATATATATTTGTACATATATATAAGCAAAACAATAGGTTGGATAATAAATTTTGCAACAAACCTCTAATAAATCAAGGGGATTCGCAGGAATAAATTGAAGTTGATTCACAAAAGTATGTCCGATGATAACCCAAAACATAGCAAAGGATCTGATTCCATCCAAACATTCAATAGCTTCAGGGTTAGATTTGAAAGTGAAGAATCTGCGACAGTTCGTGTAGACGGAGAAAATCACGAATGACCTGTTTGCTTTCTGGGGATCTAAAAAAGTGACGAGAACATAGTACAATATATACTGTTACGAATTACATTTATAAATTTATCTCTAACATGAATTTACCTCTTTTAAGGATCAAAGTATGACGAACGTCATAACTGGTGCTTAGTATAGTTAGAACCAAAACAATGGAAAATATTGATCTGTAAAGAAACAAAATTTAAATACTTTTTAGGTTTTGAGAGATTTATTTACATAGGTATACCGGTATGAAATGAGCGTTTTTTGTGAAAATAAAACACTAATTATTAATGGGAAAGTATAAAACATTTTATTCAAAGTATTGGCCATTGTTTTCTACACATTTTGACCACCTTTCTGGCAATTTGTGGATACCACCCCAATAAAATTGTTCGTTTTTTAAAGCAAACCAACCAGACACCCAATTTTCGACCTCCTCGTAGGAATCAAAGTGCTGCTCAGCCAATGCGTGTCCCATCGATGAAAACAAATGGTAGTCGGAAGGAGCCAAGTCTGGTGAATACGGCGGGTGGGGTAGCAGCTCCCAGCCAAGTGTTCTGATTGTATCCTGAACCGGTTTTGCTTTGTGTGCAGGTGCATTGTCATGGAGCAAAATTACCTTGCCGTGTCTTCTGGCCCATTCTGGTCGTTTCTCGATCAATGCATGGTTCAAATTGATCATTTGTTGTCGGTAGCAATCAGTATTGACGGTTTCACCAGGTTTTAGGAGCTCGTGGTACACCACACCTTTCTGGTCCCACCAAACACACAGCATTGTCTTCTTGCCGAATCGATCTGGTTTTGCAGTCGATGTTGATGGTTGTCCCGGATTAACCCATGATTTTTTCCGTTTAGGATTCTTAAAATAAATCCATTTTTCATCGCCAGTAACAATCCGATGCAAAACCGATTTTCTTTCGTATCTTCGAAGCAAAATTTCACAAGTGTTTTTTCGGTTTTCCATCTGTCTTTCATTCAATTCATGTGGCACCCATTTTCCACACTTTTGGATTTTTCCCATAGCTTCTAAACGGTCAGAAATTGTTTGTTGTGCAACATTTAACATTTCTGCCATTTGCTTTTGACTCAAAGTGTCATCTTCATCCAATATCGTTTGCAATTCGGCGTCTTCAAACTTTTTTGGTGGTCTTCCACGTTCTTCATTTCTCACATCAAAATCATTATTTCTGAACCGTTGAAACCATCTTTTGCATGTTGCTTCTGATAGAACATGATCACCATATGCCTCGACAAGCATTCGATGCGACTCTGCAGCACTTTTCTTCAAATGAAAACAAAAAATTAATGCTTTCCGCAAATCATCACTTTCCGGTACAAAATTCGTCATTTTTAACACAATGAAAAAATATGATGTTGTCTGTTCAATGACTTGATGTATACTAAATATGTTTCACAGATGTCATAGCAAACAAACAAAAAAAAATAAAGGCTCGTTCACAACAAATGTTCCCTATCGAGACATTTGTATCTTGACGCTCACTTCATACCGGTATACCATATAGAGAGCTATACTAATTGTAGGTTGCTTTGTTAGTAATTGTTTTTCGCAAAAATAGAATGTTGCAAAAATACGATGGCAATCTTTTACTTCTTAAAAGCTTTTATTTATGTATGTATGTATGTGCTTGAATTTTGCAATTAATATTTCACCCACTTTCATTAAATTTATCGAGCTGAAATTAACACATAAGCGTTTAATTTTAATAAAAATACAAGATTTTATAAATGCCGCCATTTTTAATCCAATATGGCGGACGGTACAAAATGGCGACTTATCGTTTTCATAACAATCCCTACAATATGGGTATCAAATGAAAGAGCTTGAAAAGAAGAATAAGAAAAGAATATAAAAAAAACTAAATTAAAAATAAAATTATAAAGCTTTTATTCAACAATAGATATAAATTAAAATGTACTAAAAAGGGGAAAATAAGTTTAATTGAAATTAAAATATTACAGAAATATACGTTTAACACAATTATTCATGGTATATAATTATGACTATAGCTTAGGTGCTCCTTACAGAATAAGAAAAGATATAAAAATTTGTTAATTTTATTTGGACATTAAGTAGTAATTTTAGGACCGAATCAAAAATGCTACATAAATAAAGTAATCTAGTAATTTATCCAATCATATATAGAAATTGGTAACTTCTATATTGATTACCTTAATTTAGTTTTTATCTTCAATCTTATCTGCAAATTTTAACACATAACAATACAACTTCCATACGGTAGCAAAACAACAAAGAAATTATTAAATTTATATATCAAATCACAATCGACTCGTATAACTAATGGATACCCATTTTCGTAGGTCGATTTAATATCTCTTAGTGAATATTGATTAATAATTTTATAATATAATTATTTTTGTGTGATATTCTACAATTAATTAACGTAACATAACAAAACTCTTTATTGTACACAAAAAACACAAAAAAGAAAACAACAAATAACAAATGTACAAAAGGTGGCCTTATTGCTAAACAGCAATCTCCAGGCAACCTAGGACCAGGGAAGTATTAAAAGAATGGGTGCGGTAATTGGACAGGACAATAACACGAAAAATAATAGGAATCTTTGACAGGAAGTGAACACAGACTTGATTCTTAAAGGACTCCAGCGTTCGCGCTCTCCTAATACCCTCCGGGAGAGAGTTCCATAACCGGACGGCATAAGCCGAAAAAAAATCGCTACTTCATAGCAGTATATCAAGAGTCAGATTAAAATTAATTGATAAATGATTAATTAAAATTTTTTATTTGTTACTTGACAATATCCCGCAACACCTATAAAGATGTAACATCAGATTTACCAATGGTGTATGTAGGCATTTCTCAATCTTATCCACTGGCGGTGTCGGTGTAAATAAATTAATCAGATGATCTATATAGGGTAATTGTAATGTAATCATATTACTGGCATAAATTTTTCTTCAAGCAAAAGAAGATAGTATATTTTTCTTTTGTTTGTATTGATAACACATTATCAACCTTTCGAAGTTACTGCTTTCGTTACATCGTAACCTTTCAATACAGATTCGGTTGCGAAATTGTGACCAATTTGTGTAAAACACGCGCGCTGCAATTAGGTTGAAATTCCAGTCAAATATGTGTTTAAATATCAAATTCATAACTCGATTCTCAGTTCAGTCATTCAGTTAGTGTCATATAAACAAGTGTCCCGTTATATAAGTTTACTAAATGATATAATCTCCTCCCGCATACACTTCGATTGTGTAATGAGCTCAATATCGAGGTTTTACCGGAGAGTTCCAAGTTCCAACGTTCAGACTCCATAAAACTAGCTGTTCGTTCTTGGGGAAATGTATGTTTAACAAGCTTCCGCAAAGTGTCATTGATTTGCCTTTATATAAATTTAAATTCCACCAATGAGTATAGGCTATTATAAAGTAAGTGACTATCTAAATGATCACATTATTTGGGAATAGGGACACTATTCATAGAGCCATGTTTGGTAACAACATCATTTATAATATTGTATTATTTTTATATGTGTATGTAAACATACATACGACTGTAATCGTATTAGTTATGATTGTATCTTAATTTTGTATTATTATTATATTAAATTATTATAATTATTAAAATTGAAAAGAGGAGATAAAAAATAGACCTTCAGAGTTTCTTGCCTGTTCTGCTCGAGAAGGCTCGAAGGCCCGAACAGGTGTAGAGTCATTTTTTTTTTTATTAAGGTTTTTGTTTTTTTTTAAGCTTTTTTTTGTTTTGTTTGTTTTGACGTCAATAAGTGCCTGTCAAGTTCTATGTTGGATAAAGATTATTTTGATTTTGAGCTACAGTTTCGGGTTCTTCAAAAGGTGAATAAATAGGTTTTTAAAAGGGTACGGTAACCGCTTACCATCAGACGGGCCGTAGGCCTTTTTGCCATCATCATGGTAAAAATAAATTATTGATATTTCCTTGACTGTATGTGTTGTTTCATAATTAATACCTATGACTATATTGATTACGTATCATCATTATACAAGATAGTATCACTGTATTGTATCAGAACAGGTGAATAAATACAAGCTATTTCATTACCGATTGTATAATCTATATAAAACTATCTATATAATCTATTCCAACTAATTAAAACTATTAGTTTTTACAATATTGTGTGTTAATGACAAGCAAGACTAAGCAGCTGCTGTTGTTATGATATCCACTAACGATAACTACGTTACCGTTATCCACGATAAAACTCATAATCACTTTAGACATCTAAATCCCTACGAGGATTAATATATGTTTTTGAAATAACTGAACGTTGAACTTCATTAGTGTAATTAACGTTAGGAAAAATATTTCGCGACACTTTTTATTTATTTGTACGTTCTCTTTTTTTATAGGATAGGGCAGCAAACAAGCTTACCATCACCTGATGGTAAGCGATACCGTTGCCCATGGACTCCCGCAACAACAGAGGAGTCACAGATGCTTTGCCAGCCATTTAAAAGGGAATAAGGGGGAAGGGGGTGTTGGGCTTCCGGTACCCTCACTCACTCGGCGAAACACAGCGCAAGCGCTATTTTACGCCGGCTTTCTGTGAGGCCGTGGTATCACTCCGGTCGAGCCGGCATAATTCGTGCCGAAGCATGGCTCTCCCACGGTACACGTTCTCATGAACATTTTGTTAAAATTGTTCAGTTAAATTATTTCTGTTATTATTTGTTAATTAAATTGAGTAACTGACTTGATTGACGACTTCCGAGTGGGCAAATGTTTGTGCATGACTTAGTCATGACTGTAATATTTCTATCAAACATATTTATATATGTATACCCCCACATAGATAGGGTTACTAAAAACGCCCAATACTATCTAACCGATTAGGTGATATGACAACTACAAAAACTTGCCTCGATTTAATATTTACTAACTTCACTGATAAAAACATGGTCACAACTACACAAGAGTACGGGTTTTCAGATCACAATGGCACCACCATCCAATTAAAACTACGACACCAAACTAAACAAACTACCTGGTACGTTAAAAAAAGAATCTATAACAATGCAAATATACTGAAGTTTAAATCAGCATTACAAAAAATAAAATGGAATGATATTTTAACAACTGACAAAAATGTGGACGAAAACTATGAAACATTTCACAATACCCTAATAAAAATTTTAGACCAGCATATACCCTTACGCAAAATAAAATTAAAAACGCAATACAAAAATTATTGGCTAACTCCGGCTATAAAAAAATCCTGTAGGAATAAACGGTTGCTAAAAATCCTAGCTACTAAAACTAGAAACCAAATACTAACACAGCATTATAAAAAGTACGAAAAAATATTAAAAAAAGTTATAGCGACGGCAAAAAAAAAATCACTTCACAAGAAAAATGAAAGAATCCCACAATAAAATAAAAACAATGTGGTCAATTATTAATAAAAATACTAACAAAAACAAATTAAGTGAGAAACGTAATATAAATCTATTAATAAATGACACTAAAATAATACAACCTAAAGAAGTAGCCACGACCTTTAACAATTTCTTTGCCGAAATAGGGACAAAGAACACACACCAAACAAATAGCAGGCCAAACAAAACCTCTAACATAACTATTACCAAAAATTCTATGTTTCTAAGCCCAGTAGATCTACATGAGGTAAACAAAATAATTAAGGGCCTGAAAAACAAAAAAAGCCACGGAATAGACCAACTACCACCAAATTTATTTAAACAATGCGCTGACGAACTAACACCTCCATTCTATATACTGATAAATCAATCTTTCGAAGAAGGAATTTTTCCAAATCTACTGAAAAAATCACTTATAAAACCAATTCATAAGAAAAAATCTAAATCCAACCCCAACAACTTCCGTCCAATTGCCCTTTTGCCTACATCTTCCAAAATTTTTGAGAAACCTATGTGCAACAGAGTTTACGCTTTTTGTGAGAAATTTGAAATATTTAACAATAGCCAGAATGGATTCCGAAAGAAACGATCTACAGTAGTAGCTGTATATAAATACATCCAGGCAGTTCTTAACATTATTAATAATAAAACATATGCCACAGGAATAATGCTTGACATGACAAAAGCGTATGATAAAGTACAGTTTGATATCTTATTAAATAAACTCCACAGTGCGGGGATCCGTGGAAGATGTCACCAATGGTTTACATCCTATTTGAAAAACAGAGAACAATTAGTTGAAATAGAATATTTTAACCACGTAACTAATGAAATAGAATTAATTCGATCCGATTTCAAACCAATAAACGCGTCAATTCCCCAGGGGAGTGTACTAGGATGTCTTCTCTTCCTCCTATATATCAATGATCTACCTGAATATATAGCCGAGCCGTGCGTTCTGTTTGCAGACGACATATCAATATTAATATCATGCGAAAACAATAATAATTTGAATAACACAATCGACTCCATACTGACGCGTACTACTGATTGGATGGCCGACCATAACCTAGAAATAAATTTCAATAAAACAAAATTAATTACATTTCACCCCCGTCAAAAATTACCACTTAATATAGATTATAGCTTTAACAATATTAAACTAGAAACAGTAAATAAATTCACTCTATTAGGCATAAATTTAGACACACATGTTGATTGGAAATCACATGTACAAAAAATTAAAGCAAAAATTTCTAAATTTACTTATGCACTCCGCGAAATTAAAAAAACCACTAATTTAAAGACCGCCTTATCAACTTACTATGCATACGCTTACTCATGGCTCACATATGGTGTAATCCTATGGGGAAACAGTACAGAGGCACATAAACTTCTTATTTCACAAAAAAAACTTATTAGAATTCTAGTCAATATTGAAGAAACCGACAGTTGTAAACCCCACTTTAGAGATCTTCACATCCTTACATTACCTAGCATCTATATATTTGAAATATGCAAATTAGTCCGTAATTACCCAGAACAATACATAAAGAGAGAGGACATACAGACTCAAATGACACTAAGACACAGGAACAGACTTAACTTACCCACTTCTAGATTAGCAATGCACTCATCCAGCCCCTATGTTATGTCCATTAAACTATATAATAAATTGCCAAACTCTATAAAAAACGAACCCAAAGTAAATATATTTAATAATAAACTGAAAGCTTTCCTCCTAGATAAAACTTACTATTCTGTAAACGAGTACCTAAATGACCAACAAACATAACATGCATACAGACCTCAACCAAGCTTCTTATAGTAATAAAATAATAACACACAACACACCTACAATATCCTTTCCATAAATATACTTTAAATACCTGTGTATTCTGTATATATATAAGTATTATACATATAACCATTCTTTAAGCTGCTGTCTTTTATTTTTTTGGTGGAAAAGTAATAAAAATGAATAATAAAATATACTTAAATACATTATACATTACATATAAATAATAATAAATAATTAAATATACCTACCTAAATGTGAAATAGTAAAAATTGAAAATTATAATATTTATTGTAAATTAAAATGAATAATAAAATACACTCAAATACATTATATATTACATATAAATAATAATAAATAATTAAATATACCTACCTAAGTTAATACAATTTTATAAAAATGGAATATTTATTACTAATTAAAATGAATAATTAAATACACTATACATTACATATAAATTATAATAAATAATTAAATATACTTAAATTAATACAATTTTATCAGAAATGATTAATACACATAAAAATAGTTCCTCGCTCCCGTTGATCAATATTGCTGTGCCCGACAGGGTCCATAATTGTACCTACCTCTAATTTTAAGGTCACCTGTATCATTATGGAACGCAATAAAGTAATTGAGTATTGAGTATTGAGTATTGATAGGCAAATACTCAAAAATGTCACTTCGAAACAAACGTACCCTGTACAAAGTATGCATCCGTCTGGTTCTTACGTACGCGTCACCCGCCTTTGCCCATGCAAAACCAACTATCCTCCACAAACTCTAAATCATACAAAACAAATTCCTAGCCAGAGCCACCGGCGCTCCCTACTACATCAGACGACACGATCTCCATAGAGACGTGGACCTCCCCACGATCCAACAACTCCCAAAAAGTTCTCAGAGGGCTTCTTCAATCTATACACCACAACCCGCTAGTCCGAGAAGCGATAAACTACTCGCCCTCAACCTCGCCCTAAAAACGCGCTCACTGACCTACCCGACCGCATCATTTCTAAGCTCCTAACCCTGCTGGAGGCAGCATCTGCGCCGCCGCCCAGCACGAGTCACTAAGTACCTTCCGTACATAGCTCTTGCCATATTATGATTCGCCCGGCCCACTCTGGGACTAGGTTCGCTCTATAAAACGTATGCACCAATAAGGGCTGCGCTACCTCGCCCCCTGAGAGGGCGAGCGCTCAGATAAAGCCGATAAGGCCCCAGGTTTTCTGCCCGGCCAAAGACATTAGGCAGTTTTTAGTTATTAGGCTGGCCTTCTGCTAGAGTCCAACATAACCACCCGCCGTAGACCGGGCGCGGGTGGTATCCGGTGTGAGGGCATCCAAGCACCAAGGGGTTATTAAGACGACCACTGTGGTGGCGCGCCCCTTATGAGGATTCACTGCCTCCTCCGGCAAGGAAAAGTATAATATATGTATGTCTATCCGTTACCCTAGATCTCATATCACTAACCTTACAGAGCGTGTGTACATATTTTGGGATAGGTTAATTAGTGTAAGTATAAGAAATATTTTTTTTTATTTATTTAATACTAGCGGGCTCGACAGACTTCATCATGTCAAAAAGATTTGGACAGTGGAAGTTTTTTTTTCCTACTTATTTTATAGATAATAATTTTTCTTTGCTATAAACCTCACGGAGCCCGAGACCTTTCCAACGAATGCAGGACCGTAGAAATCGGTTCGTGCGATCTGGAGTTATAGCGTCAGAAAGGAAAACCCGACTTATTTTTATATAGTAGATTTGTTAGATGCTATATTATTTATGGTAATTTATATTTAAGAATACTTGCCTTTTAATGTAATCGTAACGTTGTAATATCCTCTGAAAATATTTCCATTAGAGTTTTGACGTGAAACGTCTTTTTTGTATTGCTTATTTGCTTTGAGATTATTTATTTTGAGATAGCTTTACATTCTTGATAAGAATAAGATACAGTGTTACTTACATTGCTGCATAATCTCCTCCTACCCATGGCTTGTCATTAGGAAGACGACAGAATTTATCTGTGAACGTAAAATTTTGTCGAAGCACCTCACTTAGGGTATCGTTCGTTCTGCACACTTTCGGAATGCATATTGCTAATTCGAAACTAATTTCTAGTGAAGCTTCTTCCTCCCTAAAAATGTGAAATGGTACATTGTTATTATGCTGCATATATGGTTCAACAATTCCGTAACATTAAATAAAATTATGCAAATATATCGGAATATTTCAATTGTTATTATTTATTGTGAATTAACATTCTTAACCATGTCATCTCTTTATTATATCGATACTTATTATTGATAGGTTGTGCTAAGTGTTTTTTTTACACCACGATACGAAGCCTGTAGGCACTCGCCATACCAGGGGTATCACTAGTGCGTTGCCGATAATATAGAACCCCATACTGTAACCCTCCGGGAATACCTCGGCTCATTCCACAAACGAAGTGTACGCGCTAGGAAATTTCTATGGAACCGCATTGTACGGGACCTTTTAGGTTCCAGCGTGTAAGCAAAATCCCTCCCATTCCGGCTAATCCCTGTCGATGACGAGCAGTGCGATGATAGAAAGTGGCTACGTGCTCTTTGTTTACCAAATAATCTAACATTGTTGGTTCATATTCAAGTAATGAATGGCATTTTTTACCTCGTTTGAACTGTTTCTATGCCAAGTTTGTGCATCACAATTTTTCGTTTCATTTCTAATTCCTTCATATCGTCCAACCATGTTTTGTCTGGTAAGGTTGATGTGATTTCTTGCAATCGAGAGCTCCATAAAGATTGTGTTGGATTTATCCCAGGTATGTTTGGTCGATTTTCCTGTTGCAATGGAACATCAATCAAACAGTACTTTCCTTCAAACGTCATGTCGCTGACTACTTCATTTATATCCAGACATTCCCAATAGCTCCCAAGATCCACAAAATTACCCTTCAAAATTCGACGAGGTGTTCTCGCACTTGAATCTAAAACTGTATTAAACAAACGGTTAGCGTTTTAGTTTACAACATTGTTGTGTAAGTAATCAAAATACTTATTGTTATTGAAAACAGAAATAACATTACTATAGTCGGGCCGCTCTAAGATTACCGATAATTGACACTTTACTTTTTTTGGTTGTACATATAACTTTGTTATGAGGAACACATTTGGAAAATCGTTTAGAACAACTTTTATCAATACAATTTTCTGTCAAAATATCAAAGTTACGTAATTGTATTATTATTTGTCTTTTAGTACTTTAAATAATTTAAGAATAAAAAAAAACTTATAATTTCCCCTTTGTATAGCGCTTTTACAAAGTTACTTCGTTGGTCACGCTTTCATAGTGATATGCTCGGTAATACTCACTGCGTACTTTTGTGTTCCGAAATGTATTAGAATGAGGAGGTTTTGGCGCGATTTAATAGCGGCGGTTTGCATTATTTTTATAAATAGTTAAATATTGTTTTTTTGTGATATTTTTACGGTAAATGTGGTATTCACGGAATAAAAAATCAGATTATAGTTAGACTGAAAAAAAATAATTAGAATGATAGAAATATAGCACTTGGAGGTTTCTTTTATACTACATTGCCTTGCGAGCATGAACCTCGATAAACTAACAATTATAAAAAGCAAACTAATAGAAAGCGTTCTACGTTTCAATGACTCGCGATCACTACAAAAATGGCGGCAAGGTATTTAATTTAAGCTTTTAATCCAAATAACTCGTCATTTTATAATTTCAATAGTTCAGTTAAATTGTAGATATAAAATTCAAATAAATAAATATCAGAAAATATATTTCTTTCTGATGACTGGGAGTAAGATTATCGCCGATAATAATTAATAGTGAAATGTGTTTATTTTTAGAATAAAAACAATGTTAACTATAAATGTTTTATATAGAATAAAATTTAATAACATAATTTTATTAATAAAATTATGTTAAAAGTTATGTATAACAAATGGGTTAATTTTGTCTAGGTAAAACTAAGGTTTCGTTTCCTAGTAATTTGACACAATTTTTTTATTTGCTCTTATTTACATACTTTCTTACTTACATATGTAATGATTTAAGTTTAAAATAATTCGGTGACACTAAATTTATAAGAGTGCATTTATAAGAGCACATTTCCCAAATCTTAAAAAAAATGTATTTAGCGAAGGTTAGTCTTGAATGAAAATGTTTAATTTTCAATGTCCCTTAAATGGATGTGAAAAACCAACCAAAAAACATTAAACATTTGAAAAATTTACTTACATTTGAACATTAGTTGTGTGTTGTTATTCAATAAATAGGATAATTGCTTATTACATTCTTCTGGATCTATGACGTCTTCATATAACTGGGAATCGAAGACATCGTGATATGTCACGGGTCCTGCGTACGTTGAACCTTCGATATATCCAACTAGCAGCACCAAACAAATAAAACAATACAACATATTCCTTTGGCGTTGATCACTGATTCCGCTAATGACTGACCGCACAGGGGACTAAATCAAATGATATCGAGATTATAGTCGCCTATATTCTTTTATATGTATGCATATGATAATCTTATCTTTAATTTACAAATAAACAGTGATTGCTTTATACTTTAAGAAATAACTACTGATAATAAAAAAGCGACTGGCGATTTAGGGATAGTAAGAATTAACTTTATATAACCTCCATTGTATCTTTTGTTCAATTGATATTTCTTCTTTAGTTGAAGGTCTTCTTGAAGTTTACACCAATTAGTGTAGCCCAAAGTAAGCTCTGTAAGGCTTGTGTTATGGGATCTAGTGATACGGATAGACATATTATACGTATATATATATATATATATATATATATATATATATAATATATATATATATATATATATATATATATATATATATATATAATAGATATATATTAATAACCATGACTCAGGTACAAATGCTCGCATTCATCACACAAACATCTGCCCCCGCCGGGACTCGAACCCGGGTTCTCAGAGATGGCGACACCTTGAAACTAACCACTCGACGATGGATTTCGTCGATATTGTATTGTTTTGCAATTGATCAAGTTGTACATTTAAGGTAAACATTTTAATATTAAAGACAAGAAATAATTTTAAATGTAGCCAAGATTCTTCACCATGCCTTGTTGGTCACAAAGTATATTCGCTTCAAGCGAACATTTCTTCTTTATCCTCTTTATTGTACTTTGTCATACCATCTATACATATAAATGAAATTCGAGTGTCGTCTGTCTGTCTGTCTGTTTGTTTCGGCTAATCTCTGAAATGGCTGGACCGATGTTGACGGGAAGCTTATTAGTTGGTAGCTAGATGTAATAAGGAGATTTTTTAAAAACATAAAAAGAAATAAACTATTTTTTATTCCACACGGACGAAGTCGCGTGTACAGCTAGTTTAATATAAATTTGAGATTGGAATTAAAATCGAAATCAAATTTAATCAATCTCAGCATCTATTCTAATTTGATATTATACCGAAACTCTAAAAATTAGGACAATAGAAATGATTAATTGAATTAACACATAATATGTTTAAAGCACTAATAAAAATTATTCATTTTCTTTGAAGTTAAAAGTGAATCCCACCTTTCTGAGGTTATGAATCATCAGGTAGACTTTTATAGTACCGGATATTGGTATCGCTTAGATTTTATTATTATTTTGATACGAATCAAATTAATAATAAAATCTAATCGATGCCAATTACGAATCAAATATCTATTATAATTAATTTATATTAAAAAATTATAATTATAATAAATCTGTAGAGAGGTCAATTTTGTACATGAAATATATTTCTAAAATAACTATCAGGTAAATTTTTGTCTGTCTGTCAGTGTATATAACCGCTATAGAAAAAAAAACTACTTGACGGATTTTAACCAAACTTGGTACAATTATTTTTCATACTCTTAACCTGTTAGTAGTATACTTTTCATCACGCTACGATCAATAGAAGCAGAGCAGTGAAGAGAAATATTGGGGAAACGGGGGAAGTTTTTAAGCTTCTGTTGCGTGTGCAACCTTGATGGTTAAAGTTAAACAGAAATCATGTATGACGGAAATGTTCTCCTTAAAATTATATAAAAAAATATCCTAAGACAACGTATGTCTATCTTTTATGGTTGACTCACAATAACTCGTGTAACTCCCGATAGCTCAGCAGTTCGAAGCTTTCTGATTATATTTGTCTACTCTTACGCTTATAACACTCATCCCTTATTAACTTGTATCCTTTTGTGGCTTAAGGGTAGTCATACTCTCATTAAAATCTCTTCGGCAGTGTCGTGTGAGGCGGGTCGTTACGTTCCCTAAAACATGGTTGAGCGAAGCGATGGCTGGTTCATGCGTCATGCTCGTGAACGGGTGCTGCCAGCGGAGATGAGTCTGCTCTTTGCTATACTGGGTACTATTTATCATAATTTTAATTTAACTTTAATATATTCTTTTAAAACTGTATGACACGGCATTCCTAATATAGGCATGTTTTCAAAATAAATTTTTATTAATTATATTATGTAATGGAAAGTGACTTCATGAATTATCAATATTGAAGTCGTTTTCCAAATTGACGACTCTGTATCTATTTAATACAGGGAAAAAAAACAGCCCTTGCTGAGTTTCTTGCCGGTTCTTCTCAGTACAAGGTCTCCCGCCGTAGATTTGCGAACCGATGGCGTAGCTTTTCGATATTCACAAGTGCTTGTAACAGCCCAGACTGAATAAATGATTTTGAATTTGAATTTGAACAAAGTTAACATTATTAACTTCTATATCTATATAATCGGTAAAGAAACATCAAAATTATACATGCAATATACTAATAATAAACCATCGCACGTTAATACTGAATCTTGCTATAAGGATTATTTTTGTATAAGGTCGCGAACGCACAGGCAGGCGCCTTGCTTGGCGCCTAGAGGCTAGCGAGTCGCCTAGCAGGTAGCTTCGTAAACCACTGAACTGTGAGGAAGGACATAGGCTACTTTTATTATATGATATAAATATGTAAACATTTAATGAAATGTATTTTATTTGAAGAATAATTAAAAATGCTACCTAAAATTACGATTCCACGTGGACGAAGTCGTGGGCACAGTTAGTCATAAATGTCTAAATCTGTCTAGCATTATTTTTCTTCTTCGCATTTGAACATTTTCCTATAACCATTTGTTTTGGTTACCCATAGGCTGGTCTGACTGTTACCAGTTATATAGGAAACGACATTTCTCCAGTGACTTAGAAAAAAAATGAAATATTGCTTTTACATTTTTATAGGAAACAAAACACAACATTATTTAATTTAAAAAGTATATAAATACTAGCCGACGGACGGTGTCCTGTCAAATGTCTCAAATGTTTTCCTGAATTTAAAATGTCAAAATTTTTCCTGAATTTTCTTTGCTATAAACTCACGGAGCCCGAGACCTTTCCAACGAATGCAAAACCGTGGAAATCGGTTCGTGCGTTCTGGAGTTATAGCGTCAGGAAGGAAAACCCGACTTATTTTATATAAAATAGATAAAAAGTTTATTTAGAGAAACAATCAGTAAATGTGCAGTTAGTAAAATTATAATTAACTATTTTTCTTCATAAATTGTATTTGCAGACATCTTAATTAATAACTAACTAAATAACTTCAAAAGAGAAAACGAGAAGAGTTGTGAAAAATGTTTCGTAATGGCGGGAAAAATTACTCTATTGTAGCAGGTGTTATTTTGCGGAAGTCCATTGTATTACAAAGGATATTGTTTTTTGCTGATTCCGCGCAGTTGATGATGACTTGTCCAACAAGCAGACAAGGTCGACACGTGTTTCGTCTCTCAGCGAGACATCTTCAGGATCTGTTGCCCGCTCGGTGTCTCACGAGCGGCTCATGCCGCTTTAGCCGCTCGTTAAATTAATCAGTTTTCCTATGCGCGCGCATCGGCCGTAGACTAATAAATTTCGTAATGGCGGGAAAAATTAATTAGTTTTCCTATGCGCGCGCATCGGCCATAGACTAAAAATGAGGTTTCTTTTTTTTGGGCTTTTCGCGGATAGCTTTTTAGCGCAAATGTAAGCGTAACTCAACCAATAATATTTAAAAAAAACTATTACTCACTCGTGAATAACAGTAATGAAAAAGTCACAGTTTGGTTATAGGTGTCATTATGTGCTTAATTGCCATGGGACTAGAGCCACTTTATGAGGAAGTGTGTTGAAAGAAATATTTACTTGTAATTTTTTAAAATCCTTGTAATTTTTTTTACTATTTATATTATAAATGCGAAAGTCAATGAAGGTGCATGTCTGTTACTCTTTCACATAAAAACTACTATAATAATAATATATATTTAATAATATATTTGTTCCGGCTTGGGTGTATGTACAAGTGACATTTCTATGTTTTTAATTGCACTCACAACATAGGAAATACAAAACGTAGGGTGATGATTTAAAAATACCTATATAATTTGTTAAGCAAAAACATACAAAATTATGACAAACAAACAGGAGTTATTTTCTGAATTATTATTTTTTTCAATTTAAGGTTCATCATTTTGAGATGCGGGAATGAACAAAAAGGGTCTTTATCATTTATACTATATCTATCTAATATATATAAATCTCATGTCACAATGTTTGTGCTCAATGAACTCCTAAACTACTTAACCGATTATAATAAAATTCGCACACCATGTGCAGTTCGATCCAACTTGAGAGATAGGATAGTTTAATCATCATCATCATCATCATCATCAATTTTAAAAATTCTTTCACCAATAGAAAGCCACATTATTGCGGAGTGTCATCATCAATCATCATCATCATCATCATCATCATCAATCATCATCATCAGCGGACGGCGCGCGATGGCTTCGGGTTTAATTCAGTTCGCTTTCGTGCTCGCTTCGGGGATTATTAATATTATGCCCAACGAAGTGGGCGCGGGTCAGCTAGTCTATACTAATATAATAAAGCTGAAGAGTTTGTTTGTTTGTTTGTTTGAACGCGCTAATCTCCGAAACTACTGGTGCGATTTGAATAATTCTTTTTTTGTTGGATAGTCCATTTATCGAGGAAGGCTATAGGCTAAATAACATTACGCTATGACCAATAGGAGCAAAGACAGAGCGGTAAATGTGTAAAAAACGGGGAAAATTATTCATTTTTGAAGGCTTTCTTTGCGTGGCGTTGCGAAAACGGTTCAAGATACACAAAAAATATGTATGAAAGAATTATTCCTCTATACATGATCTAAAAAAAAGTCCGCGACGGCATATGTCTATCTTTTAAGGTTTAGTCACAATGACCGTTTTTATGGTACCAAATTTGGTCGAAATAATTTGTTTAAGTTGTATCAACATAATAATACTAAAAATTCTGCGGAAACTCGACCATTCCGAAAATCCCGCAAGAACGGGAACTATGTGGGAAAAACCAAAAATCTGCCGGAAGTCACTATTCCACGCGGACGAAGTCGCGGGCAAAAGCTAGTACTAATATATAAAGCTGAAGAGTTTGTTGTTTGTTTGTTTGAACGCGCTAATCTCCGAAACTACTGGTGCGATTTGAATAATTCTTTTTTTGTTGGATAGTCCATTTATCGAGGAAGGCTATAGGCTAAATAACATTACGCTATGACCAATAGGAGCAAAGACAGAGCGGTAAATGTGTAAAAAACGGGGAAAATTATTCATTTTTGAAGGCTTTCTTTGCGTGCGCTGCGAAAACGGTTCAAGATACACAAAAAATATGTATGAAAGAATTATTCCTCTATACATGATCTAAAAAAAAGTCCGCGACGGCATATGTCTATCTTTTAAGGTTTAGTCACAATGACCGTTTTTATGGTACCAAATTTGGATATGTCGCGTTGTCAAGATCGGGTAACAGCTGAGGTGCGCAAAATAACTATTCCACGCGGACGAAGTCGCGGGCACAGCTAGTAAATAATAAAGAGCCTAGAAACCTTAAAAACAAAAAAGAAAACAATGTTTTATTTTCCTGTTTCAAAAAAGGAAAAAACATTTTCTTGTGTTTCATGCAGTAAGTTAATAAATTGTCACTAAGTTATAAGTTTGGTGATATAAAAATATTTATCGAATGGAAATCAAGGTAAATTTGCCGTATAATAAATAAATATACTGTACAATTCCATAAATTAATGGAGGCGTTGGTATGTCAAGCATACGAAATACACAATTAGAACGCCTTATCAAAATATTTCCTACTCAAGTCGTTTACGAAACATTGCCTTACAATTTATTGTAGGTTTTTTTTAATTTAATTATTATAAAGAGTGTAATATTTCCGAAATAATATAAAAACTGTAATTTTCATTATGGTAAGTCAGAAAACAGAAAAATCAAATGACCGTTTTTGTAGTCACTTTGAATTTTATTCATTATCACAGCTTGTATGTATGCTGCGAACTGGTTGACTAAATACGAGCTTGCAACATACAACGCGTTTTCCTACGTCATTACTTTTTGTATTGACCTCATCCGGCACTCCTGAATGAAATTATATTGCACATTTTCAGTTCACGTTAATCAACCATACCAGTCGCGCGTTGTTATACAATATATATTGTTAGATGAACAGTTCATTTTAGGTTCTACAAAATATTGCAATTTCACAAATTATCACAACTTTCATTTCTTGGGGCAGCACGAAATACCTTTGAATTTTCTTCACAGGTGTATGCAGGACAAACGATGTTTTCCTTTACCGTCGATCATCATACAATTGTTCGTATGTAATTCGATAAACTATTATTAATTAATTCATATCTAACCATTTCAAAATGTTTATAAGTTTTGACGTTTGTTTGTTTAGTCAGTCTATTTGTAATTTTGCCTATTTACCGAGAGTGTAACCCCACAATTACATAGATACTTGTTTAGATCGTAACTTTATTTACTTAAGCTTTCTGTCCGCGGCTTCGCCCGCGTGGATTTCGGGATTGGGTCTATAGAGGGTTAAGGGTCATAGCTTTTCCCCACAGCTATATATGCGCGGAAGTCGGTTTATGGCGCGAAGGTTTTATTGCGCTTCCCGTGGGACTATCCGCTTTTCCGAGAAAAAACATACCGCAAAACCTTGCTCAAGATTGCTATTGATGAAAACCGCATGAAAATCTGTGCAGTAGTTTTTGAGCGAAGCCTTTATTGCGCGTCCCGTGGGATCTGTCGATTTTTCCGGGATAAAAAGTAGCCTATTATTTAATCCGGTCTTTTATCTTTACGTCTGCAAAATTTTAAAGCAATCGGTTCAGTAGTTACGGCGTGAAAGCGGAACAAACAAACAAACTCACTTTCCGATTTATAATATTATTAGTAAGGATATTAGTAACGATTAAAATTTAATTATTAACGAATTTCTCGATTTTCATGATGATTCAAGTTTTTGAATTAAGATCATTGTGCTACATGCAATTATTCCAAATTCTTTTCGCACTTACCATACAAAAAGCAAATGAGCTTGAGAAAAAAAATTCCATGTCTTTAGCTCTCGTTAAATTTACTCAAAGAAGGTTGTCAAAATAATAAACATAATAAACGCATTTTTGAATAATAAATATACTTCGAATTTATCAATACTAGCTGATGCCTGCTTTGTTTGGTCACTTATCTTCATATTTTAGACATTTTTTGGGATGGCCTATGCTGAAGCGCAGATGGCTATATTCAGCTTTGCAATACCTAAGTGTGCCCATATTTTGGGATGGACCTATGCTGAAGCCGCAGATGGCTATATTCAGCTTTGCAATAAGTGTGCCCATATTTTGGGATGGACCTATGCTGAAGCCTCAGATGGCTATATTCAGCCTTGCAATAAGTGTGCCCATATTTTGGGATGGACCTATGCTGAAGCCGCAGATGGCTATATTCAGCTTTGCAATAAGTGTGCCCATATTTTGGGATTGACCTACGCTGAAGCCGCAGATGGCTATATTCAGCTTTGCAATAAGTGTGCCCATATTTTGGGATGGACCTATGATGAAGCCGCAGATAGCAATATTCAGCTTTGCAATAAGTGTGCCCATATTTTGGGATGGACCTATGCTGAAGCCGCAGATGGCTATATTCAGCTTTGCAATAAGTGTGCCCATATTTTGGGATGGACCTATGCTGAAGCCGCAGATGGCTATATTCAGCTTTGCAATAAGTGTGCCTATATTTTGGGATGGACCTATGCTGAAGCCGCAGATGGCTATATTCAGCTTTGCAATAAGTGTGCCTATATTTTGGGATGGACCTATGCTGAAGCCGCAGATGGCTATATTCAGCTTTGCAATAAGTGTGCCTATATTTTGGGATGGACCTATGCTGAAGCCGCAGATGGCTATATTCAGCTTTGCAATAAGTGTGCCTATATTTTGGGATGGAGCTATGCTGAAGCCGCAGATGGCTATATTCAGCTTTGCAATAAGTGTGCCCATATTTTGGGATGGAACATATGGTGAAGCCGCAGATGGCTATATTCAGCTTTGCAATAAGTGTGCCTATATTTTGGGATGGAGCTATGCTGAAGCCGCAGATGGCTTATATTCAGCTTTGGAATAAGCGTGCCCATATTTTGGGATGGACCTATGCTGAAGCCGCAGATGGCTATATTCAGCTTTGCAATAAGTGTGCCTATATTTTGGGATGGACCTATGCTGAAGCCGCAGATGGCTATATTCAGCTTTGCAATAAGTGTGCCCATATTTTGGGATGGACCTATGCTGAAGCCGCAGATGGCTATATTCTGTTTTGCAATAAGTGTGCCCATATTTTAGACACTTCATACAACATCTTTATAAATTGTAGCCTGTGTTATTATATTATATAGTTATTATATATTTTCACGTGAAACAGAAACAAACATACATCCATAAACTTCGCGTTTATAATATTAGTTAGGATTAAGGTTAAAAATGGTGCACATATTCTCACTTTAGAATCTTATTTTTATTAACAATAAATAATACATATAAAATAATGTATGTTATCGTCATCATAAAAACATAAATAAAATTTAAATTTAATAAAATCTATTTATGTGTAATAAAATTTTATCTACTGAGTTAGCGATGTCACTACATAGTAAGTATATAAAACAAAGTCGCTTTCTCTGTCCCTATATCCCTATGTATGCTTAAATCTTTCGCAACGCAACGGATTTTGATACGGTTTTTTTAATAGATAGAGTGATTGAAGAGAAAGGTTTATTACATATAATATCCATTAAGTAATGGAGAAATACTGTTATTTTTGAGGTCTCTAATGTGATGTTTTAAATAATTTCATACGAGATTGTACACAAAATATTGTACACATTGAAAATGTCTACAGAAAAGTTCTCAATGGTATATGCCTATCTCTTATGGATATCTTTCGTTTTTAGTATTTTAAACTATAATTTATTATATGCATCGTTCACAGTTTTTCTGTAGTGTATTTACTATCAGCGTTGCATCCGTGCTAAGGGGTCGCTGGTAACTACATAAAATTAAAGTAATAGGTGGGTATTTTCCAAGGAACAGGCGTGAGTTGATCAACCATTTCAGACTGCAGCTTTGAGTTCATTAGGCGCCAATCTCCTCAAGCTGTTTTGGCCCAAATTTTTCTTCTTCCCCTTTAAACCTAGAAGTATCAATGTATGTCATCTGAAATGGCGACTATGCATGAAGTAAAAAACAAAAACTATATACCTTTTAAATGTACAAACTACAACAAACAAATAATATTTCGAACTATCTTTCGAAGGGTACGGAGCGGAGCGTCAGCGGCGCATAGACGCGGCGTCGCGCGCTATATTGGGTAGCTGAAGGGCGAGTCTAGATAAATATCAAATAGATTTATGAATATCAATAAATTGGTTGATTATATTTATGTAAATCCTTACCTTGAATTCATAAAAACATATTTATTAAGTTTGTACATAAAGGCATAGTTTTGAAAAACAAAAACAGCTCTGAAGTAAATTATTAAAAGATAAAATTTACGAAGAACGCAAAAAAAGATTCTCAGTTCGAAAGTGTTTTGTTTATTATTCCTTTTTTGAAGTTCGTTATAAAACAGACTGTGACTGTCTACAATTAAGTCGCATGTAAAATATATAACATTTTCAACGCATTTACGTCTTCTATCTGTCCCTGGTAAAACTGTTGCAGGTACTCGTACACGCATGACGCACGCGTACGGACCGTTTGTTTGACGTTGACACTTGGTCCAGTTATATAATAATAAATAATAATAAAACTTTTTATTCGGCACAGACACAATGTACACAATTAATATAATATAAGGCTACATGTTGATATTATACAACTGTGTTACGCGTGCCCAAGCCGAAAGGCGTCCAGCGTGTGCAGGATGTCAGACACCCTGCGCTGGTTTTCAGCTGGCACCCATAGTGGCTCACGGACGTGGGCAAGGAATAAAATATACAAACACATACATATATATACATATATACAAAGACACTCATATACATATAAATAGATATATGTGCAAGTAAATAAATATTCGCAATTAATATAGATACTGGCGGCACCGAAACTATGCACTAATCAAGGTATATGATTGTGCTGTCAAATTGATTATAATATATGTTAATCAAAAAGCGACGAAAGAGCGATTGACGACGATTGCCGACCTCCGTCATCTAGTGGTTAGTATACCGGTTTCTAGGTGTCGCCACCATTCCTCTCTACCTGGGGGATTGTCCTAGTGTATTGACCAACTAGGTAACTTAGCCCATGGGCGTGTGGCGGTAGAATCGCGAAAGCGCAACCCGCCACGCGCCCCGGTATGGGCTCAGAGGACACCGGGGGGTTTTAGGTAGGCCGGTCCTTCACGGGAAGGAGGAGGTCACCTACCGATTGACTCAGATACTCACCGGGCACGGCTGCTTCGGTGAGTATCTGTGTCGAATAGGACGGGAGGGATCGACACATTGTCACCACTGCGCATCCGACCTCGACCCGGCCCAGCACACGCTGGCGGAGTGCCCCGCGGGGGCCTCCGAGCGCCGAGTCTTGGTCGCAGAGATCGGGCGAGATCTGTCTCCGCCAGCATTGATTGCGGCAATGCTGGCGGACGAGGGAGGTTGGAGGGCTGTAGCCTCCTTCTGTGAAGCAGTTATGCTCCAGAAGGAGGCCGCCGAGCGGGGTCGGGAGATGGCCGATCCCGCTCGAAGAAGGCGGCGCCGGGCTCGGTAGCACAGCTGCGGCGCCGCCGCGGGTCGCCGGCGGGCGCGAGGAAGTCGCGACTGCTACGGCGACCCGGGATGGACCACGCCCCTTCCGTGGCCGGGGGGCGTCGTCGGTGGAGGGGACCGGGGGAGGTGGTAGCTTCCCCCGAGGAGGGCTCCCCTCTAGAGAGGGGAGCGGAGGCTGGGGGTTCCCGGAAGTGGCCTTAGTGTTCCCGGGGGCTCCCTACATGCCTGAGGAAGGCCATCCCTGAGGTTTTTAGTGGGTAGGCTTCTGGGAAGGAGAGCCCCACATCCCCCGGCTCGCCACAGCCGGGGTATGCAATTTAATGCATTTTCCTCAGGGGAACAAAAAAAAAAAAAAAAAAGGCCGGTCCTTCACACCGAAGAGCCCCACACACGGCCGCCCCTTACCAGCGCGGTACCACGGTGCATAAGGAGCATTTCTGAGCGAGCGTTAGTACCTTAGTCATGGTTGTTAATATATATTCCTATCAAAAATATTTATATATGTATGGCTAGGGTAAGTGTAAGAAACATTTATTTATTTACTAAAAGAAAAAAACACCGGTAGCACTCCCGGAGTGCCGGCAGAATTGAAAACTTCAATATTAACGTTGAGTTTAATTATAAGTACAAAAGTACTATCATTTATGAGGTAGAATACAATGTTTATTTATTGCGCTATCGTACACAAATAAGACAGACATTCGCGCAAGCGCCCTGTGCCGCCTAAACGGATCAGCATCATGTGACCCTGACGCGAATTTGGAAGTTTTTACTCATACAAAAAGTGCTCAGCGCCGCTAAAGAAGTTTTCACTTCAAAAAACATATACTTAAATATATAAATGTGATGATACCTGTGAGCTAATAAGAGCTAATAGTTAGTGACATACTAAAAGAGTGTATCACTCAGTGCTGATTTCAAGCAATAGACAAAAATATATTTACACGATTATGAATCAGAACCATAATTCAGTAGAGTAAACAAATAAACAAGGGTTTAATGACGGAGCTAAATTTGTTATATTTATTTGTATTACAATAAATATTTTTACCTGGCAACAAAATGTCTATTGCACTGGAAAACGGCATATCTATAAATATTGTCACGAGCAAAGACGCTATCAGAGTATAATTAAAAGCAGCCATGAATGCGTTGAACTGAAAAAAAACAATGCAATAAAAACGTGTAAAAAAAATTGGATAATATTTTTTTTTTTGAGTTGATATTATTCAGGTATAGTTATTACGACTCATTTGTAATATATATGCATAATATAATACAAAATTAAATGAGAATAGAAAATTAACTTTTATCCCCTTACTAATTAATGTAATATAATTATTAAATCTGCAAAATAGTATAGTAGTATAGTAGTGCTCGGAATAGGTAGTTTATTTTTATGTACTTGCAATTTTGTGACATCAATAGTATGGATATGCCTGGAAACTTACTATTTTTAGAGATTGTAAAAATATTATATTGAACTTTCAAAATAGTATTTCATCTTTTAGCTTATTGTATCAATAAGATGTAAACATAAAATTTTACAATAAAAGCGTAAAGAAACGAATAGCAAATTAAAACAGAAAATTTAAGGTTTATCCATGTTACGCTTACATTGACTTTTTTTATGCAAGTAGTACATAAAATTAAACTACTTATTACGAGCACTAATTATAAGAAAGCAAAACAAACCACTAAATCGACTTATCTGCTTCATCAGAAGCTGTGAATATATTAACGTGGCCAACTAATTGAGGGCGTATACAACGAAATGAGTTGACATCTGCTTTCAGGTATAGTTACGAAACCTATGATTATATGTCACAGAAGAATATGCGAAATAATATGTATAAATATTATTCATAGATAATAATCCAAAAAGATGTCAATCCATGGATCGCGGCATATTCTCGGCCTATCTACCGCAGTGCCTTGAGACTAAAGGCTGTGATTCGTGCGTGTTGACAGTCAACAATACCACAATGAGCCTTATAAGTAGAGGTCGGAATTAGCTAGAGTTATGTACTTACACTGATTTCATACAGCGAAAGAATAAAATGGATATGCCTCAAATCCCGAGATTAATTTTATAGAGCTGAAAAAAATCCCGTGATTTTTAGGGTTCCGTACCTCAAAAGGAAAAAACGGAACCCTTATAGGATCACTTTGTTGTCCGTCTGTCAAGACCCTTTTTCTCAGGAACGCGTGGAGGTATGAAACTGAAATTTATATCAATTACTCAGGTCTACTGTCCCTTGAAGCTGTGAAAAAATCAAACTTCTAAACCAACGCAATCAAAAGATACAGCCGTTTATGCCGCAAATTTTCGACACTTGCAAGGGAATCAAAAACTACAGGGTACTTCCCGTGAACTCAGAATCTTGAAATTTGGTACGAAGCAACTTCTTATAGCATAGATAAAGGAAAAATTACGAAAACCATAAATTTTTAGTTACATCACATAATATATATTTTTTTAATAATTTTAAACTTACTACCCATTTCCTCATAAACGCGTAGAGGTAATAAATTGAAATTCATACCAAATACTCAGGTCTATAATACCTTTAAGCTGTAACAAAATCAAACTTCTATGTCAACGCAATCAAAAGAAACAGCAATTTAAGCTGCATATTTTGAAACTCGCAAGTACTCGCAAGGGAATCAAAACCTAAAGGGTACTTCCAGTCGACCTAGAATCTTGAAATTTGGCATGAAGCAACGTTTTATAGCACACATAAAGGAAAAATTCCGAAAACCTTAAATTTTTAGTTACATTACAAAATATATGAACGAACTTTGTAAACCTTGCAGGTTTGTACGGAACCCTCGGTGCGTGAGTCCGACTCGCACTTGGCCGGTTTTTTAAATAAAAAGTTATTTTCAATGTACAAATGGATTTTAGACGTTCGGAGAAGTTCATTGAAGCCAGAAAATATTGAAAAGCTAATGGTTATATATTTTAATTCTCACAAAAGTTATACAGTAATGTCGGAAGAGAACACTTCAAATCTTACTGGTAATGAATCGGACAAGGAAAATGATTCTGATGGGCCGTTCGAATAACCTTACGAATCTAGGCTAGAAACAAAAGTATTCGCTCGTATTTATTAAAAAGGCGAAATGTGCGTATGAGAATTTGCTATAAATAATTTATATTATGAATTAATGTACACTAATAAAAATTGTATGTTCATTTTATTTGTCTATCTCTGAGGATTTTATTATTATTTATTTGTAATATTGTTGGTCACACGGGATTGTCCATTAGAAATCCCGGGAAGGTCCACATTAATATCAACATTTCGATGCAAGTACATAAATAACTCTACCTGATTTCGATCTCTGCTTATAAGAAAGAAAGAAAGAAAGATATATTTATTTGGCCATTCTTGTACAGTATGCTTATGATATAATAAAAGAAAGAGAAAAAATAAATAAATGAAATAAAATAGAATAAAAAACATCGAAGTCTGGCTAAAAAGGCCCCTACCTCAGCTAATGCTATTACTGCTATACGCAGCAAAAGCGCTGGTTTTCAGGTAGGACCATTGATTCAGATCATTGAAGCAATATGCACGTGGGCATTTTATTATAAGGATTCTCAAACTCACCCAAAGGGCGACGGAGAGAGTTTTTGTAAGTGATCGTATCAGAAATGATGAAGACCCAAGGTCACTGACATAGCTCGAAGAATTGTGAACCTTAAATGGTAGTCGGCAGGGCACATTTCTCATAGGATTGATGGCCGCTAGAATAGAAAAGTCCTCGATAGGCAGACATAAACCGCACACCGTAGCGTTGGTAAACCTACAAAATAGACAGAAGACTTGGTGAAGATAGCAGAAAGGCGTTGTATGCTAGCAACACAGGACCGAACGATGTGTAGATCCTGGGGAGATCTATGCCCAGCAGTGGACGTCTATTGGGCTGAAATGATTATGAATGATGATCCAAATAAGAGTGAAATGTTCCTATCCTGCACTCAAACCAGCAATATCTTAAATTTTACTTCACTTGCTCGACTTTAATCTTGGTTTCATATCTGTGTGAATACAAATATTCCTTGTCTAGCAATAAATCAACTGGTTACAATTAAAAATGAACGAAAATAATATTTGAATTTGGAAACTGTTATTATTTTTTGAATGTGCGTGATGTTTCTTGATAATCGTCGCATTTGGTAGTGATATATTTTTGTGATATTATGTTGGAGTGAGGTGATAAAAGAACCATTGTGATTGCATTTAAAAATGTAGGTAGGTTAGGTTAGGTAGGTAGACTTGGCGTCGTACTAAGTACAATTTTAAAACTTGACATATGAGAAAACACAATGAAACCTCTGTTTTGTGACAGAAAAAGATCTGACCGCCCAGCAGTGCTTGTAGGAAAATGATGATAACTGCAAAAAAGAGAAATCCTGACAAATCAAAAGGTCTTATGTCGCGTAATGAATATAATACGAACAAACATGATAATTAAAAAAAAGAATGGGCCTGTAAAATCAAAACAACTGCTTAAGTAGTAAGCAAAAGAAGGTCAGGAAAGAAAATCCTTTGCAGATGCGTTAATTTATACAATTAAGCAATTTTCAAACAAGTATAATGACCGCGTTTATCATCAAAGCTGTAAAGAAGATTCCCGATTAGTCAACGGAGTGCAAAGTGGACATTGTCCGTCTTCTGTGTTGGTTTGGTGGGTTGTTACTAGAGATGAAACGGATAGTGATTTGGCCGGATACCGGATACCGGATATTCGGCTAACTACGAGGCCTGCCTTAGGTATATGTCAACGGCTTGTAGGGACGAGATGGGGACTAAACCCAAAAATCACCTTATGGCTTTACACCACCATCGTCAGGCCGTCAATAACTTACGCCTGTACGATATGGGGCTCGAAGGCACAGCAAGTTACGGCTATAAAAAAGCTATCAGGCCTGCAGCGTACTGCATGCCTGATGGCTACAGGAGCCGTTAGATCAACACCAGCCATAGCCCTCAATGCAATCCTCAGCCTCCCACCTCTAAACCTCTTTATTGAGAAGGAGATGATGGCTGGCATCTATAGGACTAACGCTGGCATAGAACACTGGAAATCCCAGACAATTAGGACACTATATCAAAAAGTGTTTGAATGTCCACTTCTTGCAATGACGACAGACGTCTTGCCTCCAGAAGTTAGCTTCCACAAGAATTTCACTGTGGAAATCTCCAAGAGGGAAGACTGGGCGCAAGGCCGACATAGAGATCCCTCATATGACGGGTGTCTGGTGTGGTTCACCGATGGCTCCAAAATGGGGGCCAACGTAGGATGTGGCATATATGGGGGCAGACCCAGGGTTAGCAAAAGCATAAACCTGGGAAAGTATGCCACTATATTCCAGGCGGAGGTCTGTGCCATAATTGAATGTGTACAAGCTAACCGCCAACGAAACTACGTAAACCAAAAAATCGTAATCAATTCAGACAGTCAAGCAGCTTTACTAGCAATAAACAATATCACACTTAAATCAAAGCTAGTAAAAGACTGTGTGAAAAAACTCAATGACCTGGGAGAAAAGAACAAAATCACTCTCAAATGGGTGCCAGGTCATTCTGGAATAACCGGCAATGAGAAGGCCGATGAACTAGCCAGGGCTGGGGCTCAAGGAATACAGTTCGGCCCAGAGCCTATCTGTGGTATCTCAAAGAACCAGGCCATGCAATACCTAAAAACTCGCCTTCTTAACGAGGCGAAAGCAGACTGGCACAGTACGTCCGGGATGACACACTCAAAAGCACTAATCGAACCATACTCTCGCAAACGCACTGACGAGCTACTAAAGCTTAACAGGAGTAACTTGAGCGTGATGGTTAGGGCTTTGACCGGTCACTGCAAGTTGAATAGACACCTTTACAACATGAAACTAAAGGACACTGACACATGCAGAGTCTGCGAACAAGAGCGTGAAACACCAATTCACCTCTTGTGCTACTGTGAACCGCTGATTCACAAAAGAAACAGACACCTGGGGAAACACATCCTTGACCCAGATGAAATAAAAACAATCCGAACTGGGAACATCCTATCGTTCTTGGTCAGTGCCCAGTTAAGGGAGCTACTGTAGGGCCTACATAGAACCTACATAGGAGGCTGGTCACAATAGATCTTAATAGGTCGCAGTGATGCATATCAGCCCCGACTTTCACACGAAATAGAAATAGTCGTTCATATTCTACACACATACCTAGGTATATAATCTGGTTTGCTATATTGTATAAGAAAAATGTATCTATAATCGATTGTATTCTGTTTTGTGTATCAAATAAATAAACTACGAGGCCGGAGCGCCGGATATCCGGCCACCGGATATTCGGCCGCTTATCGCGTTTCATATATGTGTGTGTATGTGCAAAATAATCCGTTACTAATATTATAAATTCAGTCTGTTTGTCTGCTACTCTCTCACGCCTAAACTAAAGAACTGATTTTGCTGAAATTTGATACAGAGATAGATTAGACAACGAGAAACAATATAGATAGGCTTAAAAACTTTTGTATTCCCACAGAAAAGCGCGATATAGACGAGTTTAGGGCGTAAAGCACTCAGCGCGAACGGTATCGCGGGAAACATCTAGTAAGTATTCGGTATTCGGCCGGATAGTGCCCTACTATCCGGTATCCGGCCGGATAGTGAAAATAGGCCGGATAGGCCGGATACCGGATAGTTACCGGATATCCGTTTCATCACTAGTTGTTACCTATGAAGGAGTGACTGAACCTTTTAATAAAATCAACCTTTGTGATAAAGGACAAAATATCGGCACATTTGTCTCAAGATACAATTCCAATATGTATGTACGCTTAAATCTTTAAAACTACGTAACGGATTTTGATGCGGTTTTTAATAAGATAACATACATACAATAATAAAATAAGCATCCCACGTGTTTTGTTCACTAATATTAATTTTTCAATTGATTACTACAGTTTTATTTTTAGTTCATTCAATTTTAAATGCGTGTTTTTTTTTGTTTTTTAAACTATACATTATTATATACAACGTTCACACTGTTTCTGTGATGTATTTAGTAAATAAATAAAAAGTTTATAGCTAGCTAAATGTCCATAATTAGTTGTCCACGATTATATATAAACTATAGGTTTTAACGTAAGTGATAATAAATTATTATTCAATCAAACTCAAAACACGTTTTTTGCAAGATTAATGGCCATTTTCACCAACCTTGTCTTAGCTTAGGCGACACCTAAGTGACATGCTGTCACTTTTTGTATTAACTGAAAAGAGTGAGACAGCATGTTTCTTAGGAGTCGCCTAAGCTAAGACAAAGTTGGTGAAAACGGCCATAAGCAAACAATTCACTGGATTTCACATCTAAAATGACATTAATTTCAGAAGTTACTTACTGAAGACTCTGTTGTGAAATAAATTGGTTGCAACGACGTAGAATACATAGTTAATATGATTGGCAAGTGAAAAACATACAGAGCATATGACAAGCGCGCCAAGAATTTGAACATTGTCAATGAGAGAAACCAGTTTATAGGACCTGAAATTTTATTCAATGATATTACACACGATTAATATAATGAAAAAGATTGCAAAGATTCAGTAGTCCGTTAATCCAGTGGTTAGCATACCGGTTTCAAGGTGTCGCCATCTCTGAGGTCCCAGGTTTGAGTCCCGGTAGGCTTGTGCGATGAATGCGAACACTTGTACCTCAGTTATGGTTGTTAATATATATTTGTAACAAAATATTTATATATGTATAATATATGTATATCTATTGGTTGACTAGGGTAACCACAAGCCCTATAGAGCTTACTTTGGGTTAGGCTAATTGGTGTGAATGGCGGTAATAAGGGGTGCGACGTTAAATCTCTAGGCGAAGTCTTTTGACGTTTAACCCGGCGTGAGTGAGGTTGGGTATGTCATACCCGAAAAGTTTCTAAACGCAGATATTTTAATGTTACTGTTGCCATGCAAGTCCTGGTGTTTCAGTAGCTGGAGGTAAATATGCAAGGGGTGAGGTACAGTATCGGGTTTAGTGTTGCACCGGCGGCGACGGCAAATACACATGCGTACACGCGGCTGGGGTACGGAATTGTATTGATTTGTAGGTCTAATTTTGGTGCTCTATTACATGATCTCACAAGACATTTCAGTTCCTTTTTTATTTATAATAATTAGAAGACACTATTGTTATATTGATTTACCAAAGTTGGAATTTTGTTACATTTTTATGGCAAAAGAAATTAATTGCCTAAATTTGTATTTTTCGAAAATAATTTAGATATTTTGTTATTTCAATAAAAAATAATGCTGCTTAACTTAATGTTCGTATTTTATTTACTAATCTTGTTGAATAGTTACTATTATTAATATATCTTAAGCATTAATGCTAATTACACAATCATAGTATCAACAATTTTACATCAAAATTTTGGGTATATCATACCCACCTCATAGCTGGTGTAACAATTTCTCACCTCATTCACGCCGGGTTAATAGTCTGATAGAGAGCCAGGATGGCCGGGTTCAACCTGACGGGCCTCTTCACTCTACAGTGGGGGACGGTCGAAGCCCCTCTTCTTCTTTAAGAGATGTATCTGTCGCTCAAGGGACCCATCATGGATTGGAAGAAGGCCGGATGTATCCGGGGGCCACCTTCGGGTGGTATGGTGTGGGCGACTTGTCACCTTACGCCGACGGGGTCGTGGTAGTTGTCCGTCCGCAAGGTTTCTAATGGCCTCGTCAAGGCGCGATGCAGTTCTCCTTCGGGATGATGTGCTTGCGCCCAAGCGTAGTGAGGGGGATCGCTGAAGTTCTTAGTGGGTAGGCCTGCCCCTTCTGGTGAGGAGAGCCCCACATAACAGCGTAACAAAAAGAAATTGATATAAATGTAAGTAATATTTATTTATTTATTTGTTTTAACAACAGAATTGGTTATTTGTCGAGTGAATAAAATACTAACAGATAGAGATGTACGAGTTTAAACAATACCACATTCAGATCGTATACCCAACCAAAACGCTTATATATAATTAAATTTATTTATATACTTGACACATTAAGCGCTACCATATCCCCAGTGGGCCAGCGTGCTTGAGGGTAGACCAAAATTCTAAAATATTCTATGAATATTAGTGGGCATGTTATATGTAAGGCAACAAAGAATGGTTTATCTGAAAAATGTGTTCAACGTTCGGGCGTTCTGTAACGAACGTAGAAGGCATCCATCTTAAATCAGCATAGTTATTGGTGTCTAATCGATACCAATTATTGATAAATTGTTTACTATATAGAAATGAGTGAAACTGAAAAGCCATATAGAAATAAAACGAACGTATTACCCGAATAACCGTGAATGCACGCGAATATTATCCAGCCGATTCCAGCGGCCCAAACAGGCCTCTGGTAGGAATTAAGTATGTTATCAATTGTTTGATTATCCCAGTCTAGCTGGACAGTGAAATATTGAGATATGATCACTGATAAGCAAGTCACTGTAGAGAGGATCCATAATATTGCTACTAAGATCTGAAACACAAAAATAAACTATACGCTTTTAAACGAATTCAAACAAAAACTATCAAAATAAATATCTCAATACGCAACTAAAGCTTTTTAAATTACGATAGAGATTTTCTTTAGAATACTATGTGAAATATTCTTGATATTGTAATTTGAGTATTATTAGGAGATACAAGCTAACAATCACTAATAGTTATGACCTCAAAATTGATAACGTTCTACAAATCAAGTATTAACTCTGGAGTATATGACAAATAGTTCAACATTAATAGAAATAAGGTTTAGTTTTGATTAAACTAATGTTATCTGTACACACAGATAATTAACATTACCTTTGACATTCTGATTTTGACGCCTTTGTAAAGATATAGTATATAACCAAACAGCATACCAACAATGAATGGAGGTGCTCTCGGAAACGTGTGGATGTAGTACATTTTCATATATTTATTGTAATCCGACCGTGTCCTGAAAAAGAAACCAATTAGAAATGAATTTCCTGTAAAAATATATAATCACAAGCAAAATTTGTTAAAGGAAATATAAATTGATGTAAAAATTGTATAAAAATAAATTGATGAAGAAATGGTTTCACGAAGCACAGGTGGCTAGACTTTTATGCAGACAGTTTCTTACTAACTGGCGATGAAACTGTAAATGAATTGTGAATACTTCTCCATAAATACGATAGTGCTATTGCAACTATAAAATAGCAAGAAAAATATTTGTAAGTACATTATTTTATATATTTATTAATTTTTAACATAAGGAAAATGACAGAAAATGGATTCACTCTCCTCGCGAAACCTCTTGGTTAAAGCTGTGACAAGCCAGTCTTTATAGGGTTGATATGAAGAGATCCAAAGGTAAAAGGGTTGACTGGATACAAATGCGTGATAGTATTGCTACTATTTTTGAGAATGATATTGCTATTATTCTCAAAAATGCTAAAACGTCAATACAGTTAGGATATTGCGCATAAGAAGTGGTTGAAAATGTTATCTGTAGTAAAAGGATTCGAGATAAGGTAGCAGTGCAAACAATTCTATAATATTTTCCAATTCTTGGCCTCGTATGTGGTTAATAGTCCGACTTGGCGCAATTCTGAATCTTAATACATGTACTGTATAAAAATAAGTCGGGTTTTCCTTCTTAACTCTATAACTCCAGAAAACACGAACCGATTTCAACGGTTTTGCATTCGTTGGAAAGGTCTCCGTGAGGCTCCGTGAGGTTTACAGTAAAGAAAATTCAGGAAAAATTTCAACAGAAAAGTGGGAAAATCTTTTTTTACATACAGCGAGACATCATGAGACAACATGACATTTGACAGGACAACGTCTGTCGCTAGTATGTTTATATTTCTTTTCTGGATATGTTAAAATTTAAATCTAAATAGACAGTAACATCCACAAAATCAGACAGCAAATAAGAGTTTAAATTGGAATGAACTGCCAAGTCAGTTACTAATATCCCAATCGATCCCTCTTCTGTGTAGTTTAATAAAACCAGAAAGTCATAAGTACCTATATAATGTTCGAGAGATCGTTACTTTTCAAATATATGGTGATATTAATATAATATTGAAATTCAATAATTGGAACTATATTTTCGGCGTATCAGAACTCAAATAGATAAGTGACAGATGAGTTTGATAAAACATGGTACAAAAAAGTTCTAATACATTCTGTTCTTATTCCAAGTAGTTGCGACCAGTCAAATATGCTATAAATAATAAGTTTACACATTATCTACTTCGGTGCCTATAACAGCTGTTGAAATCACAATTATTCTAATACTGTTTGTATTATGCTACTTTTATATGTTTTTCAACTCTGCGAATTCTACCTTTAAGGTAGTTACAACATTTTTATGTTTAGCTAATATGCTCTTAACTTTATGAGAGGGATTTTAATCATAACTCTTTATTTGCTCGTTAACCTCGTTGCAGTGAATTTGTTGGGAGTAAACCATTTTCAGAAGAACTTCTTAAAAAACAATTGCTTAATATTAAAGTTTTTACCAGTTGTATTCTTGATGGCAATACCCACAGAGCATACATTACAGTACGTGAAGGAAAAAAAAATAGGGGTCCATGAAATGAAAATGAGGGAAGAAATTCTAATATAAAGACACATACATTATTTCTAAAAGTACCCATGAAGTAAAAAATATTATATATGCTTATAAAATTTTGGATATAGGCATTCAATATCTACCCAAAAACGGAAAAACATGGCAAAGGATCTATAACACAAAAAAACTTTGGGAATTTCTGTTATAGAATGTAGGCATTCAACATCAGATAAGTAGGTGGTCTACCCGAAACCCTAAAATATAGCAAAGGGTCTACTCAAAATTGTAAAACATAGCAAATACACAAAAAAGTTTGGGAATCTCTGGTCTAGATGTAGTCACTGTAGCTATGAGTGTTCCACGGATGTCGGTTACTAGATTGTTTCACTGTTGCGTTTGCGTTTTGCTATGATATAGTAGGTAAAATCCCCTTACACCCTTTTGTAAGTACAAATAAGGAATAACGTAAGAACTTACTCTAAAGCATAGGGTGCAGATTGGAATGCCATAAGAAAGTTATAAACGCTGGATCCAGCAATAGTTATTAAAAGTGTTCCTATGAGTGCAATCCATGCTGATCGCTTAGTCCTTCCGAGGATCCAAAACAAGACTAGCGGAGATAGAAAGTGTAGTTGCATGTCCACACCCAAATACCAGCTGTGGCCGATACACTGCAAATAATAACAAAACAGATTCTTCAGTTCACGGTGACAGTCGGTGTTCTTCAGGTCGCTTACTAATAAATGATAGACCATATAGATAAATCAAAACGGTATTAGTATTTTAAGCAACAAATCGTATTAGACCTCGATTTTGCTCCTTCAAATTACGTAAGTTAGGGACATGAAATAGAGTGGGCGTGTGGCGGTCGAATCGCGAAAACGCACCCCGCCATGCGCCCGGATATGGGCTTGGAGGACACCGGGGGGTTTTAGTGGGTAGGCCGGTCACTCTGACCGGAGAGCCCCACACACGGCCGCGCCTAGCCAGCGCGGTGACAAGGTGCATAAGGAGCATTTCCCTCGAAAAAAAAGGGACATGAAATAGAAGCAGATGTTAAAAAAGCAGTTTTCACAACGCGGGGCGAGGGATAACTGATTGTCAATGAAAAACAAATACACAAAGGCACCATCTGTTGTGTTTTGTCTCACTTACACCTTCTAATCGTAAAAGTACCTCTCTCTCTCACACACAATAGAAATATTACCTTCTTATGAATAGGGTTCTTTTTGTCAATTTTGACTTGTTTTGTTAGACCCGTTTCTTAACTATTTGCCTGTTTAGCGGTACTTATTTTAGGTTTATTTACAAGCTCAACTCATTGCCAATAAATTAAAACAAAAAAAATGATATGTCAAGGGCCCGGAATTTTAGGTAGAGCCCTATAACTAAAAAAAAAATAGATAATTTTACCCAGTTTTCCGTCTAAATCAAAGGATTTTGTTTATTATTGTAAAGAATTTCTTAACAAATTTATTGTTAAATGCTAGCACAGCTCATTAACTTTGAAATAAGGCCACTTTTGTGTATGTAGACCAAATAAAATCGTAAAACAGCAAGATTTGATAAACTCCTTAAAATACGAGAAATAAAATTTAAAAATAGCTCTCATTCATAGGGATAGGTTTTTGTCGATAAAACTTAACATACAACACGTTGATAAAGTATCGGAAGTCCGATCCCTAACACACTGTATACACATTATAACACGCTTTTTAATGCACATAATTAACAACAATAAATAGTAGAAATGTTAACAAAAAGACGTTTTTTTTTGACGAAGGGCAATTAGACGTAATTGCCCTTTACTATTTTTTATTTGACTAAGTTTAATGTTCATTATGTGAGCATTTTAAATTATTTCTACAAATTTTCTAGTTTATGTTAATATACGAGTAAATTTATAGAAATATAAACTAGCAAACAACGTCATTATTGAGGTATATTTTAAAAAATCTGATAAAATTAAATCGTTTATCAAATGACTCACTAAAGATCCAAAGTTGACAAGATTGTGCACATAAAGTAAAGTTGACCACCAGTATTGGCGGCAATTGTTGACACAAGCTGCAATTATTTCCCAATCTGGCCCATCTGTCACGTGGTTTAGAAGAGACGCTTGAAGCAGTACAGCTGTCGCCAAAACAGGAAACATTCGCAGCAGACGATTTAGGTAAAAATAATGTAAGTTCTTCAGCAAATCATCTGCCAAAATTGATATAACACACAGAGGCTTAGGCTTCGGCGTAAAGCACGTAGATTATTTTTAAAAGCACCATGACCAACTTACTTTTGAGAAATTTTGAAGAGTTGTTATAAACGAGTAATAGACCGCTCATCATAAAGAACGTGTCGACACTTATTGAGAAAGACGTAATTAATAGAGATGAGAATGATCGGATGAACTGTAAAGAAGAAAATAAGATGTTGTAGGTATTAATTTGAAATATTAATGTATTCTAATTTCACAATTAAATTATTAAAGTTAACAACAACCACATATTAAATGAAGATTATTTTAATTACAGCTAATAACTACTAAACTGGATCCATTAAAATATAACTAACATTATATAAAAGGACTGGTTTGATTGCTATGAATACTAGTGAGTAACTATTTTGAAGACATTTTTGCGAATTAAGATTCAATGCTTTAGGTTATGTCGATGATTTTAATTATTATGGCTTATGGTTTTATCGCTCAAATAAAGGCCCTTTAATGGTATGATCAAAATGAATGTGTGCATCACAAGTTATTTATGAAATATCAGTAATCTACTAATATTTATAAAGAAATTCTTACTTCAGTCTCTACCCTAGGATTTCCAATTAAGAAAAGGAATGACAATATATAAGCATGACCAAGAATTATCCATATTATTGACAAAGATCTAACACCATCCAAACAAGACAAGTTAGTGGAATTAGCCTTGAATGTTAATAGAGTTTTCGTATTTTTATACACAGAGAAAATTTGGAATAATTTATTGACTTTTTTGTGATCTGAAACGAAAAGATTCAATTTATTTCTAAAACATCAAGTCATTTTATGTGTAATCACATTAATAATGCTTAGATTTCTTCCTTGATATTCCCGCTTTTCTTACAGCAGAGTTTTTCATGATATAACGTCCATTCCAGATGTTTCGGTGAAGTCAGATATAGCTGCCACTTCTGTACAATCCTGCAAAATGCTTCTGTAAAACATCGCAAATATGGTGGCCTCTATAGAGACTACATATTTAGGCTTCTTAGATTTGAAATTCTTGGTAAGCTCCCATCGCTCATCAACTCATTCGAGAGCTTGTTTGATATCGTTTAGAAGCAACTACCGAGAAATAATAAAAATAATAATTTTTATTTCAGATTTCACAGCTATTTTTATTAGTAACAATTTTCCTTATTCTATTGAAGTATATAGCACACAAACAAACACCACCTATACACAATGACACAAACAAATGATTGCTCTTCATTTCAACCTCTTTACTTCAGCGGCGTACGCAGTAAAAAAGATTAGACTTTTAACTAATGTTGAAACGGCAAGAATTGTTTATTTCAGCTACTTTCATAGTGTTATGTCCTATGGACTGCTGCTATGGGGATCAGCGGCTAACATTGAGAGTATTTTCCTTTTACAAAAAAGAGCGATTCGTGCTATTTACTGTTTACGGGCTAGAGAATCCCTAAAAGAAATGTTCAAAGAAATTAATATTTTAACTTTAGCTAGTCAATATATGATAATTTAGTTTTTGTATATAGAAACTATAATAAATTCAATAAAAACAGTGATCTACATAATGTGAATACTAGAAACAAAAATAAACTTGCCGTTCCAATGTTCAGACTCCATAAAACTAGCTGTTCGTTCTTGGGGAAATGTATATCTATGTTTAACAAACTTCCGCAAAGTGTCATTGATTTGCCTTTATATAAATTTAAAATCCATATCAAAAAGACACTCATGAGTAAAGGTTATTATAAAGTAAGTGACTATCTTAATGATCACACTGTTTGGGAATAGGGACACTATTCATAGAGCCATGTTTGGTAACAACATTATTTATAATATTGTATTATTTTTATATGTGTATGTAAACATACATACGACTGTAATCGTATTAGGTATGATTGTATCTTATATTATATTGTATTTTTATATTATATTATTATAATTATTAACATTGAAAAGAGGAGACAAAAAATAGACCTTCAGAGTTTCTTGCCTGTTCTTCTCGAGAAGGCTCTCCCAATTTCCGAACAGGTGTCGAGTTAATATTTTTTTTTCCTAATTCATACGTACGGACAAGGTTTTTGTTTTTTTTTTAAGCTTTTTTTTTGTTTTGTTTATTGACGTCAATAAGTGCCTGTAAAGGTCTATGTTGAATAAAGATTATTTTGATTTTGATTTTAACCAACCAATTAGCCTCGCTATTAAGAGAGGTTATTCATCCAGCCGTTTAGTCACTTTTCTGGCGACGCATGAGAAGTCATATTTGTACATAATAAATTATAATATGATAAATTTATAATAGTATATTATGTATTTAAATTAGTCCAAGTAGTTATTTAATCGATTGATGATCCACATAGATATAGAATTCAACACAAGATAACAACGTGAATAATAATTGTTGCATTGCCCTTAATTAGAATAGTTAATTGGAATCAAGTATTTATGTATTAACCTAAATGGAATTAAATCGGAGTATCGATCATTAAGATTTTTCTAAAATAACGACAGAGCAATATATGTCGTAAAGATGAACAAATTTTTATAGCATTTCACAATCAATGGACATGTGATTTTTTAAATTATCAATGAAATATTGTTACTGTATAAAAATTGAATTGACAACAAATATTTACCATTTTCCAGAATGAACGTATGTCGAACATCATAAAAAGTACTCATCAAAACTAAAACTGCAATGATACCAAAAATGACACTGAAATGAGGAAGTTTTTATTAAAAAGCGATAGAAAACTATTAATAGGAAACAGTCAATTTTTTTTACACGTATAGTATGACAAGTGTCTTTTCTTAATTAAAACATCTCGCGGATTCAATCATAATATTCTTAACAATTGCTTCATGATTTCATATATATTGACTGCTTATTTCGGACCTTATCAAATCAATCTATAATACTAGCAAATAATAGTCACAAATGGTCACAAAGAATAATCTTCTAGCTTAGCATACTCACAGTGCAATATAATCCCCTAGTACCCATGGCTTATCGTTTGGTAATCTACAATAACTCTCTTTAAAATTCATACCAAAAGTGTCATTTTTACTCAATAATTCTAAAGTCTGTTGTGAAGTACATACTTTTGGTACACAAATCGCTAACCTGAGGGTAATTGGTTCACCAACACGGTTTCTAAAAGCAATAACATATTATTTTAGTACATCAATGGTCTCTACAGAAAATATATAGATATACAATGAAAATATTTATAATATACATTAACCTTGTAAATTTAATATCGAAACTAAATTTCTCTCTCTCTTCTCTATATTCCATTCTGAGATCCTTTAGTCTATATAAAGGTATATGATTACCATAACCCAACCAAGAATTATCAGCCCATGGAAATCCAGGTCCGATTCCTGGAAACTTAGATATAAGTTGATCTTTATCAAAAGGTATCTGTATTTCACAATATTTCCCTGATACAGTTGTATCTTCGACTATATGATTTAATGAAAGACATTGATGGTAGTTGCCCATATCTCTATAATTGTCCAAAAGCATTCCACGTGGCGCTCTCATACTTGCATCCATATCTGTAAATAAATTAAATTAAATTGATGAATAGAAGAGACTCTGTATAGGATTTCTGTTAGGAGAAGCATACCTTGTCTTTCAAAGATTTATCTGAATTTACATATGGTATTTATTAATTTATTTATTCATTAATCAATCAGGTGTAGTAATGTATACGTTAAAAAAAGAATTAATATCAACAAAAATGCAAATGCAAAGTCGAACATGAATATAAAATAACAGTATCATTAAATATTCATCATCACAGCTCATATACGAAATTCGGAACGAAAAACACACCACCATGATTACTTTTTTTCCGAGCAATACACAGAGTTCATATTATATTGGCGTTTGGAATAGTTGTTCCTTCTTTTGCTAAACATTTATTGGACCAAGCTTCAAGCTTAATATGTCTAATGTTTCACAAATTAATAGTATACATTATGATACTAGTGTGCAAAGTTGTTCATTGCATACGAGGCGGTATTGGTCGCGCGAGCCGTAAGGTGAGCGCGACAATTTAGCCGAGGATGCAATTAACAACGCTCACGAGTTTCATACGACGTTTTTCAACACAAGTTGAGGAAAAAAGCTAATAAAATGCAAATTTTTATTTATTAAAAGAATTAGTAAATGTACAATTTGCGAAGTGATACTGTACAGATTTTGCGGGCATTTTTACGGTTTGAGATATAGTACTGTTGGTATTAGTAGTTTGAATAATGTCTTCATTCTCTTGGGTAAATGTCGGCGATGCTGATACATTTTCATGGAAATTTACAATTTCATTGAAAGATTCGTCGCCAATAGACAGACGATGATCCAAATAACCAACGTCGCGTGAAGTCGACGGTTGCGGTTCATGACAAAATTTCTTTAGCTATTAATTAAACATTAGAATACATTTGTTCGAGAAAAAGAAAGTGCTACCAGACTAAATTAAGAATGCATTGTACGTATATAAAAACGTCTTGTAACAGGGAACAACCGAATTTTATCGGGTTATAAATATTGCACACAAGTGCGTAATGAAATTGCGCACTAGTGTGCAATATCCTAGTTTTTGAGATTAAAAACACGCATGAAACAGCCCCGTTATGAGAACGTGTGTTGAAAAATTATTTTTCTACGATTCTTATAGATTTATGCACATTTATCTCGTTCTAATCGTACCCCCATCGTGATCGCATCGGCATCTATGCAATGTCATCTTGCCAAAGCCGTAATATACGGAACTCATTTCAGCATATTATCTAGAGTTATCATCATGATTAGTGAGTCAATCATTATTTGCCAATCATCGAGCGTTTGCTGCAATACTTCATAGCAGTCAGACAAATGATGTTTCTTGAACATGTTTTCTATTAGGGTATTGTCAACAAACAGATTTTCCGGATAAATTTGAAACCAATCTATATATTCCGTAATATCTATTATATAGGTTGTCAGCTTACAATATAAAGTTAGTAATCCCAGTTATTTGTTTATTAAATCTGATCCTACAAACGAGTTTTTTATTTATTTGATTTTGATTATAATAAATAACATAATTTATTTATTTATTTATTCTTTTTCGCACAACAAGAATCAGATGTACAAAAGGCGGACTTAATGCCTGAGGCATTCTCTACCAGTCAACCTGTAAAATGTGAGAACCATTGTAGACGGTGTACGATTACGGAGAAGAAATAATATTAAAAGACATTATTTATTAACATGACAAATAAACAATTATACAATTATTATAATATTATAACATAATAATTTTTTTTTTTTTTTTTTTTTTTATGTTTAATAGGCTGGGCGTTTGACCTCAATCACGCCTGATGGAAAGCGATGATGAGGTCTAAGGTGGAACACGCTCGCCTAGAAGATGCTTGTTCACTCTGGCTTTGAAGATATCCAGACTATACTGATCGGGGAAAACAGACCCCGGCAAAGAGTTCCACTCCTTAGCTGTTCGCATAATGAATGTGGAAGCAAAACGCTTCGTGCGAATGGGAGGAATGTCAACAACATAAGGATGAAAGCTCACACCGCGCCTGGTCGTCCGGTGGCGGAAAGGAGCAGGTGGGATCAAATTGTGTAAAACTTCCGCACACTCACCAATTATAAAGCAAATAAATAACATAATAAAGCCTTTAAAAATATAATCTGAATTTGTGTTTCAAGTCAGATTCTAATTGACAACTCTGTAAAAATACAGAGAGAAAAAAAATGTCCTTGCTAATGGAGATCTTTTCATTACAAGGTCTCCTGCCGTAATAGACACAAAATAGTAAACACACGTAATAGATACAAAAGTCATTGTATAAATTCTATTTGAATATTATAATTTATTTTTTGATTTTAATTTTGATTGACAGCATTGCAAACACTGAACCATCACTTCAGAAATAGGTAAGACGAAGGTACATCGATCGATCGATCCTAAGGCCCCCTACAACGCCAGAGGATGGCCATCGCTGAGGTTTTAGTGGGTAGGCCTCCCCCTTCTGGGGAGGAGAGCCCCACATAACCACCGGCTCTCCGCAGCCGGGGTATGCAATTCAATGCATTTTCCTCAGCGTAACAAAAAAAAAAAAAAAGGTAAGACGAAGGTATCAAAGTAGAAAATCTGAGCATCAGAGTCTGTGCTCCTGTTTACTTACATTCGGATCTAAGTTGTTCATCACCAACTATATAACCAACTTGCTTTTCACATTCCTTATAGTCTAAAACGTTTTCATACAGATTTAAGTCCATTGCGTCATTCCAATATTTATTATCGGCAGAAACAACAATCACGAAAATCACGTCAATAATCACATAACTAGACACTGAGGGCATTTTTCAGACTTATTACTATCCTATATTTCAGTATATATAATATAATACAACTAGCAATGGAGATAAAATAAATGTATGTTAAAGGCGTAAAGGAATATAAATAAAAATATATATCTAATCGTTCGATCATTGCTTGAAATGCATAAGATATGAGCATTCGAGCTCCGGGTTGTGATCAGATAAGATGTAAATGGTAAGTTCGTAGCTATGTTTTTTTTTTCTGGAACTAACAGTCATAATAAAGAATTTGTAACAAAATAACATTGAAAATATTATAGCGGTCAGAAAGACAACAGTCTTTTTCAACTCTCTCTGCAAAAGGTCCAAAAGAACTTAGATTCTAGTTCTAATGCAAATGGCTAACCTTTATGAATATGGGCTACTGTGTGCCAGACGAATTATGATCTTATTGTCTTTTATTATGTCTTATATGCCGAAGCCTTTATTGCTAATATTACCCAAACATTTTATGTTACTAAGTTAAAGTAAACACATATTCGTCATTATTCGGCGTCACAATGCCGTAATATGATATAGGTTCAATAAACGCGATTATTTTTTATCATGTAATCAAGGTCATTACAAATCATATCTTATTTAATATTGAGGATACCACTTTGTTAGATTGTGTGATGATAATAAACTGATTGACATATTTAGAACAGCACAGATATTTGAGGACATCAGCTTATTTCCATAAATATGAAAATATGTTAACAAAATATTTCAATCAGACAGCATTCGATCCCGCTGCCTTCAACATATCGTGTGGATGCTTTAAGCAACTGCATTCTTCACCTTTTTCTTTGTTAATTCAAAATAAACTACATGATAGATATCTCGAAAGCTTTGGATAGGGTTTAGGTACATGGCTTGCTTGCCTATAGACAGCTCTTCTAGCCATTGCTGTTGCGTTTTCGGTTTTCAAAATGACAGATTTTTTTAAGGCTGTCATTGAATAGCTCGTCTGAAGTTATCGCTATCAACATCAAAGTTCCTCAGGGTACGGTTCTGTCCGCAATACATTCTACTCCATATTAATAATATGCGAAAATCTGGCATCTTAATGTATGTCAAAAATATGCTCGCTTGGGGATAAGGTTTCAGCATCAGGAGATCGTTTACAATTATTAATAATAGGAAGTATTGTTATTAAAAAGTGTCAGTGGCATTGTCGTCTCAATACTGGCTTTCTAATTGGGAAGCCCAGGGTCGATTGTACAACCCCCTTGGCGAAGGCTCGGCCGATTAAGGTCGAGCTGGCCCGGGAGCGTGTGGCGGTAGAATCGCGAAAGCGCACCCCGCCACGCGCCCCGATATGGGCTGGAAGGACACCGGGGGGTTTTTAGTGGATAGGCCGGTCCTTTACCGGAGAGCCCCACTCACGGCCGCGCCTAGCCAGCGCGGTGACAAGGTGCATAAGGTGCACTTTCCCCCCGCAAAAAAAAAAAGGGTCGATTGTACATATTGTTTTTTTTTTTAATCTTAGAATTTTATATGCACATTAAACCCTACGTTCCTACGGCGAAGAAAGAAATCGTGAGGTAACTTACATGCCCCTGCGAAGAAATTCAAAGGTGTCTGTGGAGTCACCCATTCCGCACTGGGCCAACGTGAATCCTAGAGAAATAAATCCTAGTGGCTATAACTTAGTTGGGGTAAGATTGAATGGTTCCTGTGTTATATATATATATATATATATATATATATATATATATATATATATATATATATATATATATAATTGGATTAGGCTCACAAAAATCTTTTAGCTAAGTAGCTAGATGCTAAATAAAATCAAGCAGTTCCGAAAGGGCTCCAAGTTAATTAGATTTCAGCATGACGTGAAAATATACTACATGCAGGCGAACCTAACAATAACGTAAAATCGCCAAATTGAGCGTGCTCAATTAAAACATGCAGAGTTACAAGAGCTATAACTTTTGCCGGCCGATTTGCTTGCTCCCGTAATTATCGGCAGCATTACTCCTGAGTATAATGTCTCATTGTTAATTGTTAGCCGAGGGATATCGGAGGCGGATCTCTTTGGGACTGTCCGCCTTATCTGTGTAAGAGGTTGTGCGCTGCCGACCGGTAAAGGTGGCTGTTCACTGTGCGACCTGTTTAGAAATAGGAGCTTTTCTTTTGTGGTACTTTGATTTGTTTTAGTCGCAATAGTGAGTATTTTGTAATATTATAGACTTTGTCAGTCTGATTTGGCATAATAAGTAAGAATCAGACAAGGACGTCTCAATTCATCGTGGCTTGAGTAATCGATTAATAAATGACTGTTAGAAAATTGTGAATAAATTTTGGGATGGGTTTGAATATATAAATATATACTGTCAGTATATAAATATATACTGACAATTACATAACTATGACATCTTCAAAGGAAGACTTGGTTATTGTTAACTATCCAATGCTTTGGAAAGAAAGGGAGTAAGAGTAACTATTAGCAAAATGAAAACAATAAAAAACAGGTGGAATTGTAATTTTTTGATTGGAACTGAATGCTTAGATTAAGAGAACGCATATTATACAAGAGATAAGTGTGTCAAATTTTTAGACAGTAGTAGCAGAAAATAAAATAAATGCGCCCCTGAGCGTCTTCGATACTAGTTAAACATTATCGAAGAAATATTAAAGCTTCTAATTCCTCCGTTTATGTATTCCTACTTTTCTTTTCGCACACCAACCAATCTACGCGGGTAAATATGGAAATATAAGCATGTAATTAGTATTAATGCGATGGGAAAGAGAGCTTTGAAAAGGGAAACACTGGCAACTTGGCAACTGGCAATAGAAAAGAAACTACGCTACTACATAGTAGAGTAAGAAAAAAGTATGGTGTATATAAAAAAATTGTGATAAAGAAATGAAAAGCAAATGCCAACTCAACTAAGGGTCACGTGGAAAGGATGAACAAAAAATCTGAGAAGTAATGAAGATAATCCAGGTCAATGGTTAATTTACGAGAGTTTAGGTAACTAGAAAAGTGTTTTTAGATAACATTTGATTTTAGAGTTTTATGCTTTTTGTTCAATATGATGTCCGCGGCCACTTTCTATCATCGCACCACTCGCCCTCGACAGGCAGTACATACTCACACACTGGAACCTAAATGGTCCCGTACAGTACAGTTCCAGAGGAATTTCCTCCCGCGTACATTTCGTTTGTGGAATGAGCTCAATGTCAAGGTTTTACCGGAGGGCTACAGTATATGGTTCTTCAAAAGGGGAGTAAATAGATTTTAAAGGAGGAGGAGCGCAAGTGACACCCCTGGTCATCAGGCGGGTAGACCTGTTTATTATCATTGTGGTATAAAAAAAAGTAAATAATATCGAAATGAACTACACTCATTTGTTTTATTTATACTTAGTAAATGTTCATAAATGATATGAATAGAAGTTATTGATTATCAGTGTAATTTCAAAATGTTCACAAATATATTATCGATGAAGATAAAACAGTTACTGTTTTATCTTCATCGCTTACTTATCGAAAACTTGCCATAGTAAATGTGTTATCAAATTTTCCATGATAAAACACATTTTGTTCTTATCATATGCGGAATCTATCGCTCTGCTACTCAATGTTAACCAAATAAAAACATATTTGTAACACTTGTTATGTTTCATATGGTACATTTATGTAACACTAAATGTTACATAAAATGATGAGGTTAATGGACGTAGTTGATCACAAATGACAACTTGCGGATACGGAATTGAAATAAGAGCAAGAGGATCAATAATAGGATATTTTCTACCGTGACTTTTTTTTTTTTTTTAATTAAAGTTTAACGGCCTTGGATTACAATTCCATGCAGCCAACACATCATTATTTTACATGTTTTCACAAAATATAGCTATTTACAATTCAAGAAAGGTGTTCGTAATGTATTTGTACAAGGCTCCATAGCATTTTTCATGTTTCAATATAGATCTACCGTGACTTCAAAAATCATAACGTCAAAACTATAAAAGTTCTTATTTCAAAATGTATTGCAGAGTCGTGAATGCCTAGCTTTAACAGTTCATTTGGCTTGCAATTAGCACTCACTATAATAAGCGAAATGCACCGGTATACCTCAAGCGTACGAGTCTCAAGAATGTTTTCAACGTACGGAGTCGTTTCAAGCAAATCATTTAAATACGGTAGCAGGTCCCATATTAGCTCGGTGATTTGTCTGGTATCGATTTGCTTTATTGAAGTCCACAGCAAGACCATTTAAGCACTTGCTTATTAAATTCACCTTAAAAGATCGGAAAAACAGAGGCCGATATTATTAGCTTCAGTTTCGAAAGGGAAGTATAAGATGAATTAGACATTAAGGATTCTGGTTTACAAAAAAATATAAAGCCTGAGTCTGAATAAATCTATTATCCTGTTATTTTTTTGTTGTTGCTAGTAATAGATCCTAAGAATGTCCTAAGAAAGAAAGAGTAATTCCCTTTTAAAGCCTCGTTTGAAGTTAGACATATAAATAATAAGGCTCAAGATAAAAATTTCCTGCGGGGCCAGAGATACGTATGGACTCTGCTGCGGTGGCGATGGAAAAAAGGTGATGAAGGCACCATTAAATAGTTCCTCAGACCACTCTCCTTAAAGAAAGGTATAGGAAACACATATATTAGTTATATCTGGGTTTCCTATAGCTCTCTTCTTCAAAAATAAAGACCTTGTATACGAACAAGGAAACATGATAACACCTGTTCGGAAATTGGGACAGCCTTCTTGAAAAAAAACAGGCAAAAAATTATGAAAATCTAAAATCTTTTTTATTAACCAAAATCATTATATATAACATGGAAAATTTCCACATAATATAATTAGGACGATTTTTTTATAATACTCTAGAAGTGACATTCATTATAAAGTGCAAAAAACGTGCGAACTGGACTAGCGGGCTGATGTTCGTTTATTCAAAATAAAAAAAAACGAATTCTTTCTAGAGCATCATCTGCAACCCAGCCAATCTAAACATTGTCGAAGGGCTGCCATATGCGCTTATTGGCTGACTTGCAATGACTGCTGCAAAAAGTCGTTGAAATCGTTTCTTTTCAAATTCTACGAAAATCAGCCCCTGTACTGTGGTTACAACAATTCATTGTCGTTGTTGTTGCCCCACGTCTTACTCTAACTTACGTAAACACAGAAAAATTACAAAGAGAAACTTAGAAAGGGCTGTGAATTATACATTTTTTTCGAAAAACGTTGCCCCTCCCAGGCTACTTTTGACATTTGCACCTCATCTATACTAATATTATAAAGAAGTAAAGTTTGTGTGTTTGTAAATTGTAAGGGTAATATCGGGATCTACTGAACCGATTTTAAAAATTATTTCACCAATAGAAAGCCACATTATTGCGGAGTGTCATCATCATCATCATCAACATCATCATCATCATCATCGATTTTAAAAATTCTTTCACCAATAGAAAGCCACATTATTGTTGAGTGTCATCATTATCATCATCATCATCAGCGGACGGCGCGCGATGGCTTCGGGTTTAATTCAGTTCGCTTTCGTGCTCGCTTCGGGGATTATTAATATTATGCCCAACGAAGTGGGCGCGGTCAGCTAGTATGTAAAATATGTCAATATAGTGGTTTTTGCTATCTACTAATATATCATAATAAAGGATAATTGGTAGTCACGTTATTAGTTATAGTGTTAGTAGCTATTGTGAAGTACTAATGTAGAATTGTAGTTAGTTTTATTTTGTTGATTTACTTTAAATCATCGTAAAGTTTATCTATTGATCGCCGCCTTTAAGATAAAGAAAGTTTGCTACAGATAATTAATATGTTACTTTTGGATCACTGCTACCTAACGCTAGATCATCCATGTTTTAACACATTATGAGTTATAATGATCTTAGCGTAAAATTAAAAAGAAACATAGAGATGAAAATATATCAAACTTACAAATCTTTGAAATGAGATTTTTGGATCTTAATTTCGAATAAGATATAAGGAATATATTCTCGCAAATCACGGCCCTCTCATTCCGAAAATATGTCGGGGCACAGACAGCGAAACGCTTAAATGCCCTGCAAAAATAAACAAAAGTCGAAACAGACCATCTAACGCGTTTTGCATATGTAATGCCTCGTTTTCAAATCTGATTGCCAATTTCGACATCCGAGCCCAACGGTAGTCATCATGGTGTTGGTAAAATGTTGGTTGCCATTATGCATCCGTAGGCGATACGTTTATAAAATTATCTCCAATTTTTAAATTCACGCGAAACGTATTAGCTTATGCAGGTCGTTTTAGGTTGTAATCTATTTATTGTGCCAATTCAGGATAGTAGTAAACTGTACTAAACTGATTGATTTGGTCAATAAAATATTATTAGATTTGACGGGTATACTTGACTCGACCTTCTTACAATATATCACCTAATTGGTCCAAATATGCTCGTCTAGGTAGTTCCCTACTAACAGGCCCGTTCAAATTTGCCTTAAATTTCTGCCGTCAGTCGTTATTCCTTTGGACAGGGTGATGTTTAAATAGTACATTACGATATTAGTGCGTCGGCGGAATTTCAGACCAAGCCGAAAGCGAGGGCGTAATTGAGTCGAGCATGTTATAACCAATACGCACGTATATCGTAAGACGTATTTTAATACTTTTGCGAGGAAACAGAAAAAAAAACATTTAAATAAACTCAATCTGTGAACGCACACTGTTGTTTTCCCGCCATTTTAACGCGCTGCCTGTAGACTGGCGCCGTAGGTACGGCAATTAGATCGATTTTTTTTTATACTACAACGGTAGCAAAAAGGCTTACGGCCTGCCTGATGGTAAGCAGTCACCGTCGCCTATGGACGCTTGCAACACTAGGGGCATCACAAACGCTTTGCCGACCTTTTTAAAAACCTATTTACTCCCTTTTTGAAGAACCCCATACTGTAATCCCCCGGGAAAGCCTCTGCAGGGAGCTCGTTCCACAATCGGAGCGTGCGCGGAAGGAAATTACGTTGAAACCGCACTGTGCGCGACCATTTAGGCTCCAGCATGTGAGGATGAACACCCTGCCGATAGCGAGCGGTGCGAAATGGCAAATAATACTGTTATGGAATTTGTATGAACTGATGAACTTAACTATTTGCTGTGGTAACACACGCGTTTTTTATGACCCGCTTTATATATTTAAAACCGGTGGAATTACATCAGCTTTACGAGCAAAGGTGTTAAAAAATAATAAGCACTATATGAAGCACACCGTGGTTTTAATATTAACTATATTCATGAACGTTCAGACTTGAATTTTCGCTCAGCTAGTTCTCTAGAGGGCGTCAGTTTGACATACGATCACAATTAATATCGCACTGTCTAAAGAAAAATGGAAGCGGGCGCTCTATGCGTTTTTAATGAGAACCTTGCCGTACATTATGGCTTGAAAAATAGTTCTTACTAAACTAACAATTAAAGTTTTAAGTAGGCGTAGTTAGCCAGAGGCGATGGCTTAACTTGATGAGATGTTGCTACTGACAACGGTAGAACATTTGTTCGGTACATACCGACAAGGGTAACGAACCTATGAATGCAATTATAATTATCAGAGAGACAAGAACGCTATTTATAAAATTGAATGTCCACTATAGCGTAGGCCGAGACATAGATTCATTAAGATCTGTATCGGTTCAGGTATCTTATTATATTTTGTTTCGTTTCTTTAATGATATCTATTACTTATTTTATTATTTTTTATGTGAGTTCGTGAATAACGAAAATTGTGTTTTAATAGAAATTCCCTTTGAAGAGGATATGAAACTTTCTAGTACATCGTACGAAATATTATCATCAGCATCGCTGCAGCTGAGAAACAGTGCTATATATATATATACCTTCCCCAAGGACCTCTATTCCGATTGGTCCTGCGCTGCTAGCATCCAGCGCCTTATTACTTTACTTTCACAAAATCGCCAAACGCTGCAATTTCCGGCATACATAATATGTCTGCCCATCCTTCACCAGCTCTACGAGCAATTTTTTCAGCTCACTAACACTTAAAGTTCGCGATTCATCGTTGTATTGCGGTGACTTTGATTCTTCCGTGAATTTCATAATTTCTTATAAAGAAATTTTAAGCACCTCTTCATTGACTCCTCTTTGTACTTTGGTTGACTTTTAATCCCCTCAGAAATGGCATTGTAAAAGGCCAGGTCAGTTCCATATGATATGATTACAGTTGATGCAAGCAGTTAATGTACGGTAACAACACGCACGAATCAAAGCTTTCGTCTTGAGGCACCGCGATAAGTGAGCCGAGAATATCTCCCGAACGCTGCCCAGCTAAGCTGCAATTGTGGATGTCCTAGACCTGGAAGGAACTATGGAAATTAGGATTGCAAAGGATTGACATGATCCTCTGATATTTATAATTGCTAAAGTGGAGACTTTCTAGAGCTATTATTACTAATTAACAGAGCTTCATGCCCTTAATACCTTATTTTATTATTGTTTTGTTTTAAATTTATTTTGAACAACCAAATAAAACACGATTTTACACATATGACGCAAGCCATCATTTAAGATTTATCTCCCATGATTAATGACATTAGGAAACCATAGTGGTCAGTTGGGCATTCAAGGATGAATGATTTCAAATTCAAATTTGCACCGGGGGCTATTCGGGAGCGAGCTCGTCTAATTGCTCTCCGACAGTCAAATTAAAAATTCATTATGCTGGCTTCGAATATCAGGCTTTCTTAGTATCGTAGAGAGCAAAAAATGAATTTAGGTTTAACGAGTTATGCAATTCCTTCCTGGAAATCCATCCATGACGTTGGGGTCTTTCAACTTCATAGATATAACAATAAGGATTATGGAACTTAAGTTTTAATGCAGGTTTTAAAAAAATGTGTATTGATTATCAATAAAATTCATTGAAATTTTTTAAAGTTTTCCTTATTATTTTCTTGTAAATATGACTTTTATTGATTACTAGCAGGTGCCCGCAACTTCTCCTACACAGGATTAACGAGTAGCTTATATTAACAAAATACTATATTTAAATGTAGAATCTGTCATTCTTGTATATGTTCATTATAATAGCAATAAATAAATAATAATTATATATTATTTAATGTTTATGTTTTCTCATTTTGCAAATTTGTTGTCAAATATATTTGTGTGTAGAATATAATGGAGTGGAGATAAAGAGAAGCGAATTGCTATGATGGCATTACACAAAGAATACAATTTTTGAAACTCCTTCTGCTGTATATTAGAATTAAATCTTTGCGTACCTGGCTATTGATAGGTGCAACAAAACCTTTTCCGTTTGTAATAAAAAAAGAGTTCACCCAGTGTCTTTATGAAAAAGACGAAATGAGTAAGAGAATGGATTCGAAGAAATCCGTTCAGAAATAAAGGTAGCGTAAAACTAGGGCGTGTATTTCAAAAGATTATTTAAGAACTTGTAGCCTATATATATAAGGACTAGTCATTACTTAAATGATAAGTCTAATCATAACAACTACTTAAGAGGTACACAAAAGGGGGTTACAGAAAAAAATATTTACGGATAAGATGTTTAAGCGTCTGGAATATTCAACACATTACACAGTGATCACACAGATATCCAATCTGAATATAGTGATAGTTTGGTGAAGGAAGACATGAAGGAGTGACTAAGTCTTACTTTTATTAAAAAGTTCTCAAAACAACGGCATATGTATAAATATAGTATAACCAAAAATTGTCCTTCCAGCAAGACACGAGAGATATATATCGATGCACTCAACCTTGGTTTTTGATTTATGGAGAGTGTCAGAGAGTATTACTTGCTCTAATCGCCATGATAATGTGAAGTCCCTAAGGCAATCTATAGGATTGGCAGTGAAGACTTTTCGCGTGGATAGAGTGCAATGTCTGGATAATTGACATTTAAAGGACTACTACTTCTACTCTTATCTACATTTAAAGCACTGTATTGCAGTCTATAGGTACTCCAGAGCTGGTTATAGTATACTTTTCCTCGAGTGTGAAAAATAATTGTACCAAGTAGGGGAGCGAGGGGCTTGTTGTAACAGTTTTCATTAAAACTAATATATCTTGAAATCTATTGATTAAATTTCTACTAAATAAAGATGGATGAATACTGTAACTCTTCCTCTACCAAATCAAGTAAAAATAATACCATAACTATTGGTCATTATTTTACAATCAATTATTTTCTAGAAGAAGTGCGGTGTTACAACTTACCTCGTGCTTGGGGCAAGTAGTAACGACAAAAAAAAACGACAATAATACCTCTAATCATTTATTCTTTGTTTTTTTTTTTTTAAAAATTGACATCTTTCTAAAGTAAGTATCACGTAATTCTTATCAAAAATCAACTCAAATACATTTTTTTATTAATCAACACTTAAAAATTAAGTAATTAACAGTTTTATGTAGTTAAACACTACTTATAATCATCATGGCACTTTTAAATCACAGTAAGTAATTAAATTATTTAAGGTATGCTCGTAATTATCTCTTCTTAATAAAATTTTGGAACCAGTCAGTACCAGCCATGTTATTTTGATGCCAAGAAGGAGGAATGTTTTTAGCACTAAGCTGCACACCGCATTGGTGAGCTAGTTTCCTTACTTCTATAGGAAGTAGTCCAAAATATATATCGGCGCACTTGAGTAGGTACGAAGCTATCTTATCTTCCTCTTCTGCAGTAAATACTTGTCTAGGCTTAACATAACCAACTCTTAATCTTTCATTATTCTTCTTTTTCTTTATGTATCTATAAAGAGAGACGTGACATAATCCGAAAGTCTGACTAGCTTTCCGAATACTGCATTTGTTTTCTAAAACTTCAGCTGCCGCTAACTCGTACACTTCTTGGCTTTGTGTTGCCCGCTCTGACTTTCTTTTATACACTCTCATTCTAAAACAAAAGAAAAAAGTAGGTATCTACATCATAACTTGGGGCATGTTGTAACACGTTACAACAAGCCCCGGGATTTTGTTACAACTAACCCTATGGTATGATTTTCAACATTTATCAAGATAACTATTTAAACAATTTAGCAATCATAAAAACTGTTACACACTATCAGAGATAGATAAATTTGAATGGAAATAAGATATAGAAAATTTGAAATTAGTCGATATTAAATACGCAAACCGAAATTTTACGACAGTACAATTTTATATTACCTGGCAGAAATGAAGCACGTGCACACTTCCGCTCACTGCGCCGGCCGGCGGGACATTGGCTATGGCAACATGATGCGGCGCGGTTTATAGGTTAAATCGAGTCAAAGAAATACGTTAATAGCGTTTAAGATCCTAGTGAAAAGGGCCTGTTACTACTTACCCCTGTTACAACAAGCCCCTCGCTCCCCTATCGTTAAAATCCATTGAGTAGTTTTTGTTTCTATAACGGTTATACAGACATACAGACAGATAAAAAATTTACTGATTGCATTTTTGGCATCAGCATCGATCCCTAATCACTCCCTCATAGTTATTTTGGAAATATATGTCATGTACAGAATTGACCTCTCTACAGATTTATTATAAGGATAAATAAATCGTAGAATTCAATTGTCATTGTTTGTAATAGGAAATTTGGTATATACAAAATGGAACAACCAAAATTGTAAATATTCAACAATCTCGAACGTTACGTCATTTTTAATAAAGTTAAAAATCGATCGGAGGAAACGACCATAAGGGTAACCTGAGGTGATACTGGCTGTATACCTCAAAGAAATTTAAGCGTCAGTAAAGGACAGAGGATCATAATCGGTGGCATGTTCTTTATAGTTAGCGTGCCGGCATGCGCAGCCTGCTCTCGCCTCGAGGCCGGAAGAGGACAGAATAAAATGCACTCTGACAGGGCTGTCTTTGTAAATATTTTCTACGTTTACTTCGTTTAGTCGTCTTACGAAAAAATATGTAGGTTCACGTTTAAACTGCTTTTATATAACGTCTACAATGTATTATGAGATCCACGCCCCAAATAGTATAAATGTTATTACAAAAAAAAATATCTATAGGAAACATTGTTTCATTTAAGTTAGAAAACACTTCATAAGTAGTTTGTAATTAATGTGTGTTTGTGTGGCGTGTATTTAATAGTTAGTTTGTCTCCCTTCTGAGTTTGTCAAATGACTTGTCTTGGCGAATCTTAGCACTACGGAAATTACTCCCGAATATAAGATCTGAGGCTGCCAGCTGAAAACTGAATCAATATGCAACCCCAAATCCTTCACACTATCAATTAAAGGAATAATTTGATTATCATAAATAACGGAACGAAGATTCTGAAGCGAGTGAGTCTTGACATTATTCTAAAGATGATGGAAGAAAGAAGAAAATAACAGAAGAATAGATGGAGTATTAGGCGGATTATCAAGGAATTCTCCAATGTACAAGAATATTGAATTTTTGAAGTAGTTAATATTAAAAGGTAGTAGTTAATTGATAAAAAAAAATTGTACAAATACTATGTGTCAAGCAAGTTCTGTGATTTCTCAACAAGATCATTTCAAAATGTTGCATCTTTTTTATACGTGAATGCATTAAGTTTTTGACATCACACGTTAATAATCACTAAGCATAAAAATATTGTTAGGTAATGTAAGTGAGCCTATCTCAATTTCAATACAAAACAATTGGAAAATAAATTGGAACAAGACAAATTTTGACGGCAACCCTATTCTCAGCGCATGCAAAACGAGACGCGTAACGCCGGGAGCTACTCACGCGCATGGCAGGCATAAATTTAGGTAGCCACCAACAACATAAAACCTTCAATAATATACGTTTAATAATAACACGAGACTGCGTTTATGGTGGAACCATAAACAATAGACAATTTATAATAAGACACAGGCAGAGACCATCTGAGAGTGATAATATAATCTTGCTTTTAATCTCAGTTTTCTTTATATAACGAGTATATATAGATGATACACATAATAGAAATAGAGGATTCAAAGGTCTTCTAGGTTCAGAAATATGGTAAAATCTATTGCATATTTTAGCTTTAGGTACTAAGAAAGAATTATCTGAAGAAACGGGCAGTTGTCAACTGCCAAAAGCTATTAAAGCGAGGATGAAAATGCTGTCGTGAAGAATTATAGCTGAAGGTTGTGACATGTGATTTATAAGGAAATACTACAGTTCGAACAATGGTGGTAGAAGCATTAATTTCGGTACTAGCTTTCTTGCCTTTTGGACGCATTCACTAGTTATGCAGTTAATATATTGTTTTCAAAGTGTCGCCGTCTGTGTCCCGGGTTTGGTGGGAGCAGATGATTATATGATGAATACGAACTTCGTACCCTAATTATGGTAATAATATTTATAAAATAATTTAAATATATATTTCTATCAAAAATATTTAATTATGTGTAATACTTGTATATGAATGTCTATCCGTTACCCTAGATCCCATAACTTAAGTCTTTTAGCCTAGACTAAAGTAAGCACTGCAATGCTTACTTTGGTCTAGGCTAATAGTGTAAGTGTAAGATGAAATACTTATAAAAATGAAAATATTATATTACAAATAATCAGAATTATGAACCGAAAAGTGATCAATTATAGTGACTTATAGTAAATGTAGCTTCAGTTAGAATCGCAGCAAAACTACAAGTTATAGAAGAATATGCAACACAAAAGAAGAATGCGAACTTGTGATGTAACATTATGACATCTAATAACCTAACTGCTATATTTTACTATTGAGACCGTAATAAAGCAATACGAGCACTGCTGCTTTGCGGCAGAAATAAGTAAGGGGAAAGGTACTCGAGCAACTGACCTTATACTGTATAAAGAGTCTTCCTCTGAATTTCCAGTAATTCACTCAGTAAACTGTGTTTACTGAATGAATTCTTACAACCAAAACATACTACGTTTTCTCTTACAACCAAATAACGAAACTGGTAATGACAATCAATCTAAGACAAACATTTTCTCTATAAACACAATGATTCCTACAATTTTGCTTTTGTTTCAAGAATTACGAACCTTGAAAATTATTGGAGTAATCCATGTTATTGGCATAATCTAACAACAAGAAGTTCTATAGATATCGTGAAGATCGTAATATCTTAATTTGATAAATAAAATAGGTCTTGATTTAAGTCTCCATATTTCTGATCTTCACGAAGATGGTTACGATCAGTTATAACTTTGCTGTCATAAAATTTTAACATAAAGACGTATTGTTTGTGGCTGTTATTTAGGTTACTACCGTACTAGACTTTCTTTCTTGACTTACAAAATCAATACTCCAACCAATAAATTTTCAAAACACTAACTTTCGTGACGAAACGAGACATTTCTTTAAATAAAACAACAAACAAACCCATTGGTTAGTTATTTCTAATTACATTCCACCTCATTTGAATCCTTTGACGTAATGAGCTCAGAATACAGATGATCCGGCGAGTCCCGTCAATGAACAATACCGGCCTTAAAATTTAACATGACTACGAAAATTTATCCCAGCACATATTGAGTCAAAATTAATGACGAATAAGCCGACCGGACATGTGACGGCGTAATCCGCTTAGCGTCGCATCAGTGGAGGATCGTTCGGAATATACGGAGTGGAACCATGCAATATCATTTCGTATCGCACTCGTAAGAACTGGTAATGAGAACATTTTATCCCTACTGATAATTTAAACGCTAAAGTTTGTATGGTATATTTATAATTTTTTCACATAAAACTACTGAAAGGAAATTTTGTTACAATTTATAAGGATACACGCCACGCTAGTTAAAATACTAATCCTGCGGAGACGAAGTTGCGGTTGGTTAATGTATAAATAACCAAAGCAATAACATAGCAACGACATAGCGAAGTGATAGAAATTTCAGATAATCTTACAGCAAACTGAATGAAAACGAGTTCCCAATATTGGAGCAGGTTGAAGTTATGATATTAATGGTAAAAAATATATAACGGAATATATCATCAATGATTCAACACAATTAAAAATGTTTCTTGGTCAATTGCCAAAGCATCCATAATAAATCAAATTATTAGATGACCAAAATTATGAAGTCAAAAAACAGAACCCCTGAACATGCATCTATTTATGCAATGCAATGCAGAAGCGTAGTCGAACAACAGTCAAAACTTCCCCACTCCCCAGTATCCTTACCAGATCTGACCTGATGGATGGATGGTTGGAATAACAGTCGGGAAGAAGTCAACAAGTGCAGAACGAACAATGACCCAATTCCTAGGCTAAATGTGTATAAAAGCCTAGATAAACTTATTAACCCCTCGAACTTACCACAACTGCGTACCTACAATCTTAAGTCTAGTCATTGTTTGTTAGTTGGTTTTTAAATTAAATATATTTTTAGTCTTTATCGCATCGATATTATAAATAGGTAACTGTAATGTGTATACCTCGCAAAGTAAAATATGATTTTTTCGTTGTTCACTTAATGTCACATTTATACGATTTTGCATTATTGAAGAATTTATGTAATACGTAGAAATATTTTCAATAAACTTAAATTTATTTTTATTTTATTTAAATGAATAGTAATTCCGAAATAAAAACATCGATAGAGAGAGACAGTCAACGTATGTTTTCATTGACCACATTGACATAATCTCTTTTTATAAAGTGTATTAACGCCCTTTGAACACATTTGGCAGGTAAAATTTCAATGGATATGATTTTTAAATATATGCTGCGATAGACCATATAATTGAGTATGTGTATTTGTTAGAGAAATGTATGTTATGGCTTCAAAAATTTTGATGATGTAAGTATAGCAATAAGTGATGTGAGTGATTTCTAATTTCAAGTCAAAAGAATCTTTGAGACACTTATTTCAGGAAAATAAAATAACGACATTAACAAGTCGGTAGATTCACTCGTATTTGATTTATGATTAGAACAAACATATTTCATGCATTAAGGACAAAAAATAAAAATATACTCGCCCAAAATTCTCTACTAAATAGAAAAGAAGAAAGTGTTCTTTAAGTCGATAGTTACTTAAACGATAACATTGTTTGGACTTAATTTTCTACGATGTAGATGTTGCTCGTGATGGCTTTAATACTACCACTGATACTGCAAATTGTTAAGTACGTGTATACTTATTAAACATACGATGCTATACTTGTTCCTCTTACGACAACGTATACTGACAAAATAACAGTCATCGAATCTTGTAATAGAAGTTGGAGTAAAAGCCTGTGATTCGATTTTCCAATTGATATCTTTGCAGCAATACAGAAAGAAAAAAAAATGACTGCTGTTTTCTTACTGGCTTTTCGGAGGTCGTAGATTTGTCAATTAATGCTGTTAATTGCCGTTCAATCATAAAAGTAATTATTTATATGATTGAACGTCAATTAACGGCATTAATTGACAAATCTACGACTGTCATCATATTACATAAGCAAAAAATAGTTATCATTAAAGACTAAAGCTAAAATTACTTTGATAAAAGTAATTATTTATTTAAGTTTAATATTTTAGCTGTACTCTTTAATGATAATTACTTTTTGTTTATGTAATATGTTGACAAACAAGACTACCCACCTGATTATAAGTGGTTACAGTCGCCTATTGTACGTTTGGTTTATGTAAGATTCGTAACACATCTGCAACCATAGTGTACGGTGCCAGCATGTGACATAAAATGGAATGTCGCAGTGTCCAGTAATTTCGCGACCTATAATTACCTTTCATAGTGGAACATAGCAATGCTAATATAACTATTTTGCTTGCGGCACAAGTTGTAGAAAAATCGGTGGTATTGAGAGTTGGCATTTAAAAACGACTTATTTTTTTCAAAATCAAAAGTAACTTTCTAGATATTATGACTTTATAGAACGCTCTTTTGAATAGTCCAAATTGTTTTTTCCTACCACCCATTCAGGTCGAATTTTTTAGCTAATAAGAAGAATGGGTGCAAGAAACTTATCAAGTTTATCAAAATTAATAACAACATTTACAATAAATTATGTCGTTACCATAGAACGAACATATGTGTTTACAATTTTTACAGAAGAACACATATTTCCACTTTAGAATGTAATTTCTTCAAATCAACACCAAGCATTGGCATCATTTAAATATTCATTGATTTTGGAATAGCCCTTACTGATTAGCGTATTTTTAACATGTACCTTGAAATTATGAAAAGGCAATTCAACTACACTTGTTATAAAAATGTATACCTACATTTGCGCAAAAGCGAGCCTGTACGTTGAAACGGTAAGTTTAGTTTTATTTCATGTGTTTTATTTATGTTTTCAATAATAAATTTACAAATAAGTAAACTACTTGATGTTAAAGAGTTACAGTTATCTTTAGTAAACGTCGTTTAACTGAGATTCGTAACAAATCTAATAGTAACCCCCACAAGGACCACAGTGCAGGTAAATCACGAAATATCGTGATAAAATAATCGACATTAACATAAACCAATACCATATAATTTCAGTTTCGCAAATATCAAAAATAATAACCAAACATCAAAAATATCCATTCATGTCTATTCAAAGTTCAAAAAAATATTATCTATAGGTGATGTCTTACCAATAAGGTCAAAATCGCATTAAATGCCAACAATAGCGCACCGGTAACGCACGATCCGCGGGAGGCAGGCCGGCTTAGACCACGCCTTCACAAGCCCCGCCCGCACTCGTGCGCAGCAGTGACGTGATTTAAGCCAATTTCGGACAATATGCGCATTTTTGTAACCGTCCTTTTATGATGCATGTGTTTTATTAATAATCGAATTTTGATTTGAAAGTGGTGGTGACGATTCGGTTGTTCATGGTACCATAAGATTTGAAGTTATTAATGAAGCTAATTGCAACATTTATCAACTATTCATGCTTGCAGAAAATTTTATCTGTATTTAGTTGTGGAATCATTTCGGTAGTAACAAAAAAATAAGACAAAAATAAGATATTACTTTAAGTTATTATGAAAAAAATGTGTAATTGTAGATTTAATGACAGTTTTTTTTTGTGACAAATGACAACCACAAAAAGTGACAATCATTTATTGTAAGCAAATGAAAATAAATACAGGGTTGAAACATATGACATTCTTTCTTCTTATAGAAAATGAGTGATTTATAAATACGTAATATTTTATTCATAAAACACTATATTTGGGTAGAGGCCAATTACCCTAGACTAAAGTAAGATCTAGGGAGCAGATAGACATACATTTATTATACATATACAAAATATTATTAATATATATTAACAACCATGACTTAGGCACAAATGCTCGTATTCATCACACTAATATCTGCCCCCACTAGGACTCGAACCCGGGACCTGAGAGATTGCGACACCTTGAAACCGTTGTACTAAAGAGATTCTTAAGTTAAATTATAAATTTAAGAAGTTATGTCGTTAACTAACATTATTTTATATAACAAATTGTTTTTTTTTTAATACTAGTTGTTTGTCCCGTATAGTGGGTGCAGTCACAAACACAGAATTTCACATCGACACTCAGCCGCAGCACTCAGACCGGAACAAATATTTGTAGATCACACAAAATTGTCCCGTGCAATTTCCCGTGAAACATATACCCGGTACCGTCACGTGCCGGGTAGATTCTGACCCTCCACTACACGACGATCTTGAGCGTCTGAGCTACTAGCTCAATTTGCGTCGACTCTTTCTCCAACTCTAAAGACCCCGCTAGCTAGCAGACAAGGCATTGTGTGCCTATTCGCGACTTCAGCATAGGTGCTTAAAAAAAAAGGAGGTGTGGCTGTGTTATGGACACGGCCGTTAGTTGTACGTGAATACGTCTCGTAACGGGTAAGTACGCAGCAAAATGGCCTTCAAATTGGCGGGGCTCCCCCTCCACCGCGCGCGATGTGTTACAGTCTTTACTGGGCGTAATAAATTCTTTGATCCTTTAGCTATCCAGTGGTGTAATTGGAATTTGGATGGGGATGATAGATATGTAGCTACAACACTAAACTGTATCCCCCGATTTTGTTATCATTCGATTTTTTGATTTGCGTCCCTATGGAAGCAATTTTAAAGACGTATTCACGTCAAAAACAAGTGCGAGAATGCGAGAACTCGAGCGCCAACTGTCGGCAAATTCGTATGTTGTCATATCATAATAATAAATAATACAAAAATATTTGCTAAAATATATATTAAGGTCATTGGTTTATAATTTGTGGTCTTTTTCGAACAATTAATACAAGTGACAGTATAGTAACTCCTCTTGGACAAGCGCGAGCGCCTTTCTGCAGAAGTCTCACAAAGACTGCAGCCAAGCCTGTAAGTTGTATTTCGAGTAGAGTGCGACTTCCTCTTCCTATGCTCATAGAGTGTCGTACCGCCTAATTAATCTAGAGTAGTAAAAATGCATTTTCACTGTATTTGGCAAGAAGTGTCTTTTAACGAAATAGATTCAGTCGACTCTATAGACAGAATTATAAAGCAAGCAAAGTTAAATCTCTTACTCTGTATGATAACTGATATGTTAATTTGTCGCTTTTTATTTATATAATTGTATAACGTTTTACTTTAATTAAAAGGTGAGATAATTTTATCGAATAGTCATATTTCAAAAAGTCGCCTAAATAAAAACACATTTTAAAAATTTGTTAAAAAAAAAATTAACATCATCGTGAGGTCTATATTTAGTATAGTCTTTGTAGAGTCAACGAAATATTCACTTCAATTTGTTAAAATTTAATACTCTATAAATTAAAAGGTCTACAAATCTATGCAAATCTCTATGTAAAATCTGTATAAGATCTTTGTCTTATAGAGCTTTTACATAGAGATTCTAAATCTTTATTTACGAAATTTTTACTTACGGAGAATCTTTATTTTACGTTATATGAGAACATTTACCAAAAGTGTGTTTAATTAATTATAAACATCACATTAGAATTTCATATTAGCATTGAAACATTGCACAATAAATTGTACAGTAAAGAACTGACATTCTCTGAAAATTATAAAATACTATCTCGTATTATACTCGTACTATAGCTATCTCGTAGTCCTTTCAAGGATAAATCTACATATATGTAAAGTAAGCTTACATCACACTCATCTATATATTTGCATCATTAAAATATATTTAGGATTTTACTTTAATTTAAGTGTTGTTAAAGCAGTTCAGATACCTACAACTAGTATCGTTGGATTGCGGTTTGCGGCAGGTGTGTTTAGGTCGTCGACATTTTCTTTATCATGTGTGACTGGTTTTTTAATTAAAAATGAACCTTATTCAGTTAGTTCTGAGTGTGTTTCTGTTTGAGTATTTTGCTCAGCTTCAGTGTCAGTGATCGTGATGAAGATGCCCGTTTGGGGCAGTTTTGACAGTTGTAGGTATAGTCTTACGTAATTAAGGTTTGTTTTTCTTTCCAGATTATGTGTTTACACTGTCTATTGATGCTTGTTTTTTTTTTTAAATGAGGTCGACTTATATTTATGTTTAAAAAAGTCAAATGTTTTATTTGTCATTCAGCCTGTTATTCGGCCCTTAAGTTTAAATTGATCCATAACAATTGATTCGACCATTTTATTTAATGATATAAACTTATGATGTCCTCGACTCAGCGCTCGTTGTAGCGACGTTTTTTATGTACCCACCATTAACACCAAATATATGCCAAAATTGTATTTTGGTATCGAGTGTGCCTATTATATAATGACAAATTGCTCGATGGCGACATACATAATTTCAATTTAAGTTTAAAAATCAAATTAAAATGTTAAATGCTAATTAAGTGGAGTTTGCTCAGAATCTAATGTACCAATATATATGTGTGGACACTGCTGGTTTATGTTTTGTAAGTTTGTTTAGTTTTTATGTTTGTGTTAAATTTTTGTGTTTCAAATTAGAAAAAATTAATAAAAAATTTACAAAGTCAAATAAATACCTCCCTATTGTCAATGCACTCTACTTTAGGTACCTAAATACCTCGCAGTAACAGTCTTTGACTAGCGCGGGAAGTTATGAACATTCTGTCAGATCACCGTCATTGTTAAATTTGTTTAGTTTTGAATTTATCGAATACACTTTGTAAAATATTGATGATACTGCGTACCTACAATACCATATCACTAAATACTTAGTATCAATATATAATATTATAATTATGTCCTTAAGCGAAAAATTCACTTGTAGACACATTATATATCAACTTTCTTCTGTCTTTAAACATTAAATATAGCACCTAATGATGATGATCAATGTACTGATATGTAGAGTGATACAGAATTAAGAACTGGTATTGAACAAAAACTATTTTTAATATTTACTATCCATTCACGATAAAGCTAGTATTTGAGCTATAATAATAAAATCCAAATACATATAAATGTTAATATTTATTTTTACTACTGTTTTTATAATATTTGTAGCACAATTAAAAATACATACATTCTCCCAAATTTTAATAAGTCGCCAAGCTTAGCGGAAACTGTGTCAACATCAAAAAGGCTAATATTGCTGCCATAAAAAGTTGCTTAGAAAACATTTCACCTGTCCTATTTCAAATGTCATCAAAAAAACTCGTCAAGATAGCTAATCCGGATAAAAAACGCAGGTGGCATCAGGTGCGCCCGCGTCTTGCGACGTTCTATGCCGCTGTGAGCCGGGCGGCGCGCGCTGCGCAGGTGCCGCCTTTGGAGGGGAGCACCTTACTACACATCTTACAAACTTAACACTACACTTACACACGACTTTATTACATGCCACGAGGGTTGCGAATAAAATGTTACAAGAACCTTTATATTTGTAGGGCTTTACTCCTCTCCTTTTTATCGAACAAAAAATGAACTGTAAACGCGATCACGGCCGCAGCTAAGGTCAATGTTAGCGCTTCCTTCAGTGCACGTTCAGAGAAGAACGCGCGCGCATCCTGCGTGAGGTGTGCAGTACCGCCCCCGTAATGTTAATATTGATCCGTCAGTATTGAGCGATATTGAACTTTTTGATTTACGAATTTCTGAGTCAGTGACTCTGATATATCCACTCTGACGTTTCACCGAGCGATCGATCACCGAGCCGATATTAGACATCGCTGTCTGATAATCGGGGCGACGTTTTCGGTTTTGTTTTTCTTAATTTATTTATCCTCATTAAGTGTGATGGACGAGCCTGCATTCTTAAAGATTAGTCATTTATGACACGCTGAGGACTGTAGCTAATTGTTTTGACTCTTAAATTGAGACGGTTATGTGGTAGTGATTTACAATGGAAACACTAGTGTTGATTCCCCAAGAACTGAGCTTGGCGCTGAGACCCGGTGGTGCGAGGGGACGTGAGGCATCGGTGAGCGTGTGGACCTCAACAGAGATCCAGAGGGGGAGTCTTCTCTACCCCTTCCAAGGCACGATAAGGATTGATAAGCTGCACGTTTACTCGTACGTGCCTGACCATGATGTAAGTATTGTGCTCTGATATTCTTTCCGTTGCAATAGATTAAATGTAGAGATAAGATGCCGGATTGGCTTCTAGATCTATACCATTGTCAATTTGGCTATATAGATAAGTTTGCATTAAATTCTATTAATAAAAACAGATATAAAATACTGTTTTTATGTTTTAATTGCATATACATTAAAGAGAGATTTAAGTGTCCATCGAAAATGATGTTTGAATATTTTGTAAACAAAAACAATGATCTCTCAATTCGTGGCGTTCATTATAAAATTCATTCATATCAGATATAGCAAATTTTGATAACAGATTATATAAAAGTTCATACATATTGAGTTGCACATAGATTATGAAATGTTATGATTTGGTATACTTATACCCACTTACCTACTCTTTTTATCATATCTAAAAACTACGATAACATTCCGTACATAAATTAATTTACTAGAAGTGTGTTGTATTTATCTGATCTGGAGCTTAAATTTACATTTTAAACAAAACTTACCAGCAACAGCAATTAACACACAACCTTATATACTCGTAGTATTGAGGTCAGTTTAAAATAAACTTAATTAATATCGATGTGGTGTAATAGGTCGACTAAAATATCGATGAAGTTTAAAATAAGAAATAGATGAAATTACACATTGAATTCCCCAAACACCCTCCAATTTCACTCTCAGGAAGCCCACAAGGAGGAGAAAATAACTGGTTGACAACATATAACTATATATATATATATATGTATATATATGTATGTATGTACACACACGTGAAATAAAAATAAAATTGTCGTTCCAACATTCAGGTTTCAAAAAACTAGAGCTTCGCTCATGGGGAAATGTGTAACTTTATACAATACACTTCCAGAAAGTGTTTCTGCTTTACCTTATAATAAATTTAAAGCACTTGTTAAAATACTGTAACGGGAAAAGGGTATTAGGTCAATGATTTCTTAAATGATAAAAATGCATGGATATCATTTTATGACATAATTTAATGATTTTGCATTCAATAAATAATGTTTTTATTGAACTTATGTTTATTGCGTGGATATGTAAGTAGATGTAATTATGTTATTTTATTATTTTGAAAAGAGGAAATAAAAAATTTGACCTTCAGAGTTTCTTGTCTTTTCTTCTCTTGGACAAAGCTTCATAAAATTTAAAAAGAGTGTTATTAACATATTATTTTAGACGTGACTAATGTATTGTATGCTATGTTCTCTCATTATTAAATTTATAACAGACGACACGTTTAGCGCAGTGGTTGAGTAATCGGCCTCTACGCAACAGGTCACGGGTTCAATTCCCGCAGGGGCAAATATTTTGTATGACCTACAATAATTTGTTCCGATCATGGAGTTTGTGCAAGTTATATAATTCTATGTTTGTGACTGCACCCATGACACAGGACAAAAATCCTAGTGTGGGGCGACCTTTGAAAAAAAGATTTATATTGCCATATGTACTGTTCTAGTTATGTGTCGTTCATGTTGTAGGAATATAATCTGGTCTGCTATATTATATAAGGAAAATGTATCTATAGTCGATATCATTCTGTTTTATGTGTATAATAAATAAATTCTCTGAAAGGTTCGCCCAATTTCAAACAGGTGTAGATTACCTTTGTTTTTTTTTGTTGGTTATGTAACCCTTAAGTTCTTTCAATCCTTAAATTTTATATATATTTCAAGTCAATAAGTGCCTCTAAAGGCCTATTTTGAATAAAGATTATTTAGATTTTTATATTTCAATTTTAATTACCGGCTTATAATAATTACTTACAACAACAAATATCTTGATTTCGTAACTAAACGAAAATATGAATTAATTTAATACCGACCACGATTGTTGAAAAATTTAATAGGATTGTGTAATGTCCATAATTTATTCAAATACGAATCCGATTTATTCAAATATACCGGTCTTTTAGCGAATCGAACTGTTAAATATTGCATTTGTATCTAACTACTAATTCAGAAATTAGCATTGAAAATTAAGTTTTTATGAGCGTCGTGGAAAAATGAATTATTTGTTGCAATAACACCCGTCCATGTTGATTTTAGTATTTCCTTGTATATCATATCGTGGGAAAGATTTTTTATTCGCTGAGTATTTTCAATATTAACGGAAAGTATAGACACGTGTAGTTATAAAGTGTTCTATTAATATTAATTATAGTTTCCAATAGCTGCCGTCTACGAGACGTAATTCTTCCTGTACAAGGAGTTTTATTACACGCTTTATTACACTTTCGACAGAGATAGAAAAACGAAGTACAAATCCAACTAGAATTAATTACAATTGAACAGTAGCACCCATGCTGCTGAACGGATTTTGATTAAAGACGTGTGAATAGATTTGTTATAATGGATGTTATAATGGAATGGATTTGTTAGAATGATATATAAATTTAAACAATACTTTATATTAATGAATGAATATTATCAAAAATTGATATAAAAATTATTGTATTTGGTGTCAAAAGAAAAGTCATAGTAAGCAACACCTTCATTAAACAGATATAATGTGTATTATATGTGTATGTGGAACTACAACCCTTTCTCGTTTTTAATATATATGTTTTTAATGATTAAAAACATGAAGCTATAAGCAATTTTGTTTATATTTGAATAATTATATCAAAATAACAACTTTTTACTGTTTAAAGATATAAACGTTTGCAATGGCGTTAATCCAATAAGCTTCATTTATCTAGTTCTTACGTGATTTTGTCCATTAATTGAATCAATAAAGAGAATGTTTTAAAAAACAGTTACTCTAGACATATTTTTGGGTGAGTATGTATGAGAGTGAGTATTTAATATTAGTAAAACTTTCATACTTATAAGTTATCTGGAATAAAGATAGTCTATAATATTGAGTAACTAAAATCTCCTACGACCTTTTATGTAACTAAGATTTGCAAGTTAAGACTTCATTCAGTTACGTAACCAGATAACTGAAATAATTTTTCTAGAACAAAATTCGATTCATATAATTATATGTAACTCTATATACAAATGTTAAATTATTTCCAAATATATTAAATGCATTAATCTGGCTAGGTACACGTTATTGTGTATATTGTGTTGTTCTTACATTACACATATGATGTTTAATATAAGAACTTTTGCATAAGAAAAGTAATTATAAATATATTGAATATTGACTTAAAGTAAGTAATTAATAAAAATTGTAGTACTTTGGAATAGAAAAGAAAAAGACAGACTATACAGAAAGTAATGCAAACTTCAAAACAAGAATTCGCATTTTTATTTAAATAACAAATAGTATGCGTGGATGATTTATTAAAGATTGTTGTTTTTTTTAAGTTTGAATAAAACCAAACAAAAAAATATCTTTATAATTGGTTGCCTAATCGCGTACCAACATACAAAAAACATACACTTGAAATGTTAAGCTCCTCAAGTTGCAATCGGCTTCACTAGTGTTTTAAATAAATAAAATCAGACTTGATAAATATTAGCGTGGCATATATCTTTATGAATTGTAGCCCATGCATTATTATGATATATAAGCTGTATTTTTGTAAAGTTTCATAAAAATACATTCTGTAGTTTTACGTGACATAGTAACATCTGATAAGTTTTCGCGTTTATAGTCGCGGGGCGCTAACTGTTAGTTGTATTGTAATGTAGTTATTGTTTTGCGAATAAATGAAATCACAGCCCTTTCACCCAAGTCGTAGGCCCTTATGGCTAAGGCTCAGGCTAAATTTAGTCCGTAGGTCATCCCGTTCAAGACGTCTCAATCGGCTTGGAATCACAGTAGCACTCAAAATCAAATCAAATCAAATCAAAATAATATTTATTCAACATAGACCTTTACAGGCACTTATTGACGTCAACAAACAAAACAAAAAAAAAAGCTTAAATAAAAAAAAAAAAACAAAAACCTTGTCCGTACGTACGAATAAGGAAAAAAAAAAGAAAAAATATATTGACTCGACACCTGTTCGAAATTGGGAGAGCCTTCTCGAGAAGAACAGGCAAGAAACTCTGAAGGTCTATTTTTTTGATATGGTTTTTAAATTTATATAAAGGCAAATCAATGACACCTTGCGTTTGCACCACTTTGTTGCAGTGGTTATACATGAGGATTCTCAGCCTTTCCTCTTGAAAGGTTTTTAACCTTTCAAGAGGAGCAACAACTCCGGTTCGATAGGTTAGTGGAATATTTACCTCTTGTTTATAGATAACGTCATAGATTTTTATTTCAAATTGTATCGTTACTTGAACAATACTTTTATGAACGATTTATAGGTATTATAAAAATTGTCGAATAAATCAGTCACGATTTTTAAAATCTTATCCAGATTTATTCCATTGTTAATAATTCACATATACGAAATCAATTTTGACACTATTGTCATTTGTAAGTCAATTGTTTCTCCTACAATCATAGAAATATGGCAAGTATTAGTTGTACTTGAAGTTGTTTTTAGTTCACATTTGTACAGTTAGGCATAATTACGCAGACGAATTTTTTATTTTTATAAAAGTTTCTAAGTCACTATTTGTATTGTCTGTACAATTATCTCTGAGGCTGGTAGACATGCAATAGGTACGAAACCACAAAACTGTTCAGTTAGACCTGACCGGGAGCACGTACCGTGGTTACGAACAAGATGAGTACTTTTTACAAACATCGCAAAAACTGTATCATAAACCAACCGCACGACTGTACGCTTTCCGGACCCCGTCTGGTCATTTCACACAAATTGCTGTTGATACAACGTGACTTCTTCTGAATAAACCCACTTTCTTGTATTACAATTGTATCAAAGTATTGTGAAGTCGAGATTCATATAAGCATTTTGATTCTACGTGTTTGTCAGTCAATACTGTTCACTTCGAACTATTCGAAAATAAAACTGAAGAATCACCTTTCGTATCGTATTTGTATTGTCTTCTTTCTTTCTTTCTTTGCCTTCCTGCTAAGGTATAATAGTAAAATACTGTATCTGAGAAGAGAACCATATCCATCTGTCGCACTTCTATCTTTAGTTAATTATTTTTTATTTAAGCAATACTAAATCCATTTTTATGTTTATAATATAAACATAAAATGTAATTGTTTTGAGGTCATTGCTACCTTTCGAATTAACTAATTTAAATTTAGTAAAAGCTCTGTACAAATAGTCACCGTTTGTCCATCCCGGAATCACATCTGTGAATTGAAAGTTGTCAAAAAAGCTATAATATTCTATCGCCCAGGGGATATACATTCATGAGAAAACTTTGTCAGTTTTTATGAGATTGCAACAGAAAATAAACTTTATATTAGATCCAACAAATCTATTTTATGGAGCACCAAAAGTTTCAACTCTTTAGGTTACGTAGATTTTCCACGTGTTTCATAATCAATCATCAATTAAAATTGTATTATTCGAAACAGCACCCAAGGCGCTAATCCAACGGATGCACACGTTATCTTACCCATGCATAAACTTTCACCGCAAAAGACTAGTTTAATGGGTGTTTGGTATCGATCAAAACAATTTATAGTGTCGATTTAAGTCGTACCGTCGATTGTAGAGATAGTTCCGTAGGGCCATCAATTGCAATAGAAACACTTTTATGTATTCTTTGGAGTTTATTGTAACTATAATCGAGTATGCCTGTCGTTGATTGTTCAGAATCTTAGTATCGGTATTTGCTAATTACTTTTCTTTTTTGATGATAATAATTAAAAGTAGTAGCTGACAATAAAACTATTAAGTAATTATTGGTCATCTAATTTAAATTTAAATGATTCCCGAAATAAAGGGTCCTCTTTGTGTAACGTAGATTATAGTAGACTCCCATATTTTACTAACAATATTATTATTTGTAACAAAGCACTGAGCAAAAAAGGCTTTTCAATCACTGGTAAAGAGTGACCGAAACTATATATATGAAAATCATAACATCATTTGTTGTAAATATAATTCTCACATTGATATTAATATAACAACATAACGGTGCAGTGATAATAGATTTTTTTAATCCACACCAAGCATCACACGTAGAATAACGATCGCGTGCTTAACACAAAGTCCGTGAACTATTTCAATAACGATTTTAATTTAATCAAAACTTATTTCAATAACGATTTTGATTTAATCAAAATAAGCACGCGCTTGTTGCTTTGCGTCGCCCGCGCTTATTTAAATTAAGTTTATAATAAAAAAGCGATTCCGATAGCGAGATAATTTATGCTTTTGCATTTGTTTGACAAATATGTTTTTGATGGCACGGCCTGAGTTCAAACAGAAATAACTTGCTGTAATAACTTAAAGCTAATCAAATATTTCCTATTAGCGACGCAGTATAGCGACTTTTTGGTTAGGTGAAGAGTATTATAGGTCTTAATCAGAAGGAGGTTAAGTTAATTACAAATATAAAATATAAATAGAAGTGCATAGAAGCAGTGAGAGAAGTAGACTATAAATAAATGCGACTTCTAATTAGAGGTGATTACTAGAAATCATTTAAAAGTGCATAAATAAGTCTTGAACTATAAATATTTACTATAAACAAACAAACAATGATTACTTAACTTGTTATCCAAAAAATAATAAATAAGCAGTCAAGACAGATAATGCTACTGACAAATCAAATTAACAAGTGAAAGTCATACAAACAGAAATTGTTGGACTTTCTAAATTTTCACGTACAATTTCACGTGCATTATCATAGTTGAGACTTTTTTATTCATTTATATCGTCTTTCTAGCTGATGGGATGGATTTTGGCTTATCAAGAGTCTCTAAAGGAATTGGATTCGTATTGTCCAATTGAAATGGTTTTGGTACATAAGCGGTAAATTTTGTAAGGAGTTTAATTTGGTAGTTCAGGGTCTTGTAGACTGCAAACAATGTGTCTTATAACTCATATCGATTTCCAATGCAGGATCAAGCCTATTCCTGTAACAGCTATTAAGACCTAGTCAATGAGACTGGCCTAGTATTGATTTGTTGACTTTACATTCACCTCTGAATTTCTTCGCACGTACATTTAAAGTCTCACGGTGTTTTTTTTTCATCGTAGGAGCGTCCTTGTAAACATATGCTTAAGGTTTGCAATTCTGCAATTCTTTGGGCTTTAGTGATGACTTTTGTTCTTATACGCATAAGAATTCGGTGATTCTAATTTCGATTTCTTTCTCGATTGTGCTTAAATGACTTTTTCTCAAAAGCCTAGCCTAGTCAGTGATTAAATGTGATTTTAAGTTTAATGAATTAGACTTTCTTCTTCAGATACGGAGTTCAAAATCTCTCTTACTAAACTATTTATATCTAATGCGATGTTTGCGTTCAGTATGTCAATAATTAATTTGACTTCATTAGATACATTCAAATAGGTTGGTGGTAGTAGGTGTTCTTAGAGAACAAGATTAGGCGGAAGCGGAAGCGATTTGTCTTAATGATGGGCGACAGTCTCCATCTTTGACAATCGGATGTGAGTTTTGATTGCGCTGTTTCGTTGTTGAATATTTCTTGTTAGATTCAAAAACGTGTTTTAATTGATTTTGGGTGTTATGACAGGTTAATGTTGTAAAATGATCAAGTAAGCTAGCGCTTACTCCATTTATGTTTTATGTAACCAAAGCTACTGTAATGATAAATTGATTTTTTGAATATAGTTTTGGTGACGAATACTGATGGTTTATGCAAAAAGAAATTTCTTCCTTGTTTGTTGAAGAACAACTTAGTTAATATTGATTCAAAATTGTTTATCAAATTAGAAGTTGAAAGAATAAAGTATTTTATAGTATTGTTAATTTGATTTGTCAGTAGCATTATCTGTCTTTACTGCTTATTTATTATTTTTTGGATAACAAGTTAAGTAATCATTGTTTGTTTGTTTATAGTAAATATTTATAGTTCAAAACTTATTTATGCACTTTTAAATAATTAGTATCACCTCTAATTAGAAGTCGCACTTATTTATAGTCTACTTCTCTCACTGCTTCTATGCACTTCTATTTATATTTTGTATTTGTAATTAACTTCACCTCCTTCTGATTAAGACCTATAATACTCTTCACCTAACCAAAAAGTATACAGCGTCGCTAATAGGAAATATTTGATTAGCTTTAAGTTATTACAGCAAGTTATTTCTGTTTGAACTCAGACCGTGCCATCAAAAACATATTTGTCAAACAAATGCAAAAGCATAAATTATCTAGACTTGAGCGCTCTCAGCAACGACCTTCTAATCAAGTTATTGGAGACCCAGGGAAGATCCTGCCACGTACCAATATTTTTCGATTTTCAAATTTCATATCAACATTTATCTGATAGGTCATACTCATACGGTGAAGCAAAATATCGTGAGGCAGCCAAACAGGATCAGCGTGTTGACTAAGGCCTAATCGTATAAGAAAAATAGTAAACAAATAGTATCTAAGTATAATGTAAGTCACTCATCTTCTGCATTAAAACACCATTGTAACGTAATAGGGAAAAGGAGCGGCGAACAGTACGATTTATAAACCTGAACTTCGCTTGTGACTCGCGCTCTGAACTAGTAGCCAACGATACTTTCAACGCACGCGCCGCTCATTACCACGTCGCTTTTGTTCAACACAAGAGCCTAATTACCATTGTTCCGAATATTTTGACAACGGCCATTTATAATGGCATTTGTGCCGTCTTTACTGAACCATGAATCGAACCTTAAAATATAAAGAGTAAAGAAATTTAATACGTAACGCTAAGAATTGTTATGAGTCATACCAGATTTGATGTCGGAACGTTGTGACTTTATTTTTTAGTTGACAGGTAGTGTCAAAGATAACACATACAACATATGTATAGTCTTTCAAACATTCATGATGTTTTAAAATAGATGAAGAATCTCCATATATGAAAATTAAAAAAAAAAATTGAAATTTGAAAATTGACCCCGGTGCGCGTGTGTGTACTTGTCTTATTTTCTTTTTTTTTTTTAATTAATTCCACGTAGTGCAGCTGATTGCCTTTTCATAAGTTCAATAATGAGTAAGGTAGAAGTTAATGAGTAAGGGCTACTACAAAGTCAATGATTATTTAAATAATGCCAATGCTTGGTGTTTTTTGAAGACATTACATTCAAGTGTAAATATTTGTTTTCCCGTATACGTTGTAAACATATTGTATGATAACGACATTATTTATTGTAAATGTTGTTATTACTTTTGATAAAGCTGATAAGTTTCTTGCGCCTATTCTTCTTATCAGCTAAAAACACGTCCTGAATGGGTGGTAGGAAAAAAAGTTTGGACGATTCAAAAGAGCTTTCTATATAGTCACATTTGAATAAAATTAATTTTGATTTTGATCTCTTAATGAATAACAATATTTTTAGCGACTGAAACAGTTCATACAGAATGGAAACAGACAGTGTGATGCTAGTCAAATATAGCAATTATAAAGTTATTGTTTTGCGAATAAATGAAACACAGTCCTTTCATCCAAGCCGTAGGGCCCTTATGGCTAAGGTTCAAGCTAAGTTTAGTCCGTAGGTCATGCCGTTCAAGACGTCTCAATCGGCTTGGAATCACAGTGGCACTTTGTTGCAGTGGTTATACATGAGGATTCTCAGCCTCTCCTCTTGAAATGTTAAAAAAACGACTCTGTTTCGATAGGTTAGTGGAATATTTACCTCTTGTTTATAGATAACGTCATATATTTTATCGTTACTTGAACAATACTTTTTTGAACGATTTATAGGTATTATAAAAATTGTCGAATAAATCGGTGTCGAATAATCCAGATTTATTCCACTGTTAATAATTCACATATACGAAATCAATGTTTACACTATTGTCAATTGTAAGTCAATTGTTTCTCCTACAATTATATAAATATAGCAAGTATAACCTAACATTTGGTAGCGTTGAAGTTGTTTTAGGAAATGCAATAAGGCATTGTCAATGTTAAAAAAAAAAACGTGTGAAAAGTTAAACAATGGACTACACTGGTCTTTTATCTAGATAGAAAGAATGAAGAGGCGTTGACACTACGGGATAAAGCTTTGTCGGCTTTCTACACACATATTGCATCGCTTACAAAATGTTGATTTATTACTATCTATCTGATCTGATTAACTTTGCATTGTTTATATAATAGTAAATGACGTTAGCTGTCAATTACCGAGGACGGAAGAATTCAGTGCGAGCATTAAACTTTCGATAAAGGAAATTTGACAGTTAAGGTCGATAAATCGATATAAAATCGGTAAATTGCACAAATTTTCATACAGGATGGATGCTTTTGTCGATCGACATACCAAAAAGTATTTTTATTAATTATTTCTTTTCGCCGCTTCTCTTAATATTGGAATAGTAATTCTGCTGTTATTAACTCGAGACGAATTCAAAAGCATAACTGTCTAAGTAGTGACTAATTTCGATTATAGAAAACTAATTATACCCTCGATTTGGTCTGCACAGGTGGTAGACTTTTTCCTACTTACTTCGCACTTATTGTCATATTTTCGATAATCCACACAAGATCTATAGAAATTGTAGCCTATATGGTATTTTGATATATAATCTATATTATTGTGAAGTTTCATTATAATCCATTCAGTAGTTTTCCGTATAAGAGTAACAAATATTCATTATCTTTAAATTTCGCTTTTAAAATATTAGTAGCGATTGTGTGAATTGTCCAAAATATGACGGTAACGGTACAAAGTCGCGGGCACCAACTAGTTTATAAATTGTAGCCTATATGTTATTTTGATGTATAAGCTATATTATTGTAAAGTTTCATTAAAATCCATTCAGAAGTTTTTATCTGAAAGCATAACAAATATAACATCCGTACAAATATTCGTATTTATAATATTAGGGGGCCAATTAATTAAAAAAAGACAATGGAGATATACGAGATACAATTCCGTTGGTATTTAATTATTCAAAAGTCAATTTAAAAGTCACAAAAGCTGAATGTGGCGAAAACCGGAAATAACGATAATAACGACGACGTCGGACGACCTCCATAATTGAGTGGATAGTACAGCGGTTTTAAGGTGTCGCCATCTCATCCCGGGTTCGAATCCCGGTGGCAGATGTTTGTGTGATGAATGCGAGCATTTGTGCCTTAGTCATGGTTGTTAATATATATTTCTATAAAAAAATATTTATATATGTATAATATATGTATGTCTATCCGTTACCTTAGATCCCATAGCACAAGCCTTATAGAGCTTAGTTTGGACTAGGCTAATTGGTGTAAGTGTAGCAAATATTAAAAAAATAATAATATTCAAATCTAACTATTTCTATTTTTCTGTTAAGAATCCAGTTCGCCAACACCAATGAGTAACACTTAACAAGAATTTCAAGATATGTTCAGTAAATTATTGCTATATTTTTAAATAACAATCTAATACAATACACACGCGACTATCATTGTCAATAGCAGATCGACAATCCATCGCCAAGATCGTAATTAGTAAGATGGCATTAGTCAACTTGTCAACCGCTAGCGTCATTGGCCTTCGTTATAGCTTCCGACAAATCACAAACAATACTATTATAAAAAGATTTTTTCACTTAACAAGTTCTCTGTCCAAACAATCGTGGAAAATGTCGTGTGACGCAATCCATCTAGTCTTCGGTGAAACACCTAATTATTTATCTCGCATAATACTGAATGAACTTTCGCTTTTGTATTAAGACAATGACTGTTGCACTCTCTTCTAGTGTGGTAACGCATGGCTTTTTACGTTGAATTATGTGAATTATAAAAGGTATTACGGCATACAATATATGTTCGCTACTTTTAATATCTTCCTCATCTTATTTGTTACATGATGAAATCAGAATCAAAAATCAGAATCTTTAAATAGGATTTTCATAATTACTTTTGCACGTCAAAGATGCCACGCAACCTTTTTTTTTTGTTCCCCCTGAGGAAAATGTATTAAATTGCATACCCCGGCTGTGGCGAGCCGGCGGTTATGTGGGGCTCTCCTCCCCAGAAGGGGGAGGCCTACCCACTAAAAACCTCAGGGATAGCCTTCCTCAGGCATGTAGGGAGCCCCCGGGAACACCAAGCTACTTCCGGGAACCCCCAGCCTCCGCTCCCCCGCCGATACGGGGGAGCCCTCCTCGGGGGAAGCTACAATACCTCCCCCGATCTCCACCACCGACGACGCCCCCCGGCCACGGAAGGGGCGTGGTCCCTCCCGGGTCGCCGTAACCGCGGGCGCGATTTCCTCGCGCCCGCCGGCGATGGTTCACGAGTCTATGGCGGGAGACCTTGTACTGGAAAGAACTAGCAAGAAATCCTCGATCGAGCTATAACCACACTGACACTGTTGCATTAATAGCTATTAGGGTCTTGACCTCTCCTCTCCTGAGGGGATAAAAAGCAAGAAAAACAGCACGGGGTTATTTATTTTTCTATCTGTATTTTTATAAGGTTGTCAATTAGAATCTGGCCTCATGTAAGTGGCCTCAGACAAGTTTAAACAAATTCACATTATATCTATAAAAGCTATATCATTATATATATTATCATTATGATTTTTACTATAGAAAAATATTCGGTAACGTTACTATTGAGTAATTAAAAACCCAAGCAAATGTTGATAACAGCTTTTGTGGCAGTTGAGGGCGGTCCCATGAAGCCCTTGCTGGGATGAAAACAAACTCCAAGGTCGAGTAGGAACTAATTATATTTTCACAGCAACAATATATAAAAATACATAAGATTTAAGTCTCAGCCACCATGACACCCACTTGTCATCTCCATAAAAACAAATGCCCACGCCACTTACCTCTCTACGTCGGACCATAGAGTTAAACGAAAAAGTACTAATACTATTAACTGTGTTTCGAAACGGATGCCGCCACACTTTCTATAATGTTGTTGCAGTGTTAGAAACTGAAGATCTATAAATCATTTATAAGAATAATATAAAGATAACAATAATTTAAGCCTATCGTTAGATAGGCTAACACGTTAACACGTTAGTGTTGCAAAAAAACCGGGCAAGTGCGAGTCGGGCTCGCGCACGTAGGGTTCCGTACCACAATACATCTAAATAAATGTCACACACTCTATTATCGTAAGTAAAAAAAAATTAGATCTAAGTATTTGATATAAATTTCAACTTGATAGCTCTACGCGTTCATGAGGAAAAAAGTAATAAGTTTATATTTATTAAAAAATATATATTTTGTAATGTAACTAAAAATTTAAGGTTTTCAGAATTTTTCCTTTATGTGTGCTATAAAACGTTGCTTCATGCCAAATTTCAAGATTCTAGGTCGACTGGAAGTACCCTTTAGGTTTTGATTCCCTTGCGAGTACTTGCGAGTTTCAAAATATGCAGCTTAAATTGCTGTTTCTTTTGATTGCGTTGACATAGAAGTTTGATTTTTTCACAGCTTCAAGGGACAGTAGACCTGAGTAATTGATATAAATTTCAGCTTCATACCTCCACGCGTTCCTGAGAAAAAGGTGTCTTGACAGACGGACGGACAGACGGACAACAAAGTGATACTATAAGGGTTCCGTTTTTTCCTTTTGAGGTACGGAACCCTAAAAATACCAAGTTTCCGAATGCTGTAGATTTTATGAAAAAAAAAATCTTGTCAAATCAGTGTAGTTCATTCACAACTAAAAAAATGTCCGTATTATTTAACCAAGACACCAAATATTACCTTAACTAAATAAAAAAGTAACCCCTGCAAAGCCAATCACGTTTAGTCTATTAAGCGTGTACTTAACCGTGAAAAAAGGCATTAAGCAAATGATAATAAATACAAATTATTGTATCGACGTAGGAAAGTACATGCTCATTAAAATTCATAAACATATTTTAATTAAAAGCGTTCTTAAACTCCGTTCGGTGATTACCCACACTTTAATTGATGATACATGGTGAGCAGAAGAGATTTGTACAGTTGTAATCTCCGTTTGTTAGTATGCCATACTATTACTCGAACTAAATAGGCTTGAAGTTTATAAAGCGTACACAGATAATCAATAGTTAATACTATTTTTTTTTATTGCTAAAGTTGACAAACAAGCAGGTTGCCCACCTGATGGTAAGTGGTAACAGTCGCCTATAGTACATGTGGTTCCCACGAGATTCGCAGCAAATCTGCAAACCTCATAAGAACCACAGTGTACGTTGCCAACTTGTGACATAAGATGTAAAGTCACAGTACCCAGTAATTTCACTGCCTATCTTACCCTTCACGCCGGAACACAGCAAAGCGAACCCTGCTGTTTGGCGGCGGAAATAGGTAAGACGGAGGCACCCATGCAGACGACCCTGGTACAGAGTCTACCTCCTAGGGTATAATTAGAACCAATACGAAAATAAATATTGCAGCGAAATAGGAATTATATATCACCTATTGGTACTTAACAATCATAGCAATCAAGAGCTTAACTTAAAGCTAATTCGGTATAAGACTGGCACCAGATCAGTGTCCAATATGAAGACCCGTTTTTTTTGTTACGCTGAGCAAAAATGCATTAAATTGCATACCCCGACTGTGGAGAGCCTAAGATCCTGGGGTATATAATTATTTTGGCGATAGAAAAAAAAAAAAAACGGTGACTATACTTCCTAACATCCGACTGGAACAACGATTATGTCGATTTAAAAATTTGTTGTCATGACATGTTGACTCGTCATGTAGACAGTCAAATCGGCCCACGATCATCGTCAGAATTGTGCTGGAACTGACGAACCCAATGTACCAGGGAGTCATAGCGTTTAGGCATGAGTGTGTAAAAGCAATCCACTCTTGCACCTATAATCATCCCCGAAGCGCTGCAGAAGCGAGTCCAAACAACACCTTGAACGCGTTGATTAAATTACACGAAGGGCGCTATAAGATTTTTTTATGTACCTGGCCCACAGGCTGTACTAAATAATAAATAAACTATAATAAATAAATATTTCTTACACTCATTTCAATTAACCTAGCTCAAACTAAGTACTATAAGGCTTGTATTTTGGGATCTAGGGTGACTCTGACTCTACTGATAAACACATACGTATATATTAATAAATCATGACTAAGACACAAATGCTCTGAATCATCGCACAAAAATTTTCCCCCTCAAAGATGGCGACACCATGGAACGGGTGTTCTAAGCACTCGGCTATGAAGGTCATCAAAGAGAAGTGCAAAAAAACCTCTGAAAGGAGTATTTTTGACGTTAATTGAGCAACGAGCAAATACGCCAGCCTGTTAAATTAAATCAAAAATAAGTATTGAATGAAGTTTTGATAAATTCGTTCATCGAGATTTTATTGTGAGGTATGTGATCTGATGTCGATTTAATCATCTATAAAAGAATATGAAACAAAAGTACAATATAAGTAAATAGGCAATGATTTTGCTTTTACCATTTAATCACAGGCAATCAAACGAAAATGTATCATGTTTGCACATATAGAAAACATTCAAATGACACTAAAATAGATCGAAAACTAGTTCTCAGTACACGAGCTAGTCAGTTCGATCCAGAACCATGTGTTTATGGATAATAAAGAAGAGAATTTCATTAAGGATTGCAAGATTTTCATTAAGGTATCCGGGATGGAGAGATGTCATTAAACATCGTAACTTGGTCTAGTGTATTGCCATAAAGGTATAGAATATCTTTGGATTGGCACCAAGTAAATGTTAATTCACAACCTTATGATTAACTGAAATAAAGGTTGTTTTAATTTTTAAGATGTGAGAATTATCAGTTTCATTTAAGAGAATTAGATATAAGTTAGTTATTACAATGTTATTTAAAGTCATTCATTTTCAACTAAGCTGTCATAATATATATAAGTTCTATATAAAAGTTAAAACATATTTTTATTTTCTTAATTAACAAAATCAATTCTTGGTTACTTTACAAGCTGCTATTAAATGCATATAGTAGCAATAATAAAAAAAAATAAGCAAGACACTATCATTCAATGTTGCAATATTAAAGAAATACAAACACTATTTTGGTAGTGTAATTAACGTATACACAACAAGGCTTCTTTACCTGTTGACCTAAACATAGCTCTTATGTTGTTCGTACTAGCGGTGGTTTTCGTATTGCAAATGTAAAGCTCGACTGTACCAACAAATCTTCAGAGAACAGGCTCTCAATGTGAAAAACATGTGTGAAGGTGCAAGGAGTGGTCCAATAGCTCCTAGTATTTATGAGGACGGCTTTATGCGAGAGGTCCGTATAAATATTTAGAGCACGCAAGATGCATCTGATTAGAATATAGTTGGGTTCGATATGTCATGACTTGTTTCTGTACGCCTTAAGATATTTCTTCTATCGGAGCTGAACTATCAAAGACATGGAGTTGCTTTTGGTCCACATTACTTGGTAGCGTTAATTTGAATAGGCAATTTAAATGTGCGCGCGACTGCGTCTGCGCAGGACACTTATCGTTATATTTTGGACAATTCACACAATATCTTTATAAGTTATAGAGTATGTGTTATTTTGATGTATGAACTACATTACTGTAAGCTTTTATTAAAATTCATTCATTAGTTTTTACGTGAAAGAATAAAGAACATTTATCCATATTTACAATTTATAATTTACGTTTATAATATAAGTAGCGATAACGTGCTGTCCAATAGCCCCTTTATATGGGTAAGCTGCTTTCTTGAAGTTCTTTGCATTCAGCAAATATGACTTTTCTTTAAAATCTATATTTCAAAACTAACTGCAACATACAAATCAAGAAAGCACCAAATTTGATTATATTCGCTCAATCGAAACAACAGAAAGGAATCATATACCTGCACCAACAGTTGACCGAGAACGATCTCTCAAGTTATTCATCGAAATTTAATTAATTGAAAACAGATGGTGCCTTGTTAGCTGCACAAGTTATTAAGAATCGATTTATAATTGAAATTTCGATAGAGCAATTTATCGATAACTCCATGTTTTGAATCGACGCACAAACACAATGATCTCCCTGCCGTGCAACTGACTTTCTATGAAGGTACTATAATCACCTATTGTTCGTATTAAAACCTAAACGCACAATTAAATCGGGAGGTTTGCATGTTACTATTAGACTCAAACATCAGAATTTTCAAATAATGTCCATGTATTTTTTGTTTGTCGTTTTATTAAATATCTGTGTACTGTATCAATTACTAGTTACTAATATTTGAGGCAACTTCATGTGCACAGGGTTAATATTTCGAGTAGCTTATATTGGCGTAACGTATATCTATACAATAGGTATCTTATGTGGTATTGTGATATATAAGCTATATTATTGCAAAGTTTTATTCAAATCTGTTCAGTAGTTTTTACGTGAAAGAGTAACAAATATCCATCGATACTTACAAATTTTCACATTTATAATATTAGTTTCTTCAAATGAATTAGTTTTTAAATTATGTTGAAACACAACTAATAAATATAGTTAAATAATATGATATTTAGTGACGCGATAAAATAAACAATATATATCTTTTTTGTCAAAGTATTATTCATCAATTGATAACTCATAATACTTACTTAATTTAAAGTATTGATATAACTTACTGAGTGTAGCGAAGTACCTAAAATTATACAGTTTACAGAAAACATTTCTCTCGCTTACAAGTCAGACTAGTTAGTTAGGGCTGCGCAGAAATATGTTCTTTCTGGTATCTGTGCAAGCGGAGCAATAAAATATAATTATTTGTTGGAAACCAATTTGTTGTTTGCTCTATTGAAATTGTGATTTGTGGTTCTCGCCCAACAAACAGCTGATTGAGGAAACGTAAGCTGTCATACGAATTTGTATTTTATTTCCAAAGTATTAAAGTTCAATTTTTCATTTGACACTTGGATGAGTTCTGAAGATGTGTCTAAGTGATAATCCGTTGGATTTATTGCTTTTACATGACCACTGGGTATTTGATCTGATTTCTTATCGAAATCAAAATTAAGCTTTCTTTGTTTCTTTATAATATTGTTTCGAGTGATCGTGATATATTTTAAAAGAATCTGTTGTACACGTAATAGTTCTTTGTTATGGAATTTATTTTCGTTAAATGTCGATTCTACTTTTTTTCTTTTAAGTAATATTTATAAGTATCGATTAATTACGATGCGTAATAATTTAACTTTTATTGTAATATGTATTTTCATATTTACTAGTTGATTGATTAACATTATATATTTAACTTTCATTAACACGTAAAAAGAATTACACAATAAAATTTAAACTATCGTTAAAATTAAATAGCACATTCATTATCACTACATCAAAAGTTGCAAAAAGTTGACAGGTATAAAAACATTTTTTAAAAGTCCGGAAGTGTGCAATCTTATGGATCGTTTGGAAATAAAGCACCGTTGAAAAATCGATCATTATGTTGCGGTGTGAATACGATGGCGACCTTTTTACAAAAAGTCTGGATATACCTGCACCTGTCAATGGCATTAATTGACGCGTGCTTAACCAAAAAAGGTCTCCCTAATGCGTCATAATGACGTATTGCGTATAGATCGACGTGATGTAGCAAGCTTGATTATTTTTTTGTCTCACTTTTTAATTGATGAGAATGTTATTAAGGGCAACAATATACTATTTTATTATTAAATACACTATTTATTTTCTATATCCTAACTACTTTCATCTCAGGCATCAATAGTTTCTTGGGCCCTCGTTTTATTACTTTATAACCTAAAATTCTTAAAATATTTTCAAATAGCAAGCAATTAATTAATAGGTAAATTGAGTACTGATATAAATATGACGGTTTATATCATGATTTCACGTGTGTTATATTAAAACTTGATAAAGGTGATACCTATATCAATATCTGGGGAACAACCGATCTCGATACATCAGTGGGAAAGCCGCGAGATCCAAACCGTGACGATACCGCGTTTACGGTTACAATATGGTATCGAATATCGAATACCATTCGCAGGTTCAACGCTACGTTCAGGTGTGAAACTGTAAACTTGCGGGAAAAAGCAGACGATAAAATATTATTTTTGAGTTTGATTTGATGAAACATTCGTTTTTCTTAATAATATACATTTGAGATTTGTCGTGGTCATGTATTGTCCTAGTCTTGCTTTACCGCTGCTCTCGTCATGGACGCCATTTCGTTTTATAATTGGCGAGAATGAAAACTCTATCAATGCTATGGTGTGTCACAGATTTGAACAGTGTAGCTACTATGAGTGTACATTCACTTGCAAACGATATCGATTTTTATATGGAAACTTCGTGCAGCGCCCCTAGCGGAACGTAATTGCACTATTTTTCATACTTAATTGACATTACATCTATAATTTAATATACGTCAAACACCATAAGCGATAGAAAACTCGTGGTAGAGTCACTGATCTGCCTTACGTGATGGAGACCGGCCACGAGTTCTTTGCTCTCGATATCGGTGGATGATGTTGATCTCCTCCATCCCTACTCCGGGGGAGGGGAGGAGGAGGGCTCACACCCAGTAAAAACTCCGCCGTGTTCCTGCTCTTCATTTCGCCGGAAGTCGCGGGGAACCGAATGGTATCTATGGCTTCAACGCATCTCTCTTTGTGAAGGACGCGCGGGAACACCGCGCGCGCCTCTTCGAACCGTCAGTGGATTTGATTGCGTTCCCCAAATCACTGCCATAGCTTCTTGTGCACAAGTGTTAGTGCTCATTGTGGGTGTAGTTGGACCAAGCAATCCATGATTCCACGGCACGTGTGATTCGAAGAACTTAAGGATTAACTATAATATGTTAATTAACTTTCAGTACTACGAAAATCACCGCTATTACGAGCAACATAAGAGCTACCTGAAGGTCGATATGTAAAACCTAAAGTGTAGTTTAGTAGTAGTAGTAGTAGTAACTTCTATTTAAGGGGACAATTACATTTGTTGATGTTAATTTAAGGGCAACATTAACAGTTATTAACATTTCACCATTTGTTATTACATGATCAAAATGACCCACATACAGGAACATAAAAACACTCGCTTTAAGTTCATAAGTAAGCAACGAATATTTAATCACGTTTGCACCAGCATCATTTATTTGTACGAATCGATATAAACATATGTAATAAATTCTATTAACACTCCCATATATAAAACGTTCGAGAACACACGTAATAATCAATCTGATGTGTAGATTTATGGTGATGCTATTGAAAATTGACGCAAATTTATTCAAATATAGTCTGTTAATTGCGAAACTGGTGTTTATCGACATAACGATTTCGTGTTTGACGTATGTAGATACATTACACTCCCTCCGCTGAGGGATTGTCGGTCGCTACTATCCAGATTGATTGCTGAATTAATGCTCTGTCATAACTGGGATGGGAGCAATCGTCAGTAAAAAGCAAGCAATGGTAGCAATGCAAGTCGAAACACTCGATTGATGGACTGCCGTTAATTCTAATACGATTTGTCGTGACTGCCTCTTTATATGTGGTGGGAATGCTTAGTCGCGTCGGGCGTATTTAAGAGCGCAGTTCAAAAGCTAACATCCAAAATGAGAGGTCAAACACATTAGCCACCTAGCGGGCATAAACGTGTAAACCTTTATTAATCAAACATCATGTCTTTTTGTACCAGCTTTCGTTCAGTGAGAATCAAAACTTTTCCAAATAGGCACTATAACAAGTCATTTATAACGCTTCTTAATATTTTATTAACTGGAATACGGGGTATTGGTGAAACGTAAAGCTATACGATTAATCAAATGGCTTTTAGGTACATACGTGTGTCGATTTGTTACTTACATAATTATTACTTTTAAATTTTACTGCAGCAATATCGTCAAAATGTGATTAGTGAGTGTTAAAATGTTAATTTGACGCTTATTACTTTCTTATAAAAACATATAGTGGCTTTAAAGACTTTCTTTTTCAATGTCTTCATTAATGTTTTCTGTATTAGTTTTAACACATAGAAGCTAAATTCCCTAAATACAGAGTTAGAATTTTCTATAAAAACTTCATTACCTCATAACGTTTAGGTCAGGTTCATTTTGAAATTTATATGCTTGTTACATCTACTATTTGTGCCTATAGCTAAATAAAAGAGCTATTATGCAAAATCGTTTCCCCCATGACTGGTAACTCTCAGTGGAAGTGTATTGTTATTATTGATTGATGGTTGTAAGCTTCTAAAATTATGTTTGAATTAATAGAGGAAAGTGATTTAAAAACAATTGAATAAGACAAGTCATTATTTTCCACTTTCCAAAAAAATTACAGTAACAGTATTATGTTAATTACGCCTTCTACAATATATCGTTCTTTTATAAAATACAGTGCTTTAAGCTCGGTCCAGAGCAGGCGATTCATTGCGATTCGATCACGCGCTGCAGGATTGGCATCTAAATGTGCCACGCGCGATCCAAGCTCACGTATGGAGAGCGCGCTCTTTGATACGGTCAATCATTTGTTGTCGATTTTTTGCCCTGCACAAAGCCGTTTCAACTTTTTGATGAGCGCTGTATAGACGGCATCTAGCATTTCTTTTTTTTAAAGAGGATATGTGTGAAATCCCTCCGTACCCGTCTGTTGGATAAGCGGGTGTCTGTGAGGCTCTCTTAGCAAGAGTATCAGGCCTACCCACTACAACCCCCCGGTGTTCTTCTTGCTTCAAGCGGTAGGGTCTTTATTGAGATGCCACTACACACGCGCCTTGGCTTGGCCAACTACTTGAACGACAACTACCATCCCATTAAAAGGAAGGGATACTGAAAAATGACAATTCTTTTCTCAGTTGTCCTAACTTCACAGTTATAGGCATGTTTACATTTTGCAACATTCAAATCCAAAAAACGGAAATTCGACGACATCGCTGCACGTGAGATTCCATATTCCAGAAGAATATTACAAATTCATCACATCATCATCACATCACTTAGCCAATCATAGTCCACTGCTGGACATAGGCCTCTCCCAATTTGCGCCACAACACCCGGTCCTCCGCCTTCCGCTTCCAGTCCCCTCCAGCGACCTTCTTCAGGTCGTAAGTCCACCCGGCGGGGGGCGTCCTACCTTACGGTTGCCGAGTCGCGGTCTCCATTCAAGGACTCGTCTGCTCCATCGGCTATCAGTCCTTCGGCAAACGTGGCCAGCCCATTGCCACTTCAGCGAGCTTATTTTGCGAGCTATGTCGGTTACTCTGGTTCTTTGTCGAATGACCTCATTACGAATTCGATCCTTCAAAGAAACTCCGAGCATAGCTCGCTCCATAGCCCGCTGCGCGACTTTAAATTCCTCAACTTACAAATTGCCTGCAGATTATTTTGAAGTCATTTTAGGATTACAAATTTTAAAAAAGTGAAGTAGCCTAATACGGTTCATGAACCATGCTCTGCGATTTTGGATCACGGATAGCCGGACGCGTAATGGATCGTGAAGCCGGTAATTGACACACTGTAACGGAACAGAACAATACCAATTTTAAATACCAATTTACAATAACACATAGATTATCATTAATAAATATATTGTGTGATTTGTCTAAAATATGATGATAAATATTAAGTAAGTAGGAAAAAATCTACTATCTGTGCTAAGGAAGTCGCTGGCACTAGCTAGTATCGTTATAAATTGTAGCCTATTTGTTATTGTGTAAGCTATATTATTGTAAAGTTTCATCCATTCCATTCAATAGTTTTTACATGAAAGAATAACAAATATCCAGCTATACAAACTTTCGCATATATAATAATTATTGCATAGTAGGGAAATACAATAAATAAATTGAATTGAACTGAATACTCATATACTGTTCCTTTGCATACAAATAATATCTTGCTGTCAATGCGTATCATTTCTGTTTATTTTGTTGGTACATTGATATTGTTTCTCTCGACAAGTTGCTTTTATTTCTTGTTTATTTTACATACGACAGGGTAGTTCTGGGATGCTAGTTTCATTTCTCAACTGCTTAACTAGGAATTTATCTGTACATGACAATACTATTGACATTGTTAACACATACTGAACTATGTAGTAAACCACTACCTCTACCTCTATGCGGAGTAAACTTAAATATTTGTTGTCGTGATAAATGAGTGTCGAATCTGCAAACTCGTTGAATCGACTTAGTCTCTATATAACTTGTCGTATTGTCCGCTGATGAAGTTTCTTTTTTATGTTTCTCGGCCAATAGTTTCTTTAGCCTTCCTTCCTTTTTATCTTTAAAATTTTACTTAAGTTCTTTGTTAACTACAAACAAATCATTAAACTTTCAAGAATCTGGCGTACTCTTTTCTGAGAAGCCGGTAACGCAGTTATGACACCGCTAATATTTTGTGTGTATATGGACGAGAGTAATCGCTTACAATCTTGCCTGTCATTATCCTGACTAATATTATAAGCCCGAAATTTGTATGAATGGATTTTAATGCAACTTTAAAATAATATAACTCATACGGAACAACATATAGGCTACAAAGTATAAAGGTATACGCCAATCTAATAAGCTACTCCAAATACTTATTCTGCACAGACGAAGTCAAGAATAAAACTATTGTATATGTCCTCCATATTTGTATATTTTAAGGTTTTTTTTTATAGTATACGTAACATTCAGTATGATCAGGTAACAACTAGGTACTTGATCTTGAACGCATGTCCTCGGGCACATTCAATAGTACACCGCAAACGGAACTCATATTTCACCACAGAACCATACTAGAGACATTCAATATGAACAGTATAGTGCTCGTGCGTGCAACAAACATGATGTTTTTTATTGAATTTGTTTTTTTATCTTTCTTATATCTACGTGTACATACATATATGTCTCTCATCTCACTTTCCAATCATTTCAACTTTTGTTTTACATTTTCAAACTTAATCGTTCATGAGCTTTAAGATTAATTTGTTGTTTAATGCACCAGCTAACCCAGCCAACTTTGGACCGCATACCAGCAAGTGACGTGAGCTGTCAACTGCGCAAGATGGCGACATTCCAAAACTGATATTATTATAATTAAGTAGTTTCATTCATAATATTTTTTGCTTGCTTTTCTAATATTAGAGAAGTTATTCTGATATTTCATTGATCATTTTAATTGATTCAACCGTTCCTAAGTTGTAAATGATATGATTAATACGATTTTGCTTTTATTAGCTTATGTCAAAGGTAAAGTTTATGTAAAGTCGATTGAATCGAATGTAGCCTTAAAACTCAGAATTCGTGAAATGCCAAAGACTGGTTAAAAACTATTATAAAAAGTTTCGATACCTGCAACTTTGGTCGTGTTGGACATTTATCATCTATGATGTTCTTCTTTTAATAACAATATTGTTGGGTCTGTCGATCTTTTCATGTTAAATATTGCTTAGTTTAGCAGCATTCGGGGTATTATTCATGACTTATAGCATCCCCTGTTTGTAGTTCGAATTAGTATTTTGTTGCTTTAAATAGGTGTGTAGGTTTATTCTGCAATAAACTAATACTATGATTGTATAATTGAATGGAAACTTCACTGGTAAATGATATAACTTTTATATATAGTCTGTAGATAAAACGTTGATTGTTTGTTTCCCAAATATAAATAAATAACATTTTCTTCAGAATTGCCAAACCTTACATTTTTTAATAAAATAAAATGTGCATCATACGTCTAAACTATTCGTTTTCTTCTAATTTACGAAACCAAATTCTTTTTAAAAATTGTATACCAGTTTAGTCATAAATTTATTTCGCTGACAAGATATTTAGAGGTAAGTAACAAAATTGTTACCAACACAAAAAAACTTTCAATCGACTGCACAATTAATGCACACACCTTGTCTTTGGTACGTCTGACGTATACTGGTTCAAGTTATTGGACCAGATTCCCTAAGGACTTGTTCGAGGCAATCTGCACCAGTATGAATAAATATGACGCGGCTACTCGCGATACCAACTTAATTCATTTTTGATGACTATTGAATGATAGGGACAGATTAAACCGGACGGACGTGAGACTTTGTACGCTCTAAATATAGATTTAAGTTTAATGAAAATAGACTTGACTGGTATTGAATATTCAATGAAGTAAGAAATACTGTAGTAAGTTCGCAATACTTAATATATCAGCTGATATATTTAAGTCATTATTTTCTTTTTGTGTAATATGATTGTTCAAGTGTCTCAAGTCTAGATGAAAATAAATATGACTATATGAAATAATATATTATCGTCCATAATAATGGTAAACTATTTAGTTTTGAAAAATTTCCTATTCGAGTGTCAGCCCTGTCACCGCACTAGAATCCATTAAAGCACAGATCGGACTCATGTGACCCGAATCGGTAGCTTAATCGTTTGTTAATTTGTTAAATTCGAAGTTAAAAGCGCCGCTTCCATAAATTTATGGCTTCATCTCCGTCACCATGTTTACTTAACTACTCTCAACAAACTCCGTTTGAGTCCGCCGACGACATTTTTTTTAGTTTATTAGCACTTTCCGATAAACGCGTTATTAATTACGTTAATTTTTTATCGTTAATTAGAAATTTATTCACTCGATTATATATATTTAGCGCCGTCAAATATTCGTTGGTGTGATAGATACGGCGTTGGGGTGATTAAATAAATATGGTTGTACATCTTCCGTGTTAGTTAAATTGCTATGAACGGTGATGAATATTATCGACATTTAACAGATATCTACATTTTATAATATTGCTTCATCTTCTTCATTCATCACAGCCCATGTACGTTTCCACCGTCCAACCAAATTATGTTATGGCGATTAGGCCTTTTTTTTGGAGGGGAAATGCTCCTTATGCACCGTGACACCGAGCTGGCTAGGCGCGGCCGTGTGAGGGACCGGCCTTTTTTTTTTTTTTTTTTGTTCCCCTGAGGAGTGAGGGACCGGCCTACCCACTAAAACCCCCCGGTGTTCTCTGGGCCCATATCGGGGCGTGTGTGGTGGGGTGCGCCTTCGCGGTTCTACTGCCTCAGGCGATTAGGCCTCAGTCAACTATGCTAGCAATGTGGATTGGTTGACAACATACATCTTTGAATTTCCTCGTTTTAACGATAATGTATGCATTTTGCCTCAACATGTTTTCCTTCGTCATAGGATCGTCAGTTAAATGTACATATGAACTTTTATCAAAAATGAAAAATAGGTAAAAAAACTTTTTAATTTAAACGGTTTTATGTTAAACATACATTGCAATGTTTAAGATAAATGTACTAAATGTACTAAAAACCAAAAAATAATAAAATAGATACAGTCGTGGGAATTATAAACATATGCATAGACTAGACTAAAATAAAACCGTGGGGCACATCAATTGTTTACAATCGTTGATTAAAATGTTTGTTTTGTAATGTTACACTATAATTAGGCAGTTGTTCAACCGCCCCACGGTTTTATTTTAGTCTAGTCTATGCATATGTTTATAATTCCCACGACTGTATCTATTTTATTATTTTTTGGTTTTAGTACATTTTTAGTACATTTATCTTAAACATTGCAATGTATGTTTAACATAAAACCGTTTAAATTAAAAAGTTTTTTACCTATTTTTTATTTTCTAGTTTTTAGTTTTTATTTCGCATTCACATTATATTCTACTAGTTGAGCACTTTCAATTTGATACCCATATTGATAGGATTGATTAAACCTAAGTTTTCCGCCATTTTGTAGAGGCCGCCATCTTGGATTTTTAATTTTATATAGTACATTGTATTCTACTGGTTGAGCACTTTCATTTGATACCCATATTGATGGGATTGATAAAACCTACGTTATCCGCCATTTTGTAGCGGCCGCCATCTTGGATTTAATTTTTTTATAGTATATTGTATTCTGCTTGTTGAGCCCTTTCATTTGATACCCATATTGATGGGATTATAAAAACCTAAATTGTCCGCCATTTTGTAGCGGCGGCCATGTTGAATTTATAATGATAATGAATAAATATAATTGTATTGTCACCAAAATCCAAAGTGTATACAAAATTTCAGATTAATCGGTTGACAGGAAGAGGGTGAAATTTGATTTACTAAATTTGACCCAATAATGAATGAACCGGGCTGAGCTAAATAAAACCGTTTAAAAGAATTGCTAATCTCGTTTTTTCACGTGTCTTTCAATTCAAGGGTTCGATCGCGTCACTTGTGAAGGAAAGTATCGTAGGGCAACTGTGTGCATCCGTACAGAAACCAAAGAAACAATGTGAAGTAAGGTACGAGCGCCTTTGAAGGCCCATTTTTTGCAATATAGGAATAAAATAAATAATTGACATAATTAATGAAAACAAAGTTTAACAACATATTACTCATTTATTTATGCATCAAATCAACTTAGAAATTAACATGTTTTATTATTTTTTTTTTACAAAAACAATCGTTTTTAAAAACCTTTCAAGTGGGCCTTTTTAAGAACATGTGTACTTAACATGGCCCAATATTAATTAAGATATTTAATAATGCTATCAAAACAAAAAATATGTATATATGTAAAACTCAACCTAACATGTGAGATTCTTAAGTAATCAGTCTATTCCAATGATGTTTTTAGTCATAATTCTACGTTGGGCCATGATAGGCTTATCAAAACTTAACTTACCTACAAAATAAAAATCTCAAACTAAAATAAACAAAGAACACTTTGGTGCTGTTATTTCAATAATCACTTTTGCGAAAATCAATATTTCTTCTCATTAATTGACAAAAATTTTTTATCCATAACTTCGGTGGGCCTTATTAGGGGTATAGAAATGGAAACTAACAAAAACACAAAACTAAAAGCTTTGTGATTTTGTTATTTCCCATTTTTATCCCTTAGTTGCATTCTGGACATAAGAACTCCTCTATGTCGTTTTCAGTTAGCCCAACACATTCCTCGTGGTACCACAAAGAACAACCAACACATCGTCGCATGTTTGTGACTCGCTCAGCTTTACAAGCTTGGCAATACCAACTTTCATCATCGTTTTCATTAGTTTTTGTGCTACTCTCTTTTTTCTTCGTGCCTCTGTTTTTTACATTGACTTCTTTTCCTTTTCGTTGTCCGCTCTTTGCTTTCTCGTCTCCTTTATAATTTTTTTTCTTTTGTATATCTCTTGAGCATTCACTTTTTTTATTCTTTGTTTTTGTTGTTTTTGATTCCTTTTCTTTCTTTTCTTGAACAACATTAAACAAATCCTTGGTTACCCTTTGACCAATGTAATTTAAAGCTTTTCGCCTTGGTGTACTTTTGATTGTTGTATAGTTAGGCGTCGGCATAAATTCGTGAAACGAAGATTTTTTTTGTGTTTGTTTATTACCTAGTTTTAAATTTGATAGTGGTACATCGTCAGAAACATCAAAATGATCATCCGATTGATAGAATATATTTTCTTCTGATTCCGATGACGAATAAATCTTACAGTTCCTGGCAGAATATTGAGAATATTTTTGTAATGTGTTTATATCAATATTTTCGTCGTCTGAGCCTGATGTAGAAGAATTAATAACAGGTCTTAGTACAACATTCTGTCCCAACCCAGACGTGCTTGGAATTGGGGAATGAAATTGTGACATCCTGCCATACATGTCTGTTCCTTTAGGTTCTACTACAACATTTTCAGTAGTAGATTCAGAAGACGAACTATAGTCAACCAATTTATTTAGTTTCTGTCGCTGTAAAGTAGCAGGAGGGCGAGTTAAATATCCAGACAAAGGCTGAGGTAAAGGTTGTAATATTCTTACATCAGGACAACAATCAGGTACATAGGTACGCGACATGCGAAAGCTTTCATCACAATCCGTGTGAGAGTCATTTCTGTGAAATATTGCTGGATCTGCAAAAGTAGCTGATGTACTCGTAGAAGCAGTTTCATGCAGGATGGGCCGCTGAGTAAGGATAGAAGGTGCAAAAGCGTCCTCGGGAATTGCGTTTGGATTGTAAGGATGGAGCCCAGTAGCTCTAAACCCGTTCTTTATATTATTTTGAGTTACGCACTTAGGCCATACCTGTGAAAAAATTTTGTTGAATCTAGCCTTCGTGAGCTTGCGGTCTGGGTGGCGATAGGCGTATAACAAAACTTCTTCATCCCAATGGTGTTCATATGATTTGTTGACTGATTTATCTAAGGGCTGTAACTCATGGGTGGTGTTTGATGGTAAACAATATAATACAATATTATTTTCATCTGCGGCATCCACAATTCTAGCATCTAAATGCGAAGCAGCTCCATCAAAAACAAGCAAACATTTCCCAGGTGACTTATAGTTGCCAAGATGATTAATGAAATCAATAAACAATTCAGTAGTCATGCTACCTTTTTGTGCCATTCTGACAATAGAACCATCAGGTAAATTGTCGTTAAATTCCGGCCTTAATCTTTTACCTTTGAAAATAATCATAGGTGGAACTGAATTACCTGCAGCGTTGACACACATGGCAACAGTGACATTTTCCGCGTGCTCCTGTGCGATAAAATGGACTCTCTTGCTCCCCTTTTGAGCCAGAACCTGTTGTTGGTGGTGCAAGGTTAGTCGACAGCCCTTTTCATCAACATTGTATAAACGTTCGGGATGTGTAGGAATATCCAATTCATCATACAATTTTTTAATTGCCGCGAAATGTTGTTGCACAATGTGCTTATTCAATTTTTGGGCCCTTGCAGAGTTCATGAACTGTGCTTTACGCACAGAAATTTCAGAGTTTCGTTTCAAAAAATTATTCAGCCATTTTCTACCAGCAATACATCTGTTGTCATTAAAGGAATTTGGTATATTATGCGCCTTACAAAATAAATACGCTTGCTTTCTAACAATCTTGCGGGTCAACGGTACGCCTACTTGAGCCAGTCTTATTATTCTTCTTGCCAAATCTTTTTCTTGGTCATTAGTTAGTGTAGTTGGTCGTCCAGTCATCTTTTCCTCGCTGCCAGATTTTAGGTGATTTCTTAGCGTTCTCCTTGGGATACTAAAAGTAGCTGCTGCCTTTCGTTGTGACATACGACATTTTTTCACTGCTTCTATAGCTGATTTGAGCTGTTGCTCAGTCCATTCACAACGTCGCTTCTTATTGATTGAATCCATATCAAAAAATCTGAAAATAAATTACACATTAATTTTTAAGTTATGAAAAATTCCTTTTTTTATTATTTAGCATCACATGATAGTTGAAGATTATCAAAAAATATTACAATTTTAACTAAAGTACTTACCCAACACGCCTCAAAACTCCACCTCACTTTTAGTTTCAAAGCTAAAGCTGAATAAATTAGGTAGGTTAATCTATGTTTAAAGTAAGTTTCATGTATCTATTGCAATACTAGTCGTTTTATTAAAAAACAATAGAAAAATGACTTATTTTCCAAAGACATATTAAAATTGTATAGTCCCAATGAGGCCCGGGCCATCTTGGGTACCATTATGGTGGGCCTTTATAGGAACTTTACCCGATAATGAGAACTATTTCTTTCAAATGATAATTAACAATGAATATAAACAACACTTACCTTCTAAGGAGTGCCCATAAATCTAAGAAACTTTGTGTGTAAAAAAAAATCGAAAGCAGTTTGATTTTCTGAAAAAATACTAAATAGTTCGTGAACTTGAAGTTATAAAACTGTATGCCATCTGCAATGTCTCTGACAAACTGTCAAACACTACAAATATGGCGGTTCCCTTCCTTTGATTTGACCTTTCAGTTTTGTCTATGGTAATAACCAAACATGGGCGCGCAATTTAAACTCATTTGAACTTATAAAAGTATGAAATTTTCAAAGTGGGCCATCTTAGGAACAGGGCTTACTTAGGCGCAAGTACCTTATTACAATTTCAACAGACTCTGCGTTGTTAACTAAACTCTAATCTATCTATATAAATATAAATCTTTGTTACACTTACACCAATTAGCCTAGTCCAAAGTAAGCTATGTAAGGCTTGTGTTATGGGATCTAGGGCAACGGATAGACATACATATATTTCACATATATAAATATTTTTGATAGAAACATATTAATAACCATCACTAAGATACAAATGCCCGCATTCATCACGAAAATATCTACCCCTATATACCGGTATTCGAACCTGGGACCTCAGAGGTGGCGTCATCTTGAAAACGGTATACCTATATGCTTTTACTATTGTATAGTGTAATGATATTACCCAAGATCCAGAATGATTAGCAAATTTGCACTTCCTGGAAAGATAAGTGTTCGTTGCCAACTTCAGACATAATATTCAGAGTATTCAGTTCACTTTAGGCTCATTATCGATTATTCAAGTTCAATATCACCACGGCTCTTATGTCCGAATAAAGTCCGAGTCAAACCGAGTGGAATATCTTAATTCTCTGTTCATTTCAGGTCTCATTTTAGAGTATCTCTTTTTCCGGATATTCCTACATACACAAAGGTAGCTACAGATAATATAGAGTTATACATATATACTAGACTCTGGTAAATATTCTTTCTCACATTAGCACTCAATAGAATTCGTATCAGCTAACGGTAGTGCCGAGATTTCTAACCGAGCATGCCCGATACATAGATACGGCATAACCCAAAGTTCTCGATGCATCTCTTAATCGCAGTCTTATCTTAGTAATCGAATCTCACTCCATCGATATTGGGTGGCGAGACATAAAAATTTAATTGAACGGATGTTCCTTATGATAATTATTGTAATCAATGTGTTTAGGGAAGTGATACAACATTTACAAAGTTTGACGTCAAACCTTTGACGTCTTGTCAATTTGTTTTAAGTCTTGCTGTCAAATTACATATCCATCATTATCATCATCATTTCAGCCAATAGACGCCCACTGTTGGACATAGGCCAACAATTACATATCCAGTTGAAAAAAAATACACTGACATTTTATTGGTCAATTATTCAATTTTTTTTTATCATGGGTAGGTGTGCAACCTTTATTGATTAGTAAAAAACCACGATATTGGTTTTTATTTTTATAAAACTACCAATTACAATGTACCGACTCTATAATGCGTAGAACAAAACAAGGCACCTAAGAACTACATTTCTTATAATAAAATCAAATTATTAATCAAAATCATTTTATTATTAAAGAATTCTATAATACAAAGTGTGACCTCCTCTGTTGTTTAAAATTTGTCGACACTGATTATTCATGTTACGAGTATCAACGAGGTGGTCAATGGTATCCTGTGGCTATTATTATTGATTATTCGTGTAAGTCGGGGCTGATATGGATCACTGCGACCTATTAAGATCTATTGTGACCAGCCTCCTATGTAGGTTCTATGTAGGCCCTACAGTAGCTCCCTTAACTGGGCACTGACCAAGAAAGATAGGATGTTCCCAGTTCAGATTGTTTTTATTTCATCTGGGTCAAGGATGTGTTTCCCCAGGTGTCTGCTTCTTTTGTGAATCAGCGGTTCACAGTAGCACAAGAGGTGTATTGGTGTTTCACGCTATTGTTCGCAGAATCTGCATGTGTCAGTGTCCTTAAGTTTCATGTTGTAAAGGTGTCTATTCAACTTGCAGTGACCGGTCAAAGCCCTAACCATCACGCTCAAGTTACTCCTGTTAAGCTTTAATAGCTCGTCAGTGCGTTTGCGAGAGTATGGTTCGATTAGTGTTTTTGAATGTGTCATCCCGGACGTACTGTGCCAGTCTGCTTTCGCCTCGTTAAGAAGGCGAGTTTTCAGGTATTGCATGGCCTGGTTCTTTGAGATACCACAGATAGGCTCTGGGCCGAACTGTATTCCTTGAGCCCCAGCCCTGGCTAGTTCATCGGCCTGTGGTTATGGCTCGTAATAAAATTTTAGCAAATTTTGCAAGATTTGGATTGTCGTCACGCTGTACATGCTTTAACTGAAATTCGGTGCGATGGGTTTTCGCAAACAAATGAAATTAAGGCATAAAACATAGTCAACATAATTTTGAGCGCTTATGCATCCATTTACAAAAACAAGCTCAGTTCGTCTGTTCTTCATAACACCATAATATAATATTGAGCATGTCGCTTAGACTTGTTTGATGCGTGTAACATTTATTACAAGAAACTAAGGTGAGAATACATCACATATGAATGTATTTTTTATAAACAGTTTACCCAAAATTTATTATACAGAGCTTTATATAAAAGCGTATTCTTATTTAAAAGGCTCGAAACGCATCTGTCACTCCTCTGCTGCTGCAGGTGTTTTTAGGCGGAGGTAATCGCTTAGGTGATCTGTTTGCACGTTATCCCCCCTATATCATAAAATTATATATACAATATACTATCAACGCTATCTTAATACAAGTATATAGATTACTACAATTTAGAAATTATAACCATGAACCAAACAAATTTATAAGTTGATTTATTTATTAACTTATTTAGCATTACATTTGTATTTTAAAATTTACATGCTCTATTTCATTTTAATGTGTTAAATTTAAATTTATTTTATATACAATATTTTTTACTTTATACATATAAAATACCTTATCAATAATTACTTCCATCAATACACCGCTTTTTGAATACCTTTTCTACACGCTTTATTAGTTGATTGCAAGAGAAAGCCTTTGGCATCAAGTCTGCTATTTGTATATTTTTTTTGTAATGTCCATGCATGAAACAAGTCGTGTTAGAGTTAACATCAATTACAGTTCAAGAATTCCTAAATAGATTTAAACGATCAATTTATTTATCGTATTCGTCTTTCTTAAGAATTAAGAATAGCAGATTATAGTTGTATCAACACTATATTCTTAATTTGTTATTCAGCTTCTTTTTATGAAGATTTTTCTTTTTAAGATTTATTAAGAACCGGAGGGAAGCTCCATACCTGGGTTATCTCATTATGTACTTTCATCTGCTACAAAACAGCACCAGTTCGCTTTGCTATATTCCGATTTAAAAGGAAGATAAGCAATTACAATTAATGTCACAAGTTGGCAACGAACACTGTAATTGTGGTGTTCGTAGATTTGCTGCGGATCTCTATAACACGAATATAGCTTGAGAAAAAATGAATATAAAATAGAATGTACAGAAAACACAATAACACAATAGGTGTTGTCGTCTGTATATAATTGAAGAGATCGCGTTATTCCGGAATATTTATTAGGCAAAGATATTTAAGCCCACATAAAGCTCAATAAACAAGCGACTGGTTTCCTTCAAGCAATAAAACGTAGTACTTATTCGGCATGTTCCGGTCGCCTTCTCAGATCAGTGTAAAATGTCCTTTATTCAGTTTAATTGCTTTTGCTCCTTCGAATGCTTCTACTAACAACAGTATAAATAAAGTTGAATTCTAACTATGCAAGTGATCTTGGGTTGTTCTAGATTTTAGATGCGAGTTTAGAATCGCGATAAAAACTCTTTTTAATAATAAAAGTAATGTCCTTCTGTGACTATTATCACGTTTTAAAGTCAATTTAAAATATGAAATATTTAATTAGAATGAGTATTTTTATTAGATTTTCGTTTGAAAACTGTATCAATTATCTGAGGCCACCTTCTAATTGATGGATGTAAAAAAACAGGATGAAAAAGAAATTGCCCTTGCTGGTTTTCTTGCTGGTTCTTTCCAGTACAAGGTCTCCGGCCGTAGACTTATGAGCTATTGGCGTAGCATCTTTGACGAGGAAAAGTGATTGTAAAGATTTCATTTGAAAAATAAGTTTTTGATTTTGAATAAAATTAACGTAAAAAATATTTGCACAAAGCCACCACGTCACTGACTTAAACAGGTGGATATTTTAAAATTTAATTTGCACGAATATCTTTAGTAGCTTCTCCAGGGAGCTTCGCTTGCATAGACATTTTCCTACCGCATCTTAAACTCATAGAACTAAACCTTTCACGCTAGCAATGTGCGATGTGTCTAGAGTTAAAATTTTCGAAAACTTGTCTAGATAGATATGTTTAATGACATGATATAATAACTAGATATATACGCCGTTTTTATTCGATCTATTCAGTAGGTATTTTAAGCTTAGTAAATATTTGTAATGGTATATAAAATTTTTAATGATAATGTAAAATAGAAATAATATAGGTATATTCGATGTGCAAATCAAGAGTTAATAAAAAGAAAAAACGAAATGGATTTGCAAAGATTTTAGCCCACTTCCACTTCGAGAAGAATTCCCCAATTACCAAACAGGTCTTTTTTTTTTTCTTATTCTTATGCAGGTACTATGTTGCTCAAATTAGTTTTGACTTCAATAAGTGCCCATAAAGGCGTATGTTGAATAAATATAATTTTGGTTATTATTATTAGATTTTATTGTTACAAATTCATAGATTTCGTGTATCTTATCACCCCAAAAATAGTATTGAAACGATTAAAAGATAATCGTGTACGCAAAGTTCCAATTCAATTTAATCCTTCCGTTTTATTTTGAAAAAAATGTTTGAGTGATAGCTATTTAAATACATGTAGCTTTAGTACGAACATTGGAAGGTTTTTAATCTCAACTCGTGATATATCGGCTACTGAGCCGCAACCGACCACCAATTACAAAATAATCACAAACCTTCACCTGTGGAATTAAAATTCCTTCTGGATGTACCACACGTCAGATTATATTCTTTTAATACCTGTATCCATACGTTCTCATTAAGTCTGATTTATGTAAAGTTTTTGCATAAATGTATCAACAGTTTAATTTTTTATAGACGTTGAACTTATTACATTAGCTTTTCGTCCGCATTATATATCACATTTTCCAAAATGAAATATATAGTTTTCCGCGGCATAAAATATAATTTGTTCCTTCCCATGTATCGCCCTCAAACCAAATTGCATCAAAATACGGTCGGCTATTTTTATCAGATTTAAAGAAACATAAATTATCCTGTAGTGAAAATTACGAAAAAACATTAGTAGCCAAAAGTCATACTCTTACTAATGACATTTGTTTTCCTTTCGTTAGAACGACATAAATAGAAATGAATCAATGATATTAATGTAATATTTAGTATTCTTTAATTCTTGTGTTACGTAATTTAGTATAACGGACAGATATCCACATAATAATCATACATATATTATTAATTTTGGTAGAAATTTCGAGTAGCTTATATATATATATATTATTAGCCTGGCGTATATTATAAATTGTAGCCTATATGTTATTCTGATGTATAAGCTATATTATTTTAAAGTGTCATTAAAATCCATTCAGTAGTTTTTACGTGAAAGAGTTACAAACATCCATACATACAAACTTTCACGTTTATAATATTAGTAGGAATAGCCATGACTAAGGCACAAATGCTCGTATTTATCACATCAGATAGCGATACCTTGAAACCGGTGTGCACATAAGTCTTCTATGAAGGTCGTAATTCATATATTCAATATATGAAACTCATACATATACCTACCTATTTTATTAAAATCATGTTATATAACGAACATAAATTATAACCTACCTATACCAAATCTCGATTCTGCAACCCACCTCCTTGAATTCGTTAAGAAAAAACGTCGCGTGTTTCACTTAATACCACGTCTAGCATAAGTTTAATCTAAGACATACGAGAGATGTTCGAATCATCGTTAAACTCCGCCCAATCATTTACTGCAATTATTAAGTCGCCGTGGCATCCAAAAGGAACAACGAGGGGAGATTTAGCCCGGGCCTTGATTAAAGTTGCGACGCTCGACGGGTTGATTGTTGTAGGCATTTTCTGGCTGAACTTGCGTTGTTTACGGTAGTGCCTTGGTGCTGGGCCGGTTTGTGAATTTGGTGTAAAAGTATAAAGTAACCTCACGATTCGTTACAAAAATGTTTTGATGCAAGGAGACAACATTTTAAAAACGTTAAATAATTGTAGTTTTATAGTGAAAAGGGTTTCAGTTTTTGAAAATTGTTTCGTATAGTTATTTTATATATGTTTTCAACTCATCATCATTGTTAAGGTCCTTTGTCCCCTAGCAGGGGCAGAGAGCCTAAACAGTGAGTCCTTATCCCTTAGAGCTTCGCATTTGATTTCACTCCAGGTTTTTCCAATGGCTTTTGCAATGACAGACACTCTTACAGACTAGGAAATAATATTGCGAATTCTGTCCATAATGAAACCTAAATTACCGTACAAACAATTTCATTAAAAAAATCTCTGTAATGGAACGAAAAAATCCAACTTGGATCCACGAAAGCTTCTGGCTTATTTTATTTCCTTTTACACTTTCAAAGTGGCACCCAGCCATCAATGCGCCGATCACGACCGGAACGGGCTGTCGCTACGGACAGACAATCAAACATCTAATACAATTTAACGGTCTAATGTCTGGTGGTATGCCTTTGATCACGATTACCGTATTATGCGCCCATAATCACATTTACCGAAGCACTTGAGGTAATCTTTCGAAGTGACAAAGGTAAGATTAATCAGCGAAAATCGTCGCAGTGTTTCTCTGTTCTCGAGAATTGCTTATCAAACTTGCAGTGAAGCGGTCTTCTTAGGATACATGGCTCCAGTGACAGTTCATGTATGTATTGGATATTTCTGTAGGCTCATTATAAATAACAATAATAAATAAATATTTCTTACACTCACACCAATTAGCTTTGTAAGGCTGTGTTATGGGATCTAGGGTAACAGGTAGACATATATATATACATATTATAGCATCACGCAAATATCTACCCCACTGGTATACTAACGACTCGGATGCAGAGGTCGTCTACCTACCTACCTACTGTGTAATTAATTTTTATTTTGACTTTTTTAATAAATCCTCTTTTCTCTGGTGCCTGTGGTTTTCAACCACTATCTTCAGCATAACAAATTGTAGCCTTTAATTAATATAGGTGTTGTGGGTCGTATGAAATTTGTTAGTCTGTAACGCCTTAAAAGTAATACCGCAATTTTGATGACTACTTTTAAGATTACAGGACTAAGCGATCTGGTTTTTATTTATTGGATTGGATTCGCTCTTGGAACAATAAAGTAAGAAACAAATAGTTTCTTCCCACGTGTAAGATAAAGTTACCCTTAAAATGTAAAATGACCATACATGTAAGTATTTTTTATGGTTACCGCTTGAATATCGCTCGTGCAATATTCGTAGTTATAAACTTACTATGAAGGTAATTTATCTGTATTCCTGGTTACGGCAATAACTTTAAGAATCAAAAACAACAATTTGAATGTAGAACAAACTAATACTAAATATTAAACTGTCTATAAGCTTATTTATTTTTAAATTAAAGTTCGCTTAAGACTTATAGATAAGACAATATTATTTTTCTTTTGTTTGTACAGTAATATAATAGGTATATATTGTAAATGTGATTTATATGCAATTGACATAGATCACACTACTATATCACAATAGTTAACTATTATATGTTATATTATATCCTATTAAGTGTACAATAAATATTTAATAAAGAAATAAATAAACTCGACCTCTTATTATATTAAATAATGATATGAAATGACTAATAACAATTAACAAACAAACACTGCATATTTTTTCTAAATACCAATAAAATTGTCGACGGCAATTATACGGTCCGTCACGCACCCTACTATTGTTAAACGGCATCAAAGCCTGCGATATGATGCACCCATTAGTTCCGGTATTGCACCGTACTGTTGACATTCGAATAAGTATGCAATTTACAGACACAATAGATTGCGGAACATATACAATGTAACAAAATTAAACCAACAACTCTATTACTATTATAACTAACTAGTTGCATGCGTACCACACAAATTTCTATGAAATGCAATCAGAATGCATGTTTTATTGTACCCATTTGTACCGGTGTTGCACCTCGATGGCATCATTTGAACAAGTTGACATCACGCAAGTTACGAATACAAGTGACTGCAGAAAAAATATGTTCATCCAGATTACCTTGATGCATTAAACATCTTTAAATTATAACTATTTATTCAACGTAGTTCTTTACAGGTATTCATTGACATAAAGAATAAAATGTTTGGGAATCTCGGAAACGGTTTCGTAAGAATCTTTAAGAAGTTCCCGATTTCTATATGACAAGAGGAAACTAATATTTTTTACCTTTATGGTATCATAGCGAGCTTATGGATACATAAGCTCCGGTATTGCACCTTGATGTCATCATTCAAACAAGTTGATTATATAAACATTACGAAGTCACGAGGTCTGCGTCATAATTCAATATTTTTATAATTCTATATTTTATAAATAAAAAAGATAAAATAAATATAATATATAACCGATATTGTATCTGTCTATACCGGGCATCCTATCGTTGCAAAATGGTAAGAATCGGGTTATGATACTCACAAGTTAGATCCAATATTGTAACTTGTATCAATATTGTACAATTAATATGCATTTTAGTAAAACTATAACAGAACTTTAACTTGTCATTAATATGACTAAAATGTTGCTAGTATAATGTTGTTATATATAAAATAAAATTTTATATAGAACCAGACAAATGATTGAAATTTAATATGCTACATTAAAATTGATCATGTTGGCAGAGTGTACCACTGCCTCGATGGTTGATCAATTGATCAGTTGAAAACACATTGAGTAGTGCAATAATCAAGAATACACTAATTTACCCCTGTTGTCGCTATTTTCAATATGATTGTATTATAAAAGAGAAATGTGAGGTGAGAAAGAAGATGTAGTGAGAAAAATCGAGAAGGGAACTTAGATGTTTCGAACACGTAGAAAGAATGGACAAAGGTGATTGACAAAAGATATTTATAGGCTATGGGCTCGTTGTTTGGAGACGACCTAGAGCAATATACGTGGCCCAAATAGGTGGTAGAATACTGAAGGAAGGTTAAGTCGAGAGTACACGTAATAGACGAGCGTGTATAAAATATTAATGAAAGTCGAGGAAGCTAGTGAAGTATGTCTGAATCGTACCAAGTGGAAACTGTGATCTCTGCCTACCCTCATTCGAAAGAGGCGTGAGCATATGTATCTATAACAGAGAACCTAAGACACGCCGAAAATAAATTGGTTTAAATTAAAAATACCGCCACGAAAAAATAGAATTTCATAGGAAATAAGTGAAACGTAAAAAACTAGGTAATCAGCTGTATCACTAATCGTATTAAATGCAAATTACATGATAATCATGCCGTGCCCACCCGTTTACACGCTCGTTGCGTGCAATACCGACCGTGAACGAGCACGTGCGCAGTAGCACGCCTTGGACAGACGGACCGTGTCGCTGACACCTGGGAATGAATAGCACTCTCGAATCGATAGAGCTATAGCCCGATTTTTACTGTGACAGACTAGCACGTGACTGCTCTAAACGTTTTATAGTTGAGATGAATACAAACTATATAGGCTGTGGCATATGCACCACTTTGGAACCATTTCATATTATATTTCACAATATTGAAAACATTTTATTATTTTTGTCGACTCTGTGTCTACTCTATGTTGACTCTGTGTCGACTCTAGGGAGAGCGACTCTATATGATGGTCGTCCACACGTCCACGTCGTCGCTCTTATGCTGCAATACTTACTACTGATGCAAAATAGTATTATTTGCATTGCTGTTGTCGAGTGTAGGATAAAATAGGCAGTGAAATTACTGGGTATAATGACTTCATATGTTATGTGATATAATGGTAACGTATGCTATAATTTTTGTGGGATTTGTATATTGCTGCCAATCTCACAGAAACTTTATGTACCAAAGGCAACTTTAACTATTTACCATCAAGTCAGCAGTTTGTTCACTTGGCAAACTAGTGTAATATTAAAAAAGGTACAAAGACAAAAAATAATAATTTAGTAGTCTAAGATATAAGTAACGATATTAACATATTACTGACTGTGGCATCATAGTAAATTAATACAGTACTTTGTACTTTGATATAAGATAAAACACTTACTGATAATCACGTAATTAATAAATTATCATACTAATAAAGACAAATGAATCTCACAAAGTTCCAACCACAATACAAATACACTGTAAATTCTAAATGCAAACAAATAAATAAGCTATAATTTTATGAAGATAGTCATCAGACAATCAAATGAAGGTAATTCAGTAGCATGCAATACCATTTGTCCGGTATCGCACGTCATGCTTCGGTATACCACGTGCTACCTCCGAGGGTGTCAAGCAGACCGTGAAAGCGTTTAGCACCTGTGGAACTAATGACTATATGGCACCTGATAGAGATAATTGAATAATTTCTTGCGCCTTATCTTGATATATATCTGTAAGTTTACATAATCAGTGAGATAAATCGAATTAAATTAGGTTATCTTAATGTTTATTTATATTAACAATTAAATGTGGTGTAATATAGAAATAATTTCTTAAATGTCTGTGCGATCAATTAAATGAGAATAATCAGCATATACGATTGTAATATTCTAGAAACGTTTTGTTACAACCGATTTACTACTAGCCAAAGCTATCGATATCATTTAATTCGACAAAGAAGTTTCACAAAAAAGAATTCTGAACTGAAAATGTGATTTCGAAGAATGAATTCTGAAGCGAAATATAGAACAAAGATTCTCTTGAACTTCACATCGACTTAGGACATTTTCCCATTCTAATGGAGCTGCATTGATTGTTAGAACTTCACCTTGAGACAACTAAGAAACTGACAACGTCTGCTTAATTTGATTATTTTTTTATTACTACAACGCTCTAAGCTATGAAGTTTTAGTGGCGCTGTGGTTTTAGTACTGGTCTTCGAATCTTCGAATCGGGGGATTCAAGAGGCCGTATTATCGGAATATACTCGTACTACAATACTCGTAGAGGCCAAGGTCGAGGTTGTGCCAGAGTATTTTAGTAGTATCATTGTCAGAGGTGTAAAGACCCGCTCTGTAGCTGATCGCACTCTTTGCGGATCAGATCTTGCAGGGGAGGTATAAAAATTACAGTCTCTGGATCGCCTCAATCAAGGACAAGTTGTATATCGAGGTAGCTTTGTGGATATACCTCGCACTATTTAGGGAGTTCTGAACTTATTTGTCGAATAAACATCGGCCGGTACGGGGAGCAACATCATTTCGTCTCGTTCAAAAGCACTGAGAGAGACAGAGAGACAGAATGTTTCCAACAAAAAACAAATCTTGTAGTCTTAGCCTCACAATTATTTTATCACAATAGTCATGTAGCTTATAATATAAACTTATTCATTGCAAAGTAATTTACTACTTTATAGCTTTCGAAGCAAATAACAGCATAAAGTGTCCAAATTATAGACAGCTGCTTCATTGGTACACAATCAGCGCAACTGGTAGGTACAGTGAATCAAAATGAGCTACAATTTGAGATCATGACTGAACCATTTGTTGGGGCAGAACTACCCTCTGGTCATTTGAGGGACACAACAGAGACGCATAGCGTTTATGAACGATTGGTATATTATAAACTTTAACTTGTGACGAAATGAATATTTTCTTTTCGTTATTTATTTATTTAGATAGAGCCTCTTTTTATGGTAAATATCGGTTCCATCATATCCTATTTAATTATACATTAATATTGCACGCGAGTGGAAAAAAAAACTTCTGCATAATATATATATTTCATACTCTAGGATTTTGGATCAGCAAAACGTATTCCCGTTACAGACAATACTTGACTGATTTCAAATTTTTTATAGCTCACATTTCCGTTACGCATCTCCACTCCACTTTAGTGGAAATTGAACCTCAATGAAGACAAGCTAAATTGGTCCAAATTAATTGGACCTATCCAGCTTTTCAATATATTTTCACGCTTTTTATCATTGTCCAACTACAAAACAAAACTAGTCTTATTCTAGATTCGGTTAATCAATAAAAATAGTTTTCATTTATATTCACATATTTTATAATTACGACATTGCGGTGATTATGTGAGATTTGCTTTTAAATTGAAAAAACATAATGTAATCCTATCGCTCAGCATTGCCGACACAGAACGCTTCAGGTTCTAACGGAAACTTATCGCATTGACTATTTGTCATGCGTACGAAAAAGTAGCGGTGGAAGATTAGTTTAAAAATTCATTAATTTCCTTGATTACTGCGGCTTTCTTTCATGTCCACCGTGAATTTATTTTGGTATTTATTTCCGCGAGCTCGTTTATTGAATGTCAGTTTTAATTATAGACTTTAGAAGTTGTTCTTAAGCGAACGATCATTATATATAGTGTCCGTTATATGTGTAAAGTTTCACACAATGATTAGCGCTCATTTTGGTATCTAGTAGCTAAATTTGCGTCCATTCAATAAAGTTGTTTGCAAATTCATAGCTGTTATTTGTGTCAGTCTATACATACAATACTTCTTTAATGAAGTACACTTGACAAAAGTACTTACATAGCTTGTGAGGGACGAAGAACAGAGTTTAGGACGCTATTTAAAATTTTCCCCGATTCCTAGCAAATTTCCTGTCACTACATTTAATTACGTCGTGAACATTAACACTTACCGAATTATTTGTTTTCATAATGATGCATCAACATAATGATGTATCCTACAGCTATCATTTAAATTAGAGGATCCGGGTTCGAATCCCGGTGGGGGCAGATGTTTGTGTGATGAATGCAAGCATTTGTATCTTAGTCTTGGTTGCTGATATATATTTCTGTCAAATCCGTTACCCTAGATCTCATAACACAAGCCTTCGGAGCTAACTTTGGGCTAGGTTAATTGGTGTAATTGTAAGAAAGATTTATTTATATATATATATTATAATAATAATTTCAATAACATTAAATTATTTCATAAATTGCAAACAGAAGGTTTCCCAGATACTCGCTCAATCTTGTGACTTGATGCGAGTCCCCCTGTTGAGTTACAAGTAATATTGTATTATTATAGCTTACCCCCGGCCTTCACGAACTTGTACGTTCGAGGAATTGTTCGGAACAGTTGTCTTGGGGCACGTGCCATATTGCATGACGGATTTTCATAGGTTTATCATAACATATTTGGTATTTACTAAATAACTTATTTCAGATAGCGCTACTAGCTAGACTTTTTTTCTATAAATATCAATAGTACACATTAGTTGTGAAATATTGTTTGAGTAAAGATTATATCTTTTTTTTTCGCACGGGGGATGGTAGTAAAGGGGTGCGCTACTATTGTAGTCGTCTTAATTACCCCTTGGACGACCTCACACCGGATACCACCCACGCCCGGTCTACGGCGGTATATGTTGGACTCTAGCAGAAAGCTAGCCTTTTTTTTTTGTTCCCCTGAGGAAAATGCATGGAGACAGATCTCGCCCGATCTCTGCGACCAAGACTCGGCGCTCGGAGGCCCACGCGGGGCACTCCGCCAGCCTGTGCTGGGCCGAGTCGAGGTCGGATGCACAGTGGTGGCAATGTGTCGATCCCTCCCGTCCTATTCGACACAGATACTCACCGAAGCAGCCGTGCCCGGTGAGTATCTGAGTCAATCGGTAGGTGACCTCCTCCTTCCCGTGGAGCCAAGCTTCGAGGTGCGGGAGTACGGCACCGACGGCCCGCTGGCGCGCGCAGATCCAGCAGAAAGCTAGCCTACCAACTAAACACTACCTACAAGACTTTGGGCGGGCAGAAAGCCTGCCCAAGGAACATTTTAGCAAAAAAAAATCATTTTAACCAGTAGAATAACAGCTTGAGACTTTATACGATGTACAAAAGCGTATATATTAAGGCTGTAGTAGAGCATAATTGTATTCTTTTATACAGTAAAGCTGGTTTAGGGCTGTACAAAGCCGAAATTATTACGTTTGGCTGTTAAGTAGCACGGAATTATTCCAAAATACAGTGCGTGGTATAAAAAGCAGCTTTAAGCAAGTTTATAAGACTAGGGCAGTATATCAACTGAATAGTGCTCTAGAATTATTTCTTTTTGCAGCCTAGTTCTGTTGAATATTGCTATTTCTGAATAACGGTGTATACTTACTCTGTAGTACAGTAATCATATAAGGCTTGATAATGGTTATCTAGGACACCCTTAAAAAGCTAATTTCTGTACAAGAGTGTCATACAATGTTGACTTTCACCTGAAAACACAACGAAATTAATTTGTTTCAATAAAAATTTAACATAATTTTAGACATATATTCAGACGTTCGCAAGCCTATGGCTGTATATAAGAATAAAACAACTACTTAAGATTTGCGCACAGTATCTGTATATCGGTATCAAATTATTTGCCTAATCAGATATTGCGCTATTTCACAGCTGTTATAGAGCTAGGTAGTTTTACACTATGTGCTGTATAATTTGGAGGCCTTTTTGCGGATATATCGACTGTATATCTGGATATACAGTCCTAATTCAGCCATTTGTACAGCCTAAACTCTTGAAATTTTTCATTGTACAGCGTTTATACAGTTTAAAATGTTACTTGGGTGGGACCTTATCGGCTTTGAACTAAAGCGCCCGCCCTCCAGAACGGTGGGCGGTGCATAAAGATTATATCAAAATACACTCATGACTAAAGGCTTGACTATTATAAAGTAAATAATTACCCAACTGATCAGACTATATGGAATTAGAGACAGTATTCATTGAATCATTGATAACAACATAATTAATTTATGATACAGTATTATTTGATGATACGTATCTAGTTATACAATATACATGTAAATATATAACATACAATTGTAATTGCACTATACTAATATATATCATTGTATTCATGTATGTATTGACATTAAGCTATAACTAGTTTAAGTTGGAAATATGAATATAAGTGCATTTGAATACAAGTACAAAAAATATAATTTTAAAATATTTTTTATTACTACCATGACCATAATATATCCCTTTATATGACTCGTGCCAAAAACAATGAGAACAACACTTGACAAAACTATCTATTATTGGTCGAATGTATTACTTATTTTGTATTGCACTACACTACAAAAGTGTGAATAAACTAAAATTATTTTCGTAAATAAAGATTTTATCTATATATTTAAAACATTTGTTGTAAATTGCGATTGGTGTATTGTATTGCTGTATTTATTCTTACATGTGAAAACATTTTATTTAATGTTTTTAATTTACATTTCATCTAATACATTTGAAAAATTTAATAACAAAGTTAGGCTCAGATGCACGTAATTTATTAATAAGTTACTTGTAATACTAAACTTGTGTAAGTTTAAAATCATAAAATATAAATCATTATTATCATGATAGTGAATTCGTTATCACCTGATAATATTTCAATAAGAAACGTAGAATTTGCCACAATTTCAGATTGTGGTTTTGAAATCTACTTGCGACGCAAATAGCAAATGTTTTGGCAAAACCGGACGATTTTCGCTACCGTCTTAAATGAAAAGAAAAACACCATAATATGCGCTTTTTGTAATTCTAACTGGCTCCTTTCGTTGGAATTTCGTACGATAATGGCGCATGCGCACGGTGCGGGCGAGAGCGCGCAATTTGGCTGAAGTGCGGCAAATAGTCGCCTCGGGGCGACGCGTAATCTGCGCCCGCGTACCACGGCTCCATTAACAATGTAAGGTTGTTTTGGAGTACGATTTTCACCGGGTATCTTTGGCTTTAGAGCTATCAAGCATTCAGGGTTCGATTATTAATGCAATAATAAGCAAGTATAAAATCTGGCGTTTCGGGTAAGTATATTTAAATATTATATAACATAAAAATAAAACATTTTTAGGTACGGCTGAAATGTACCAAGACGAAACCATATGGCTTGCTCTATCACGATGGTATCAGATCAAATGTAGATCCAAGCTTTTATTTAAAAGCCTTAACTCACGCCCTAACTTACGTTTGACATAGCGGTCGAGTGGTCGACTTCTACGTGAACGGTCGCGAGTTCAACTCCCGCATGGGACAGACATTTTGTATGATCTAAAAAAAATTGTTACAATTCGGGTTTTGCGCATGTGAGATTTCTATGTAGTGGATGCAGATCCACGACACAGGATAAGAAATACTATATAAAATGTATAAAAACGTCAACTCAGTCTTCTACCTGACTCTCCTGACTCACCTCTACCTGAGTCATAATATGTACCTTGTCCGTTTCTTTACTATAAGATCAATTGCATTACAGAAAAGTAAAGTAATATTGATCTTACGACCATGTTTGGGTAGTGTAGCTAGTATCATCAAGTTACGAGGGTCTAAATTAGTGCCCTGTCGCATCACACAGATATTGTTACTAGAAAAAAGATAATTATCAGAAAGTAATCGATTACCACAGCTTATAATCATGTTATCACTCGCATGCTTTTGACCTACGCAGTAAGTACTTTGTAATCCCTTTAAAAAGATACTTGTTTCATAGTTTACATCGGCTCATGTGAAACATTGGATACGTGCCCTCTAAATTTTAACCGCCCATCAGACCGTATGCCTCAGGCCCGGACGTTCATTTTGGCTTCTGTTTCTGAACGCTATCTTGAAATTGATGTATTACTTATGCAATTGAGTAAGGTCTTTTGAATTACTATTATCTTCACGTTACTTTTAGTTAAAGGTCTCGTAAATGCAACTTTAAAAAATAAAATAAGATAAGCTTTATTGTTAATAAAAAGAAAACAATATTAAAATAATAATGTAAATACGATTAGGAAAAGCCAATATATTATTAACTAAACTGCAACCTAAAATAAAAATTAAAAGTGTTTGTCTATTTCGCAATAATCCAACAACGTTTGATTACTGAGTTCTTATAACCATCTTCCAGCATGATCATCATACCCTGGTAACCATCTAGCACCAAGTACTGGTCAAGGCGGATTAAACGAGTCCAAACTCGATAGGGTTATGTCGTTTGGGTCGCCGGCGGGGGCGAGGGAGTCGCGACCGCTACGGCGACCCGGGATGGAACACGCCCCTTCCGTGGCCGGGGGGCATCGTCGGTGGAGGAGACCGGGGGAGGTAGCGAGCCTACCCCGAGGAGGGCTCCCCTGTATCGGCGGGGGAGCGAAGGCTGGGGGTTCCTGGAAGTGGCTTGATGTTCCCGGGGGCTCCCTACATGCCCGAGGAAGGCCATCCCTGAGGTTTTTAGTGGGTAGGCCTCCCCCTTCTAGGGAGGAGAGCCCCACATAACCGCCGGCCCGCCACAGCCGGGGTATGCAATTTAATGCATTTTCCTCAGGGAAAAAAAAAAAAAAAACAGGGTTATGTCGTTTAACCATCGAGTTCCAAACCATTTTCCAATTTCATCATCAGATGACATTCAAATTTTCCAGTAGTGTCTGATTTATATATGCATGTAAAATTTCAGCAACCGGGAATTGGAGTAAAATTAATTTGGAAGATTTGATCACAGACACTCATTGAAACTATGTGAAAAATAATATTTTCTTAATATATTTGCATGCAACAATTTTATGTAAATCTTTAGTTTTGAGTTCTTTCAATTTTAATATTCCTATTCCTACTAAAATTATAAGCTCGAAAGATTGTATGGATGGATGTTTGTTACTCTTTCACGTAAAAATTACTGAACGGATTTAAATGAAACTTTATAATATTTTCCTTATATATTTACATGCGAAAATTTTATGTAGATCTTTAGTTTTGTGTCCTTTCATTTTAAAATTACTATTCCTAGTAAAATTATAAGCTCGCAAGTTTGTATGGATGGATGTTTGTTACTCTTTCACGTAAAAATTACTGAACGGATTTAAATGAAACTTTATAATATTTTCCTTATATATTTACATGCGAAAATTTTATGTAGATCTTTAGTTTTGTGTTCTTTCAATTTTAAAATTACTATTCCTACTAAAATTATAAGCTCGAAAGTTTGTATGGATGGATGTTTGTTACTCTTTCACGTAAAAACTACTGAACGGATTTAAATGAAACTTTATAATAATTTCCTTATATATTTACATGCGAAAATTTTATGTAGATCTTTAGTTTTGTGTTCTTTCAATTTTAAAATTACTATTCCTAGTAAAATTATAAGCTCGCAAGTTTGTATGGATGGATGTTTGTTACTCTTTCACGTAAAAACTACTGAACGGATTTAAATGAAACTTTATAATAATATAGCGTATATATGAGATTAACTCAGAGGCAATAAGTTGTAAAAATTACGTCACGTTAATATAAGCTTTTCGAAATACTAATTCTGTGCAGACGAAGTCGCAGGCACTAGCTAGTGTTGAGATGATTTTGAATACTCGTGTCACTGCTCCTTGCCGACTTAACTGGGTAATTAATTGCAGTGATTTCTATCTCCGCGTAGTGCCGGAACTGTTGCAATAAGTTCTCTCTCTATTACACGGGGATTTATAAAAAAATATATATTTATTTTATAACACCTCAGCCAACTTAAACCTATGAAACTTAAACCTATGAAATAATAAATAAATAAATAAATAAATATTTGTTACACTTACACCAATTAGCCTAGCCCAAACTAAGCTCTATAAATAAGGCTTGTGCAATGGGATCTAGGGTAACGGATAGACATACATATATTATACATATATAAATAATTTTTATTGAAATATATATCAACAACCATGACTGAGGTACAAATGCTCGCATTCATCACACAAACATCTGCCCCCACCGGGATTCGTACCCGGGACCTCAGAGATGGCGACACCTTGAAACCGGTGTATTATCCACTCGACTATGGAGGTCGTCAACACTCGAAACACGAACCTATGAAAGATTTTGCTTTTGTATACCTAATTTTATATACATATATACGAGTATTAACTTCAGACTTATATCTATTTATTTTTTAATATAAATTTAATCTTACAATATAATTTTTGATAACACGGCGTAAGATTGGAAATTACTGAGTTCTGTGACTTTACATATTTGTGGCAACAATGAGTTTACATTCATTTGCAAACTATATCGATTAAAGTTCGATTTTTAATTCGAGTCAGTAAAATGACATTTCCAGTGTCATGTGTCACAAATCATATTATTTTATATGGTATGTATTACATATTTACAATAAAAAAACGCTTTGATACCTAATAAAATAAAGCATGACTAAATGTCTAAATCCATTGATTGCCGAACATCACTATTGTAGTGGGTTGTAGTGGGTCACCCTTTTTTGTATCAGTGACAGTTGCACTTGTCATTTTACTGACTTGAATTAAAAATCGTAGTTTACGTAAATTTTTGTATGAACACTTTGCACAGCGCCCCTAGCGGTAAGTAATTGTACTATTCTTTCATATTAAGCTAACATGACTTCTGTAATTTACTATACGTCAAATGCCTATCAAAAACGATAGCAATCATCGTAGATTTGCTTATGTCATATGTTGGCAACGTACACTTTGATTTTCTTGATTTACTATTGGCGACTGTAAGTACATACCATCAGTGGGTCAATATTTATACTTTATATATCTAAATTAAAAATATAAATTATATTTTACTCGGCGGTGTTTCAACTTTACTGGTTAGAGTTTATGAAGTAAAATGATTTTTATATAAACACAGACAGTTGACGAGAAATGAAAAGCTCACAAGTTTCTGTTACTCAACATTTTTCTCTACTAATAATAATAAATACAGTGTCGTGTTTGCGATTTCGAATGAAAGCTGTAACCTGATAGGCTTATTCAAGCGGAGTAAGGTTGATGAACTAGTCAGCCACTCAGGTAACTTCTTCACTTACATGTCAAGTTACATGTTAAAGCATGACAAAGAGAGAAAAACTTGATTTGTATTGTAGACTAGCGGACCCGACAGACTTCGTCCTGTCAAAAAGATTTGTACAGTGGCAGTTTTTTGTTCCTAATTATTTTATAAATAATGTCGCATAGCCAACCAAATCGCAAAAAAAGTCTAAATGACCTATTACATTTTGTGGCTATTCAATTTTGGAACGTGACATTAAATCCTCCGACGATGTATTCTGTGCTCCAACGCACGCACGCACAATGTTTTGATAGATATGATTGAATTTCAACTATATGTAGCGTTAATAAAGCGCAAATTGACTCTTTGATATTAGGAACACACCTTCATTGCTTAGACAACAGTGAGTGCTTGCAATATGAACTTTATACAATAACAATAAAGCTCAATTCGACTGTACGTTTTAGTTAGAAAACGTTTGCATGGGAAAATAAAAGGGCTGTTTTTAGGGTATTTCCGATAATTATTCGAATTTTCCTCATTGTAAAAACCCTCCTTGAACTTCAACGAACATTAACAAAAAAGAATTGGCCAAATTGGTCTAGGCGTTGTTGAGTTATGAGCTTACCAACACATTTTGCGATTCATTTTTATATATAAGTAAATGCATATTTAAGAGAGTGGTTCGTGAGTACACCTTATTTTCAAGTTATACTCTTTAAATATTTACATTCAAGGTTATATATTTTATTTTATATGTCTATGTATGCATTAAATAGTAAGTTTGTAATAGTTTTGATCTTTTTTCACGCCAAACACAATTCTTTGTAACTACTCGGTTTGCCTTTTGTATTGTATTTAAATTTATGTTGTGCAATAAAGATTGAAACAAATAAATAAAGAAATATCCTTTTGATTAGTACACTTTGATTTAAAGTTTGATATATTACAAATACTCTTATATTTTCACGGCTATGTCACTCATCTAATATGGCTGTTAAGTAATTTTTTTTACTTAGACTTTCAGTTTTCAGATTTTTCAATATGTTAAGTGTTATAGACAAAATATGTGGCAACGTAACTATTGATCATTAAAATTAAACCCAAGCATTGTTTCATTGCGTTTAAGTAATCCTTAACAATATAAAAACCTTTTTTAATTTAAATAACCAAACAAAATATGATCAACATAAACTCGAAATATAAACTGTATGTCTACCACAAGTTATAACACATTAAAAGTTACTCTATAAACTTATAGGCGCGTACGCACCGCTTCTGTATGGAATCGTGATCGCTCCCGGTGCAGCCGTCAATCGGGGAGCCGTCTCGCGTCCGTATAATGTGGGAAGGGAATTATGACTTTACGGGAAGCGAATTTGAATAATCTACGGTCCACGCACGAATATACGGTATAACTTTTACAGAAATGCGGGGCTATAGAATATCTCTTTTTGTGTTTTTATTAGTTATCGCTTTTAGTTTCTCCTTGCTGGGCACGTGCCTTATTTTAATCAGAAACAGTAAGAAAGAGAGACACGATATAATCATGTTTTCTTATAAGTGTATATAGACAAACAAGCGGACTGCCCACCTAATGGTAAATGGTATCTTGAAATATTGAAGACAATAAATCTGGAAGCCTACGAAAACAATAATCACAAATGCACAGTGTATATTGCCAACTTGTGACATAAGATGTAATGTTATAATGTCCTAATTGTTGCATTTTTAGGAGACACTATACATTTTTTTTACCGTTACAAATTCTAAATGAGATGTAGTTTTTAATATAGGGAATAATATTTAGAATATACCCAGAATAGTTTAAAAGAACAAAAATGTGAAATAAAGCGTTTTTTTTTTAATAAAATTCAATTGTTGATGTATGGTTTTTGTAACTGAAACTATTCTGTAAGTAATAAGTTATTTCTATCTCAAATTGCTCTAAAATTTTTGTAAGACTGAATAAAAAAACAGAAGCACCTTAACATACAAACTTTCTCATTGCCATAACTTACGGCCAATAAAAAATCGAAGGACCAACCATTTAAGTTAATCTTTGCCAAAGGGGTCTTGATTTAGAACATGTCCCGCACCATTGCATGCGAACAAAAACCTTTCGTCGATCCAGATTGTCCCAATTTATTCGCTCCGAGTTAACGGGACCACGATTTATGGGGATGACGGTACCACCAAAAAAGACCTGTCATGGGACCTTGAAGCGAAAGTCTGCGAAAGTGGGATTGTGTGTGGTTCGCTTTTTTTGCTCTTAATTTTGACTGACAAAATAAAACTTATTTATTTTAAACAAAAGCCTTCAATGAGTGACTGATAAATGATTGAGTTGAAGCACAAAATTATAAGCATTTTATACCATACGACAGATTATATAACATGCGATCAGAAAGAATCAAATTGAGTCAAAGGTCAAAGTCAAAGATCAAAGACTTCTCAAAGAACATATTACTAAGTTTCAATATAATATCTAAATTAAAACTACGTACTTAGTAACGCTCATAGAAAATATCACTCGCTTGGAACGCATACGAAACATTTCAATTAGCTGAAATTACTGTGAATGTCATTAGACAGCCTGCTTTCTGTATCTTAGTTGTTATCTCGACCATTAATTCCAATATGGCGGATTGGCTTGCGGTGCGGCGCATACGGCGGACTTGTTCATATTTGTTGTAATTTTCACGTCATTACGAATAACCCTGCGCGGCTAGTTGAAAGCTTCGAAGGGACATAGATTAAGGAATATACGACGCAGATATGCTAAAACGCTAGTAAGGGAAATGAACGCTGTTCTATTTTACAATAAATGCTGATACAGAGTTGTATTCAGTGCAATTTGTATAGTAATGCACTAAGTGTGAGATAATATCCATTTGCAAGTTGAATTGTACCATACATTGATGCGTATTGCTTACGGAATCATAGTTTATGAAAGTGTTGCAGTACTTTGAGTTTTTTGACGTGAAACGTCTTTAAAATCGCGCCGAAATATACGGGTACCAGGTTTAAAAAGTAGACCGTAACGAAAAGGTCAATATAATCGTGCCTTAATAATGAAAAAACAAAAATGTAGTGTGAATATTTCAATTATATAGTCAGCTCGTTGTTGTGACATTGAGTTTTTTAAAAGCAATTTTTTGTACAAGTTATTTATTTTAATTAATTACTTATAGCACCTATTACAACATATAAAAATAAATTTGAACATCAGTTCAACAAGTCAACTCATCATTCTCCCAGTTCTAGTGTTAAAATAAAAGTAACAACAAAAAACTGAGAACGGTACGTATCCCCATAAATATTTTAAGCGCGAACATTTCTAAGTATGGATGTCTGTTAATTTTTCATGTAAAAACTGCTGGATGGAATTTAATAAAACTTTACAATATAGCATAGGCTACACTACTTTACAATATAGCATAGGCTACACTACTTTAAAATATAGCATAGGCTACACTACTTTACAATATAGCATAGAATAATACCATATAGCATAGGCTACAATTTATAAACATATACGCTACGCTAATATAAGCTACTCGAAATACTAATCCTACGCAGACGAAGTCGCGGGCACAAGCCAGTACTTAATAATAATAATAAAATATTGTATACTACAATATGTAAAATACTACATATATAAAAAAGATGATAAACATATAACTATAAAATAAATATTTTGTAATTTGGTTTTATTCTAATAGTTACTTCAAATTTATATTATACTAGCTACCGCCCGCGGCTTCGCCCGCGTGAAATTAGTTTTTGTATATCCTGGTCCCTTATGTCTATGGTACCAAGATTCATGGTCTTATCTTCAATTCAACCCCTATTTCACCCCCACACTGGTAAAAATTTCAAAATGCTAGAACAAACGATTTTTTGTTTCTTATGACGTGATATTTGACGAACTCCCCTAGCTGGTCGAAATTTCAAAAATGCTAAAACAAATGTTTAGTGATTTCTTATCAAGTGCTTGAATATAAATTTCATGGTTTTATCTTTTAAAATTAAGAAATCCCATACAAACTTGCGGGAAAGCGTAACAGACAGACAGACAGAGTTACTTTCGCATTGAATATTATAATATTAGTTGGGATGACATTAAAACTATTATTATAACATTCATTTCTCAATGATTATTTCATTGTTGCCAGTATATTTCTTTGTGGACTCAAAAGTAATAATTTCAAAAATCCATTTAAATAGAAAATTAATACAACGGTTATCATTTTATTATCATGTGTCTTATACTTAAGTTTTCATGTAATGCTTATCATTTATCGAAATAAAAAGAATGCAACATACTAAAGCTTGTCTTAGAGCTTAAAGCTCCACATATATTATCGAGACGCCAATATCATTACACATAGAGCTTTTATACTATCAACAAAACTATGTATTAACATAGACTTGATGCAAATCTTTGCATTTTATTCTCATAATCTTTGACAAGGGGCCGATTAGAGAAACGTACGTAATTTGCATTGCGTTATGATAATGCTGTTCTGCATATTGCACTCGAGATGGTTCTCTTGATACGGTCCAGAGCCTGTTAACTTGAATTGAAAGACGTGTTTAATTGTATGAAAATATTCTGACGCATATTTTCAGAATGCATTTTAATATTATGACCCTTAGGTTAAGTTCCTATCTTTATTTTATTACGAACGTTGCATCATGTATGGAATTTGTAGACTTTTGAAGTTGCAAGAAGTTTATATCCGTATAAAGAGTTATAAAACATTTACAATTAACAATAATTCTGGTATATAGCCATATCACGAGGCATATAATTAGGTCATATCTTTTTCTAGTTTAATGCAACATATAAGTTTAAATATAACCCCGGAAAGTACATAATGGTTTATAGTTGTTATCATAATATTGTAGTAAGTTGTCTTCAATGATATTAATTAATGGACCTTCATTCAATGAATTAGTTCCTTCATCTGCGCAGGATTAGTAATTCGAGTAAGAGTTTTGACGGACGGATAACAAATCGTTCTTATAATGAGTTTTAAACAAAGGAGTTTTAAAGCAAAATAGCAAAATAGCCCTCCAACCTCCCTCGTCCGCCAGCATTGCCGCAATCAATGCCGGCGGAGACAGATCTCGCCCGATCTCTGCGACCAAGACTCGGCGCTCGGAGGCCCACGCGGGGCACTCCGCCAGTATGGATATGCCTGGGAACTTACTATTTTCCGAATTGTAAAAATATTATATCAAACTTTCATACTAGTATTTCATCTTTTAGCTTATTGTTGTAATAATAAGTTGTAAACATATTTTACAATAAAAGCGTAAAGAAACGAATAGCAAGTAAAAACAGAAAAGGTCCCGGAAATCACGCCGATTTTAGGCTTATCCATGTTGCGCTTACATTGACTTTGTTTCTGCAAGTACATAAAATTAAACTACCTATTCCGAGCACTAGCCATTAAAATCCATTCAGTAGTTTTTACGTAAAAATGTGACAAACATCTATCCATACTTACAAACTTATGCGTCTATAATATTAATAAGGATTCTGATAATATTACGACTTCGGGAATAAATGATAGATAGATACATAACAAGTTTATTTCTATCTAAATACACACACAAATATTAAAATACACTTAAATTTATTTATCCTCTATAGGAGGATTATTTTTGACGTGACAACGTCTATTAAATTGGTACGGCGTGGAGTCATTCTCGAAAACACCGTAACGGCCGAATCTGACGCCACACGGAGCCCACTAACGGCGTAACGGCCGATCTGACGCCACACGGCAACGTAATAAAAATATAAATGTTATACATTACTTTATTGACGTGACAACGTCTATTAAATTGGTACGGCGCGGCGTGGAGTCATTCTCGAAAACACCGTAACGGCCGAATCTGACGCCACACGGAGTCCACGCTTAATTTTATTGTAACTATAAACTTCTGTATGAAGATGAATGAATGTATGTTCATATGTATGTGCAATCATATGCTTATTGTATTTAGTGTGCAAGTGCACATTACTCATAATAATTAATTTATGTATAACTTCAGAAGCAGAAAATTTAAACAAACTATTAAATATTATTATAGAAAATTTAAACAAAATATAAATGTTATACATTACTTTATTTTAAATAATTTCATTGCAGCCAGAAAAAATTACCATGTAATAGACGTTGTCACGTTCAAATATCGGCAGTAGACGGAGTTCTACAGACAACCAATTTTTTCTTCAGGAGAGGAAGGCTGAGAATCCTTACAATAAGCCCGAAACGTGCCCAGGATACCCCCGTAATGGCAAGTGTCACGGAGGCTAGTCGGACTCCACGCGGCCAAAGTGGTCTGATCACCTACCGACTAAACTCAGCCTGTGCATAAGTTCTAAGAGTCATATAGGGAAATCGTTAAGGCGGATAGGAGGAGTAAGTATTTGATAGTATTTGTGTTGCAGTAGTACAAACTGGCTATCACTCAGTACCTCACTTCGGCCTTTTAATCGAATACCGATTTACCGTCATCACCCATAATATCGAGACAGACACGATGTTATAGTATCTAAGAATATTTAAATACAAGAAACCAACAACCAACATACAACATACTCGTATACATACATATACTCACGCTTCTTTCCCATGGGGGTAGAGATCACAGTTTGCTAGAATCCAAACATACTTCTCTATCTTCCTCGACTTTCTTCAATACTGTCATGCAGGCTCGTCGGTTACTTGTACTTTTGACCTGATCTCATTTCAATATATCAGGTTTTTAGTCCAAGTATGTTACATCAAAATAATCCCCTATCAACTGGTCCATTCATATTTGTCTTATAAATTTCGTTTCTCAGTCGCCTTTCGTCTATTCTTTCTACGTGTAAACCATCTAAGCATTCTCTTCTCGATTTTGGTCACCGTTATCACTTAATTTAGCAATTTATCCTACATGGTCACTTCTCTCCATGCCCAGCCATTACTTTCAAAGCTCTCATTACTTCTGTTTTTAAAGTTAAAGATAAAAATCTATTTGTGATTAATCTGTTGCCAACTATAGTCTAATAATCATGATGGAACCAAACCATTGTTAAGGCCCCCACAAGGTGGACTAAAGATTTGGTGGAGATTGTATGTAGGCATTTGATCGTAACAGCACTTCCTTAGCTTCCTCGACTTTCAATAATACTTTCATGCTCGCTCGTTGGTTGCGACTCCTGACCATGACATACAAATAAATGGTATAGTTATATATATAGTTACTTTTTTACATAAAATAACAGATACAAATATTTTTATTTTACTTTTTAGAAATTTGATTGTATTACAGTTTTAATCTTTTCTTACAGGTAAGACATCGATTTGGGCTGTTCGACGAAGTTTGTACCTCGGGCGGTGTTCAAGTTCGACACTGCAATTGGGTCCGATTTCTTAGAGTGTCTGAGAACTATGGGCCTCAAGTAAGTATAAGATAATAATAACTTCTAAAAGTTACGTTCCCTTATATTTTTAGTGACTTGTGACTATCATCTGGGATGCATCTTCATATATCTTCTGGGTATATCTTTTAAAATATAAAACTTCACTGATCAATAAAACCGATTATGTAAATCGAATTTTATAACTACTAAGTGTTAAGCTACCAAATTGCTTAATAGTGTAAAGATACAAAAACGAAATTTTTCATTGATAATATCTATTCAATAATGTAAAAAAAGTTTCAGATGCGGACTTTATATCTAGTTATTAACTTAACGTAGTTTAATTTTAATACAAAATTCTAAAGTAAATGATAAATGTGCACGTTTGGTTTTATATGTACATAAATGAATTTAAATTTAATTTAAATAGTAAGTATAATAGAAATTATTACTCGCATCGTGTTGCAAAATTTCTAATAATAGCATTCTAACAAATGTCAATTCTCAATATAAATGAAATTCTTTGTAAAATTCTTGAATGAGTCGATTTAGGATTCCGCGTCCATTTTAGAAATTTGAACTTTGAATCAGTATAGTTACATATCATTTTAGTAGAACTAATTTTGTTTTGACAGGTAAATTTAGTTTGTACAAAAGTAAAAGGGGAACCAGTATACGAGGCTGTCAAACCAGTATCAGCTCACACGGAGTTGATAGTCTACTACCTACCTGAACGACCCGAAGAAATGTTCTTTGTCAGAATGAGGAACAACCTGTATAGACAAACAATGGACTCCATATTAGAAGGTAATTATATATTTGCCGACAACCACAAGATGAACGTCAGCGGTAACATGTGTATTTATAATCCGACACTACAAAGACACGTTATATCTATTAAATGATTACTTTAATAATAATTATTATTCATGATTAATATGTATAAATTCACCTAGAAGAATCTAAACTGGATTTTAACTTCAAAAAAGTCATAATCGAACTGTCAAATGCGGTCCGCATCGAGTGGCTTTCAATAACCTTAACAAGACGATTGGGTCACATTTTCAAGATGGCATCATAGTATTCATAATTCGGTAATCCACAATCACTATGTGTTTATAGGTGTTTAACTATATAATCTATTTAAACAATTTACATATGCTGTAATATATATATCAACGAGCGTTGTGCCAAATTCCTTTTTATGTCATGATCCATGAGACGTACAATTTCCGACATGGTAATGCTTATTTAATTTGTATGAGAAACCATTGATTATCCTTAACTGCTGGAACACTTGCATTAAGTGTTCCAGTACTTAATGCAACATTTTGCCTTAACGTGTGCCTCATAATAAATGCCATATGGCATTCAGAGTTCACTGGTTCTCCCGCACCAACTGCAACATTTCCGAATTAGAAGTAATAATTTTTGTAATGGTCTTGATGTTAATGTTGACATATTTTATGATAGCATCAGGAATGTTCTGTTAGATTTAGAGAAGTAAGCTGAGCAATTTTTGATTTTAGTTACAAATCTGCTACTAGGTACCGATACAGTTATGACTATTTGGGATTGCTTATTGTTGGCATGTAGTTATTTACTATAGTTGTTTATATTTGTTTTCACTGCTATTAGCTATCGAGTTGTGAATTTTGGGAACGTACGCTCCAAATCACTAACAGAGGTACTCAAGATCCTTAAAACTAAATTCTTAGAATACTGCTTGTATACCTATCCAGACAACAGCTAGACCGAGACAATCTAGGATGAACCATACAACCGATCTTACAATCATTTTATGCGTGGGTTATGTAGAAAATAGCTAAGTCTAGGGTTGTCCCTACTTCTGTGCAATTTATTGTGGCTTCTACTAATGGCTTTCTGCTCAGTTCACATTCTATCCTATCTAGATCTATCTAATTCCAATTTGGGATAAAGCTACAGGCAACATGTTTTAAATTACGTTTTGGATGCTGCTCGTTTCTTCAGTCAAAATTAATAATATTGCAGTGTACCTTCAAGTCGTTGGCTACTTCCAAAGCTCTTATCAATTAAATACGTTTCAGAAGTAACATAACTATAATTCTGGACATTAAACGTCAACTCTAAATCTTAAAATATATATCAATGCAAGCCTAAGACTACTACTGTACAATGTTCGTCATTGCTCCAAATGAACATTGCACTGTGCCATCTCATTGTCATAAAGAAATTGAACGTATTATTGAAACATCAAATTAAAATACACGTGCCACACTAATTCACACTTATTGACTGGCACCACACTGTCACGTAAAAACACAATGTCATTGACATTAGAATAACAAACGCAAATCGATATTGCCGTTGTATCGAATAATAGTGATGTTGCGATCGTTTCACCAAGTGACATGTCCGAACATTTAAAAGTACCTATTCAATTTCATTATAATTTGGCTGCAATGATATTTTTTCGTATTCAAATAAAATTTAAGGACTGTGCTGGTCCTAAGCATATGTGTGGGAGTTGTGAATACTGGGTGTGGTAAAGGAAGAATAAAAGCTGAATCAGTGCAATAAACATGAGATCTTTGAGAAATAAACTTCTTTAAGAATAAACATTGAACAGGGAATGCTTAAGGGATTTGGACACGTACAAAGTATGGATGAAAGACGACTGATGAAAGAAATTTATACGGCAAATATAAATATACATTGGTGGCGCTGTGATCTTGACACCGGTCTACGATTCTGGGGCCTGGGGTTGATTCTGCCATGTACCAATATGTTTTTCGTGTTTCTAATTTTATATGTACATTTTTTGATCTTCCTAAGCGGAAGGAAAACATCTTGATGCAAATTGTATAAACCTGCAAAGAAATTTAAAGATATATGTAGTCAACCAATCCGCCCTGGGCCAGCGTGGTTGACAAAGGTCTAATCGCCCTCACATACTTAGAGTAGACTCGTGTACCTCAGTGGTGTGGTATGAGCTGTGATGAAAATGAATAGGTAAGTTGTCGGTACAGTATGACCTTTTGTTTATGGGGCCCTCAGAATCGAGTGTCGCATCTGAGGACCCACGACCTTTGCTCCCCTGGGTGAGCTAGGGAAGCCCTTCTTGGGGTGGAGTGATCTTGCCGCCTCCCCCCCTCCAACCTCCTACGACGTCACCCCCCGGGCCATAAGGGGGTAAGGTCCCTCCCGGGTCGTCTCCACTATCCTCCACGCCAGCGACAAGCAGGGGCGTCTCAGGCCAGGCTATCTGGCCCGAGGCTGCCATCTCCCGATCCCGTTCGGCGCTTCACAGAATGTCCTATGCCAAAGGTTCCCAAATTTGTTTGTGTAGTGTCTACTACCTTTGTCATGATTTCGGTTTTGGACCCCCTACTTACCTGATATCGAATATATAATATTTTTTTTTACTTCATAGGTACTTTTATAAATAATGTATATATCAGTGTATGTTGAGATCCACTATCGTGGATCCTCATTTTCATTTCATGGACCCCCAAATTTTCTTTTCGCTGATGTAGACCCCTTTCATGTTGTCGTATGGATACCACTTTGGGAATCACTGACCTAAACGAAGAAGAGCATAGAAAAAGTTGAGGAAGCTAGTGAAGTATTTTTGGTTCGTAGGAAGTAGAAAACTCTGCCTACCCCTTTGGGAAAGAGGCGTGTAAGGGCGAGTGTATGTTTGAATGTAAATAAAAATTTTAATTCATTAATGCGATTATTATGTAGTGCTTTTCCATATAGATATTCTAGTAAAGATAATAATTAATGGTGATTCCTTTAATGAAGATGATTGCAGATCACTTTCAAATTAACTAAATTAGTAAACATGTTAAGGATTACATATATAATTACATACGTACGAAGTAATATAATTTTTCCAATAAAATAAATGATTGTTTTGTTTATTACGAGTATTTTGTTTTAATTACATAAACATGGATATCTTAATTATTAATATCCAACTATAGCTGACTTGTAAATGAGAAATAAAATATTAAAATAATTGTAAACTTTATAGTCCAATGAGGTAAATTAAATATTTATTAACTATACAACGCGAGTAACCAGCTTTTATATCTTAATAAACAAGGTAATTAAATTAAACATTTAAATGCCGTTGAAGTTGTGGTAGGTAAAAGGAATGTGCTAATTATAGAACTTATAGAAAACTGTTTTCTGATGTACAGTCCTATACGAACAAATTAAATATCGGAAACATTTTAGTTATAAACTTTTTATTTACATAAGCGCATGCTTATATTGCCGGATCTAAAAGGCCATTAACTGCACTATGTACTCGTACCATACTTTATGGTACTGATAAATGTTGCACTAACAAATGAGAAATATCGAATGTACCTACACTTTAATCGATTGATCTACTTTCTCCTGAGTTTGGAGAGTTAAAAAATAGTTACTGACAGCATTATTGTTTTAGTGGGTGAGCTAAATGTACAATGACTACAATACATGTGCATAACACGACTTGAACTCAACAAGGAGGAAATAAAAAGTGGTAATTAATGAATTATTACTCAATATCTTATCAATTGGGTCAGTTATTTTGACTACTAAGCAACAAATAATAATTATGTGTAGATATTATCTTGGATCGATAACGGTTTATCATACTTTAATTTGATTTCACTTAATGCGTCACACAATAGCAATTTATTTCAAATCATTTTCTTTTATAAATTAATGATGAATTATTTTTCCACTTGTGGAATTAAACGATCAAACCAATTGAATCATATTTTATATATAAATAAATACGTACGATATTTTTTCTTTGTGTACGTTTTTCTCAGAAGTTATTGTAAAAATAAAAACGTCATCAAATAATTTATAAAAATGATATATCTTAATTTTCCACAGCGGCACTTATGATCTTATAAATATATCACTTTCAATAATTCACTCCAACCACTGCAAGCAGTTCGCCGGTTGAGTCGCAAACAGTAGATAAGAGCGGCTTCTTTGCGTCCACAAACGCCGATCCGATCGAATTCGTATCGATAAACCGAACGACAGCGGATGCTGTTATATCTAGAACTTTTGATAGTGCCGCCTCCGTCTGCACAGACCCTTATAACCAGATCGGGGTATAACTGTTTATATAAAGATTGTCATGCAATGGTATTGATTTTCATTTGTTTAACTGAACTGTGTTTAACTGAAATTACCATAATCTTATTTATTGGTTAGTATTAAAACAGGAAAATATTGAGATATTTTAGTTAGTGGGCTCTGAGTACTTTGGCTTCCAGTGCACGCCCGTTCTTTTTCAATAAAATATTATTAAAATGGCTAATAAGCAGAATCAATTTTTATTATATATTCTAATTTATTATTATTAATTATCAAGTATAATTAATATCTATACTAAATAAATATATATGAAAAAAATCTTCATATTTTTTTTACACAAATGTAAAATTCATTTATTTAAATAAATGGACGGTATAAGAGATTCCAAATCACATACGACACAAGCCAAGCTCATGTGCACTTGGTACACCCTACTAACTTATGTATAGAACAAAAGCTTTTCCTTTTTAAAAGATGGTGGTTAAAAATAAAAACTAAGAAGTATAAAAGCTATTTTTGAAGGAATTAATAAAATACCCAACATTTAACCTTAATGACTAGAAATATTCTGCTCTCGTTGATTCGAACCAACAAAAAAATACTTATGAATCAAATTGACGCTATCTAAACATAGCCGATGAACAGAACTAGCTTAGGAAGTCGAAAATACATCACGACTGCAAATAGAGTAGGCAAAGCGATGCGCAGACAGGCAACTAGTTGAGATTGTATCACTGCGCCATCTGTCTGTTCGCCGCGCCGTATCTAGGAGTTCGAATGTCGAGATCTAGATATACTGTATCTAAGCAAGGAATATTCCTATGTCCAGATACGAGCAGCTAATTAAGTCCTACGCTTATTGACAGTACATACAGAAATATTTATTGCCAAAGATTATTGAGTTTGTTGAAGGAAATTGTGTGTTGATCAAAGCTGATAATACTTTCATACTTAACGTTAACGATCATTTATATACCCAGTATAATTAAAATTAAAGGATTCGTTAGCAACGCTTACAGATTAATAAATACGTTATTTTTCTCTTTTAACTATTTCTTATTTTATTTGTCCATTAAGTTTCTTTTTTTTTGATTATATACTTTATAAATGAGGTTGCACAATATTCGAAATCTATATATACATCGGCACTGATCAACGAAAAAATGCATACATGCACATGTAAATACATGATCAATGATTTATTTTTTTGAAGGCTTGTAACAATTAAACTGAAAAACTGGACTGATTAATCACCAAGTAATATAATATTTATCGGAAGCCAATTTTATACTAGGAGCAAACGACCCTAGTATTACCCTAGGTAAGATGGAGGTATAGACGCTTGGGTACCTCCGTCTTAGCTATTCCTGCAGCAGTTAAGCAGTTCGCATTGCTGTGTTTTGGCGTAAAGAGTAAGCAGTGAATTAACTGAGTACGGCGACTTTATATCTTATGTCACATGTTGGCACCGTATACGTTTTTGTGAGATATGCTGCGAATCTCACAGGAACCACATGTATCGTGTGACATTTCTAAATTCTAATATTTAATTACCGTCAACAGATTCTCCATTAGATCTCTCCACCTCGCTGCTGTCAAGAGTTTTATTGCCAATATCCCCACCATCTGGTCCAGAAGACGAGCATAAATCAGTATCTGGAGACTCGCTTACTTCATCATCAGCGGGGTCGTCGAATGAGTTATTAGACATGACACCTAAAGTCCAGAGGAGGCCGGCGAAGTCCGAAAGAGCGTTATTACCTTGTGAAGTATGTGGAAAGGCATTTGATAGGCCGTCGTTACTCAAAAGACATATGAGAACACATACGGGTAAGATTGGGCATGTGTTTATGTAGTTTAATATATATGTTGTATAGATAAGCATATAATGATTAGTTTAAATTATATGGGGAGATTAAAACTTTTTACATTTTCAGCTACAGTTTATCAGTTACTTATGCTAAGTATAATTAAAGTTCATTTTCGATTATCGTGTTGAAGATAATCTGAAATTGAATCTTATTCCATATATTCGAGAAACTGGTAGCATCTATCAGAAAAGTTTCAGCAACCGGACAGCAATCTCTGCTACGTTATGTTACCTCGTTATTGTGTATTTTCTATAACAGATATCAAATAAAGTAATACGATTAGTATATATTTTTCATTTGCTATAATCATAATATAAAATTTGCATTTTAAATATCATACCAATTATCAATTATTTAATTATTGATTTATAGTTATATATTTAACGCAGAGAATCCTAAAGTTTATAATTGTTTGAATAAATAAAAGTTCTGAATTACTAATAAAGTAGTGCTGTAAAAAAGCTATCTCTTTGTTATATTATTTATCTTCCTTAATAATAACAATCAATATAATTAAATATTCCTAGATTATAAATCATTGGGGTTCTTCAAAAAGGGAGTAAATAGGTTTTTAAAAAGGTCGGCAAAGCGTTTGTGATGCCCCTGGTGTTGCAAGCGTCCATAGGCGACGGTGACTGCTTACCATCAGGCAGGCCGTAAGCCTTTTTGCTACCGTTGTAGTATAAAAAAAATTGAATAAATCGTGAACACATTAGTCCCAGTCCCTTCGAGGTCTAACAAAAAAATAGTTTAAACTTTGTAGCAAAAATATTTAATGATAAACTATATTACTTATAAAAAATTTTATGGGTGATATTTTTTATTTATCCGATCTAAAATTGTGAAGCTTAATCTGCAAATTGCGTAAAAATGTATGGTAAATGTAAACTCATTCTTTCAGGGGAAAAACCTCACGTATGTATGGTCTGCAACAAAGGCTTCAGCACATCAAGCAGTTTGAATACACACAGAAGAATACATTCAGGGGAAAAACCGCACCAGTGCCAACATTGTGGAAAGCGGTTCACCGCCAGCTCTAACTTGTATTACCATCGGATGACACACATTAAGGTAAGTTGTTTATCCTACAAATGTTATTAAACACGTAAGTTTGTATGGATGGATGTTTGTTACTCTTTAAAACTATTAAATAGATTTTAATGAAACTTTACAATAATATAGCTTATATATCATGTTAATATAAGCTTCTCAAAATACTAATCCTGAGCAGGCGAAGTTGCGTGCACCAGTTAGTGCTTGTGCGCGTAAAACGTGGTTCAACATTTGTTGAACCACGTGTGCCTTCAATTTTATATACATCCTATTGAAAAACCAAAGAACATCAAAATAATATAATCCTTTCCGCCAAATAAAAATTAAAGTGTCTAATAGAAAATAAAATTAGAAAAATGAAATTCAACACATTTAGAATTGTCGCATTGGCATGAATGATTGAAGCCAATATGAGAGTCCTGAACAACACCACATTTGTTCTTCGACTGAAGGGAAATCGTAGCGACTAATTAAAAAAGTCTCTTTACAATGATTAATCTAGTACGCACGTACATAGAAGCATTTAACGGGACACCTTAATCGAAATATTATATCAACGTTTACATTACATTTACTGCAATTCAGATATAATCTAGACTAGTTCCCAAAGTGGTCTATATCGGGGGCCCTAGGGGTCTATGATAATCTGCAAGGGGTATACGTCAGCGAAAAAAAAATACGGGGGTCCATGACTGCAACAAACACTGATAGTACATACTTATTTACTTACATTATATTATCTTCTAATACAAAGGCATATACCCATTTACAAAGCATTTATAAAAGTACCTGTGAAGTAAAAAATGTAATGTTCATATAATTTTATGAGTTGTAGGATGTAGTGAAAATAAATGTGTACTCCTATGTATATATCTATCTGAAATTATTTAAATAATGTTAGCGTCATATTTAATTAGTAAAAACCTTTCATTATGATAATAACGATCGTCGATGGTGCTGTGTTTTCGGCTGTGGGCATCGAATCGTAACCAATGTCAATCCTCTTATGTACTAATGAGTTTCTCGTTAATCTAACTTCATACGCCCATATATCTGACACTCCTATAGATCTATATATCAGCACCCAGTAAATATACATTTAAGAGGCTGGGCTCAGAGTACAACCTAAAAAGCATACTACTAAAAATTACCTGAGCTCACGTTGATATCTAGTATATTGAGTTAATAATGCACCTTTGTATTTCTATTTGTTTTGCATGTATATGTATTTATGTCTTGTGTATGTGTGTATATATGTATATCTATCATATATATTTATATGGGTATTTGTTTATGTAAATATCTCTGTTTACGCCTCTTGTTCCGACACTTCTGTTTGTGCCAACTGCATGTATTTCTTAATTACTTTCCGATTGGTTGACTGGTAGAGAATGCCTTGTTGTATTACGTCCACCTTTTGTAACTATTCAATGCAATAAAAAAGCAAATGCAAATTTAAAGATGCAGTTGACTAATTCGCACTATCATTAACTTAGCTTAACCTACCCTCAATCTTCACAGAAGGAAGTTATATGAGATACGATGATAATGTTGATGTAACACCATATTAATATGTCAAACTTTAATCATGTGATAAGAAACATTTCATTGATTTACAAGTGTGAACTGAGTTACTTGTGTGCTCGTGACTATACCGAAACAGTAAATAAATTCAAAACAAAGGTCAAAGACGAGGACTCTGATGGTGCTTGTAACCAAAGTATAAATCAGTACACACCAATTAACCCCCAACTCAGTGGACCGTACACTCGAGTCCAAATTGGACTGGTTATCTTTCAATATAACACGTAAAGTACATTGTTCCACCAGTAAGTTTCACACGAACCATACAGAGTTATAGGTGAGTGCATCAGCCCAGAAAAGTCATGTGTCTTGGACCGTGGTCGTGGGAACTTACCACGGTGGTTTTCAAAAATCACTTTGTGCCTCAATAAATAAACACTTAGCCAATATTCGCTTAACGATATAATTAAAATTATATATATATACAGCCTCTACAATCGCTCATTCAATTAAAGTTATGAAATAGTATTTATATATTATGTGTAATAGTAATTAATAGAGTTTGAATATATTTTGACAACTTTCAATAACAAATTTATGATCCTAACTCATCAAACATAAACATACATTTCTTTGTAAAGAGTCACGCGATTGACTGGTAAAGAATGCCTTGTTGCATTAGGCGTTAAAGGCGTACTGTTATGTTTCAGTTATTCTTTTATTGTAATATAATAAGAAAGTATTGTGATAATAAATATAATAAGGAGGATTTGAGAAGGCAGGTGACCGGAATCTCTTTCATAGCCCGGTTTTCATTATCACCAAAATGCAATAATCCGCAAACGTTTTGAACGTAATGACTATAGTTACTATGCATCTAACTGGGTATAGTACAGTCTTTAGCTGCATTTTTCATGTGTTATATAGAGATTAGACCCTGTTAGTACACTGCACGCACATTTACATAAAATTTCGCTTAAATGGCCTCTGCGCGTTGGATCTGTATCCCCGCGCATTCCTTGTAAATGACCGTGTCTTTTAAAGACGCAATAGTATTGCAATTTCAATCCCTAAAAGACCGCCGAGTACTAAGAGACCAGGTATTCTTATACAAAGTAATCCATTCATTGGTGGACTCTCCCACCTTATTAAATAATATTAATTTGAGATGCCCCCGAATAATCGCCCGATGTAAGGATGTCTTTATTGTACCCACCACGAACACCAAATATGCCAGAAATGTATTTGTATACCGTGCATGCCAATCACATAATGGGAATTTTGTTGATACCGATATTTGTGATTTCAATTTAGGTTTAAGTAAATTTAAGAGGCTAATTAGGCAACAACTAGAATAACACAAAAAATCTATAAAATTTTTCTATATCGTATTTTTTTAATTCATTTTTTTCAGTTTAAATTCATATTTTGTTTTTGCTCAGAATAGTATGTTATACGTTTCTGTGGACATTTCATTGGTTTATGTTATGTAAGACTGTTAAACTTGTTTGTATTATTATAACTGTATATGTCCCTAAAATGAAAATAAATAATATAATAAATATTAAAATAAATAAACAATTGGAAGCTCTAATTTTAAAAATCATAGTAATCAAAATGAACACACAGAACCACGATTCGCAATTCTTGCTCAATCACGGAAACTCATACTCCTTGCCACTTATCACGACAACAAAAACCTGTTATCCTTGATGCGACAGACAATAGAGGAGCTATTACAATTTTTTTGTTGCGTTTAAACGCATCCTTTTGCTTGCTAGTTTTTTTTACGACGCAACTATCGCATGTCTAACTGTCGTGTTTCATGCTTACAACAAGCTTGAGACAAACATGACGTCGGTTTGTTGAAATAAGTAACGATTTATTGCAATCAATAAAGAATATTTGAATGTAGATTTTAGTACACTCGCACACCTATTTTCATTATTTAGGCTACTCTGCAGCGATGTCATTGCGATGTTTTCCATTTTATGGTACTTCGGCGACATGATCGGGAACAAAGTGATTAATTAGACCTGTATTGTAAAACTGCCACCGCGCTGTCTCTTAAAAGTTTTTAATATTAATTTATTAAATAAATTTAAAAAATCAACATTTAAGTTTTTCGCATGAACTTGCTTCTAATTGTGCCTAATCGAATCGGGTATAGTTTCTCTATCGATTGTATTTTCATACTTCTAATTTATGCAATTATATACTATAATTAATTTTTTATTGGCTCTTTTAAAGACAGTATTTTCTAATTGCTTAGATTTTTTGTAAATGTGCTGGATGTCAAAAACCAAGAGCTATACTAATCTTATTTGAAGTTTAAAATTTATTTTGAAGCTTTTTTGAAGTCCCATATAATTAATATACTGATAAACTTTCACGACCTCCGTAGCAGAATGCACCACCGAACTTAACTTGAACCCGGCAGGTCTGGTCCCGGTGGGGGCAGATTTGTGTGTGATGAATGCAGGCATTGTAATGTATATATGTATAATATATATATTCGTAACCCTAAATCCCATAACACAAACTTTAGCTTACTTTGCTTGTATTTAAGCTTACTTTGGGCTAGGCTAATTGGTATAACTCTAAGAAATATTAATTAATTATTTATATAGCTATTACAATGACATCTACATTTAGAATTCGAAACAAAATAAATATTCAGTATGATCTTCTTATATCTATTTTTTATGTAAAGTTATATAATGTAAAGATTACCTTATTATACATAGCGTTATTTAAAATTTGACAATAATATAATATCTTTATTCATTATAACTTAATAGGTCGAAACAAATGTGATAACAGAAGAATAAAAACAGCTATTAAAGTTTGTAGTTATAAAACGAAAATGTCTACAAGGGAAAAAAGAAAATGTTCTTCTGATAAGAACAAGCTAGAAATTTTGAAGGTGAATAAGCTGAGAAGCTATAATCGAATTAAGGTTTTATGTAAATATCTGAATTTGTCTTATTTATTAGCCAAGAGTTCCTTAACATAATTAAATTTTTACACATACCTACGTCAATAGACATTAATTAAAGACATAGTTTTGTTAACAAAAAAATTAATTGTCGTAATGTTATAGTCAATAATGTACAAAATTCAGACAGAGTGTAAAAGAACAGGTAGTGCTTTTAATATTCTGATTCAGAGATTTAATTGTAAACAAAACTTGCAGATTAAAGTTAAAAATATTTTTTTTCTTTAGCGTTTGCATTTGAAAAATTATACATATTTAAATAAAAGCAAAAATACCTAAATTTCATAGTTAAAAGCCTGTTATAATAACAGCAGTAAAGATCCATAAAAAATAATAAATTTTCACCATCGGACAACAAACAACAAAAACAGATATAAAACAAGAAATAATTAATAAATTCTTTCCCACTGCCAATTTACATTGAAAAATCTTGGCAAGCAACATCTAAAAACATAATTACATCTGAGTAAGCGACGATAATTTATTCAAAGTGCTATATTACGAGTCGGTAAAGCTTGGTACACATCAGACTGTGATGTTACCGTGCTCACTTCCCATAACGCCCCACCTTAAGTTTTTACTTATTTAACTATGACCTCATGTGTCCGCAACTTAAGAAAATCACACACGCATCAGGGTTGCCAGTAACATCTTATTATTAATAGGGAGTCAAATATTTCGTTGATCACCAACAAAACAATTTGCATTTTTATTTGCGTTAAGATATATGAAAATAAAATCACTTTTACTAATTCTCGTAGTTTATTTAAAGAGTTAATGTAGTAATTGCAATATAGTGTCTAAATAAATTCCAGGTTTAAATCCTGAGACATTTCAATCGTAATTTTTTATCTTTTTAGCTTACAAACATTTTTATAACAACATAAAAATAAATGCCGGGTGCAATACACTTCCCACCATGCACTTAGAAAACACACCGCTGCCTATTATGGGAAATGAAAATTTTTATTTATATATTTTGCAACAGTCGCCAACCCTGTTTTCTTAAAGTACACCTGCGGTCACAAGCGGTTATAGTTAAGGCGGCGTCCAGGCCAATAAATTACTGACCCGTTCAGGTCAACGTGGGAACTACGATGCGCAGGCGACCGTGTCGAATCGTAAGGAATCGACGGGTGCTTACTACTGAATTCAATGTTTGTTTTTTTTTGTATATATGCCTTAAAATGTGGAGCCTTTTGTTTTTGTTGTTGTTTGCATTTATTGGCATTGCATTGAAGGAAATGTTTTGACAACAATGCATTAATAATAAAAATAGAACTAATTATCAATAAAGTTGTACATTCAAAATAAAAAAGTCTGCAATCACTAGGTATATTAATATGTATTTATTTCGGGTGCACACGTAAAATAATTCTGTTGTATTTTATTTTACTTCTGTTTTACTGACACAATTATAATATGTTTTAATTTATTAGTATATATTTTATAATTACTAATAAGATCATGTATGTATAAATGAAAATCAAATTACTCAATATTTTGACTGAAATATAATTAGAGCGATGACTGTCTCAGATACAGGGATTTGTTTATTTCAGATTTCAAGACCTAAAATGTTTTTGCATATATTTTGTATATATTTTTATGTTAATGAAGTTATCGTGATTCAAAATAAATAGGTGAACGACCAAACTGAACATTAAAATACATCGTTGTATTTTCGTCATAAATATTATCTATCAGCTTCATATGTACCTACGCAGCAATGTAGATCCTAGTCGTGAATTTTCATCGCAAAAACTCGCTACTATTTTACCCCACTATACATACTAAAATTATTCGTACCAGTACCAGTTTGAGTAGTCCATTCCATATCCGAAACATGATGTGCGCAAGCCATCTCGCATGGCGGGTTCACAGTCACACACGCCGTGCGAAGACACGGTCTGATGACCCCAATGTCTTCGGTATCGTCTCCAGACACGGTTCCTTGACGTGGGAACCATTTTGGGACTACAGTGAGTTTAGATAACTAATGATAATTGCGTAATTTAAGAAGTTAAGCAGCGAATGCTGCTACGCCTGTGTTTAATTTTTCAGTAGAACTTCTGGTGGAATATGTCTAAATAATTTATACTTTTATATTATATAACATAATGAATCAAGAATACTAATAATGAAAGTTAAGGAAACTAGGGAAGTGGAAAATTGTGATCTCTGCCTACCCTCATGGGAAAGAGGCGTGATTATATGTATGTAAGTATGAATCTAAATAAAAACAAGAAACATTCAAATTTAACAAGCCATTAAGATACATAATATAATTATAACAACGTAAGAGTATTTGCCGTAATAAAAAGTCAAATAAAAACTTCACCCAAATCAAATAAATATTTTTTTTCGATAATTGCATTATGAATTAATAATAGATGACAAGTAATAATTAGTTAATAAGTAATCGGTGATATGCACAGCAATTCTGAAATAATATGATATTTATTACATTTATGTGTACATTGCTACCAATAAATTATTAAATACTAGCTTTTGCCCGCGACTTCGTCCGCGTGGAATAGTGACTTCCGGCAGATTTTTGGTTTTTCCCACATAGTTCCCGTTCTTGCGGGATTTTCGGAATGGTCGAGTTTCCGCAGAATTTTTAGTATTATTATGTTGATACAACTTAAACAAATTATTTCGACCAAATTTGGTACCATAAAAACGGTCATTGTGACTAAACCTTAAAAGATAGACATATGCCGTCGCGGACTTTTTTTTAGATCATGTATAGAGGAATAATTCTTTCATACATATTTTTTGTGTATCTTGAACCGTTTTCGCAGCGCACGCAAAGAAAGCCTTCAAAAATGAATAATTTTCCCCGTTTTTCACACATTTACCGCTCTGTCTTTGCTCCTATTGGTCATAGCGTAATGTTATTTAGCCTATAGCCTTCCTCGATAAATGGACTATCCAACAAAAAAGAATTATTCAAATCGCACCAGTAGTTTCGGAGATTAGCGCGTTCAAACAAACAAACAAACAAACTCTTCAGCTTTATTATATTAGTATAGATTATTATATTGGATGTTATTACGTAAGACTATTATTTTTTTGAGTTAATAATGGTAATAATAATATATTGTGTTTAAAATATTATCCCAACTAATCCCAACTAATATTATAAATGCGAAAGTGTGTTTGTTTGTTTATTTGTTTGTTTGTTTGTTACCTCTTCACGCTTAAACTACTGGACCGATTTCAAAAATTCTTTCACCTTTGGAAAGCTACATTCTCCCCGAGTAACATAGGCTACTTTTTATCCCGGAAAAATCGACAGATCCCACGGGATGCGCAATAAAGGCTTCGCTCAAAAACTACTGCACAGATTTTTATGCGGTTTTCATCAATAGATAGAGTGATTCTTGAGGAGTTTTGCGGCATTTTTTATCTCGGAAAAACGGATAGTCCCACGGGAAGCGCGATAAAATCTTCGCACCATAAACCGACTTCCGCGTATATGTAGCCGTGGGCAAAAGCTATGACCCTTAACCCTCTATACACCCAATCCCGAAATCCACGCGGGCGAAGCCGCGGGCAGAAAGCTAGTATTATAAATGCGAAAGTGTGTTTGTTTGTTTGTTTGTTTATTTGTTTGTTTGTTTGTTACCTCTTCACGCTTAAACTACTGGACCGATTTCAAAAATTCTTTCACCTTTGGAAAGCTACATTCTCCCCGAGTAACATAGGCTACTTTTTATCCCGGAAAAATCGACAGATCCCACGGGATGCGCAATAAAGGCTTCGCTCAAAAACTACTGCACAGATTTTTATGCGGTTTTCATCAATAGATAGAGTGATTCTTGAGGAGTTTTGCGGCATTTTTTATCTCGGAAAAACGGATAGTCCCACGGGAAGCGCGATAAAATCTTCGCACCATAAACCGACTTCCGCGTATATGTAGCCGTGGGCAAAAGCTATGACCCTTAACCCTCTATACACCCAATCCCGAAATCCACGCGGGCGAAGCCGCGGGCAGAAAGCTAGTCTGATATAAAAAGGAAATGTCTTATGACAATATTCAAAATCAAAATTAAAAAATTATTCTACAAATGGGATTTTTATTATAACTTTTGCACGTCATATGTACTGCGCCATTAGTTCACAAGTCTACTGCGAGAGAACTTGTACTGGAAAGAATCTGCAAGGGGTTTTTCTCCCCTGTATTTTTATAGAGTCATCAATTAGAATCTAGCCTGAGATAAATACTCCGAAACCAACTTCCTTTATAATTGTAGACAAATTCACATTATATCTATAAATACTATAGTTTCATTATGTTATTTTATTAAAATGTGATATTGTTCAATAATAATAGTAAAACCATTTCATTTTAATCACCCACTTAAATCGCATTATTCACAAAACTGACCAATCAAGAGCTCAGTAGAACCAGCGGCTTTTCAGTATATACCAAAGTCATTGTTGGGGTCTTTCAAAGGCTTGCTCCCTGATTGATCAAGCTTTCTTCACAAAAGGTCCTTTTGAGCTGTCTCTATGAATTAAGCGCTGGGGGCTAGTTAAGGCAGAAATGCGAAGAAATGGTGCATCATTCACAACAGTGATAGACAACAATAGATTATTACCGTACAGTTGTCTGAGGCTGAGGTCTTGAAAACACTTAACAATCGTTTTCGTGACAGTTCTATAGATGCCAAACATTCTTTATTAGCTATGCAATTTCAACAATCATTTCGTTGTGTTTGCAGTGTGTGATTTATTTGTTAGTTTTAATGAAAGGCGTCGATTCTCTGTTGTTTTGTAACTGGACTATTAAAAGGAAGGACCAAAAGTTCCAACCTACTATGTACCAATGTGGTTTTTTTTCTGTTTTTCAAATATTTCTTGTATTTGAGATGATATTCAAAAGTGTATGTAAAATTAATCAATGCACACTGATTCAGCGTATTTGGGTAAGCTAATTTTTACTTCGTCAGGCTTGACTCAAGCATTTTTTTCACGTAGCCAGACGCATAAACATATTCAATTTAATTTCATCATTGAATACATTTTGACAGATAATTGACATTCTTTCGAGGTACAATTATTTCCAGTTAGACAGAACCTCATTCAGAATTGAGTGAAATGAATAAATTTGGGTTAAGAAACTACAATCAATGATTTTAATTTTTTTATTGTAATATGTACAGAGATATCTTATTAAATTCCGATCGTTGTATATAACATAGAAATCTGTGTCTTATTACCTGTGATATATGAAAATTATAAAAAAACGGATCCAACGTCAAAGTGCATGTCTAAAGAATGACTAGGGGCACATATCAAACCACCACAAATTACTGACGACACCTAACCATCTGACACTTTTCCATTCGTTAGTAGCTCGTTATTTGTTTGTTGTCACTGTCCCGTCCGTCTGTTCGTCCAATGTGACGCAGCTCGTTGCTTGATCACCACAATTGGTGGGCACACAAAGCAAAGGTTGCGTTTCAAGACACGAGAGAAGGCGTGTAATGGACGAACAATTGCAAAAAATGTAAACGCAATAGTGCGTCCATAATCATACACACATACATACATACAATCTTGATTATACTAAAATAATTACACATTAAACAGAACAGCACATATAAAGGCTAATAGGCAAAGATATTGCAACTCAGCATTCATTTGAAGCGGCAGGTAATTCTGGGATGCAATCAGATGTATTTCAATTATATTCTTGTAAATTATTATCAATCTTTATTAATTTGTTAATACATCTATTTGGTATATATATATATATATATATATATTATATATATATATATATATATATATATATATACCTATATGTATTATTTATACAAAAAAAAAATAAGCCTTGATACATTGTTAATTTTACTAAACTAACTATTGTTAATTATAACATTTTATCTAGATGTTAACTATAATAAATATAATTGCTAACTATAACATTTGGAATTCACAATTGGAGTGTTGTGATAGAAAAGTGAAATATAGGGAATAACATTGAACATTTATGTTGTGCTTATATTGTTTGTGTTTTTGTGATTTCAATGAGCGTAAATTATATTAAAATTACAATTAAACATCAGCTGTTACTTACAAAATCTTATCAGTTTGATCTTGTATTTAGTGATATCACGTGCTTACGCAAATCGCTTGAATGTACTTACTCAAACCAAACAACAATTTAACAAGGAGTCAAGAAGATTGGTAGTCTGCAATAGGAATCAGGATTACTCCACAGTGTTTGCCTCCGTAGTTCTACTAATTATTCAGTTGAACGATCTACTGTTAATTTCTATGTACAGGGTGTCCCAAGAAATAGTGTCAAGCGTAAGTCCAGAGTTAGAGCACCTCTTGGAGTACCCGAATCACCCCCATGTATGTTCCACGATTATTCGTAGTTTTCGAGTAATAATTTTTTTTCTGACTTTTTGAAAATGTTCATCCAAATAACTTAAAAATTTTAAATAAAAAAAAGTAGAACATATTTTAATGTTTTTCTTTTTGCTACTGAATTACCTTTAGTGCTTCTTTTATGTCCAAAATAATCAGCTTCGTAACTTTAGTGGAAATTTAGAAAACAGTAGTGTAAAGTCAAAATTTGAATGTTAGTGAATAATTACTTAAAAATTCATCTTTAAATTAAAAATCTAAACAGGCGAATTCATGGTTTCTAAGTATGTGTAAAAACTTCTCTAGACTCTCTGCTTTCATAATCATTTAAAAAAAGAAGGACTTAATAGGGCTATTTTGGCTTAAATCGGCCATCAAAGACAGCAAGGTGTATATTATATGGTATATTATGGTGTATATATATATATATATATATATAATATATATATATATATATATATATATATTAATATTTATGTTCTTACACGCATAACATATCGCATTGATTTTATATTCTTGACTTTTCATTTCTTTAACGATATCTAAACAATTACTAAAAAGTATAATAATAACTCGTTGGTCAAATTGACTAAAGCATCACCACGGTTGGATAAAGAAGTGGATTTAAAGGTGATGGTCAAAATTTGTATGGAAGGTGGGCCAGAGTAATGTGCAGCGACGAAACTTTACCAGAGAAGAGTATAAATTATTGTAGATCATCTGGATAAAGATTAGATTTTAAATATCTCCCGTTTTTTTTGTAAATAGTCATTTAAATTATTTAATACTAGCAAGTTGATGAAATCTTTTTTTTAAGCCAATTTTTCTTTTTATTAATTTGCGCAAGACTTGCCGTCAAAGTCGCATTGACAGCGGACGTCACAGACTATGTACATTCAGGGTGGTCAGTAACACAACATGTCTAGAACTTCATGAATTAATAATTACTAAATTACATTTCTTTTGTTAACTATATAACTATTTTTCAATAAGATTTAAATAAATTATCATTTTCTATACTTAATTAAAACATTTTAACCACGTTTTGGGATGTGTTTACTTGAATACCTAGGTACTTTCAAACATTATTTACAGAAAAACGGGGGATTTAAAAAAATATAATAAATTGTAAATTGATGAACATAAAATTACCTATCGATTGGTATATCTTACGTCTCTGCACATGATTGAAGCCCACTTTTTGTCCATGTCCTTTTACAAGACTATAATCCAAGATCATGGCAGAAAACAACCGGGAATTACAGGCCTTCTAAATCTTTATTTTTAACAGTCTATGTATGAAACTATAAGTAGGATGCCACCTTATTCATATTATAAACGAAAACAAACGAAAGTTTGTAAGTACTGATGTTTCTTTCACGTAAGCACTACTGAAAGAATTTTAATGAAACTTTACAATTATATAGCTGATACATCAGAATAACATACAATGTATAAATATATTGTGTGAATATATAACCTACCCAAAATACTATTACTGCTCAGACGAAGTCGCGGGCACTAACTAGTAAGGCTATATAAATGTAGATCAATTAATGAAAAATGCACTTAAACCTTGGAGAAAATAACTTGAAAACAGCTGGCTTTTTAATATCTAATTTATACTTTAGTTAATATAAGTTACGACAGGTGAGAGGGAGCTTTTATAAAATGGTCTCAAAAATTAATTAGATATAAGCTGAAGAGAAAATTCCAATTACAAATAGCCATACGAGCATACATTATTTGACACCAGTTTTAAAAATGACTGTAGATAGAACGAAGAAATTTTATATAGATTACGTGACTTTGGAAACATTTTAGGTTAGAAGACTAAGTTTTATTAATTAACAAAAAATCTAGAGAGGACAGTAGGAACTCTAATAAGTTAAATCAAATAGAAAAACAAAAGATTAAGCGCTGGTTCGATACATGTGTAAGAGAAGTAGAAGTAGAGACTAATATGACTGAAACAACAAAAGATTGAAATTAACTTTAATTTAAAAAATGATAAAAGAATAGAATAATAATGGAAGATGGTGAAATATAGTAAGTATAATCTCTCTGCATTTTAGCAAAACCGATATATTCTGGTCAACATATTTTTTATGGTAATAGGAGGATGAATGTAAGGGACTTACATGAATTCTCCACATTTATTTCATATTTTTATTACATCAATCCATCCATTACCTTGTGATTATAGTAGAGAGTAGTATACGGCTAGATTATGACAGGGTGAACATATTTGATATTTTTTTTTTTTAAAGAAACGTCGCTTTTTCTTTTGGACGGGCCTATGCTGAAGCCTCAGATGGCTACGTTCAACTTTGCAATGAGTGTAAAAAAAACGTCGCCTATCTGACATTCACAAAAACCCAGAACATCTTTTTGTAGCTCATACTAAATATCTCTTACGTGTGGTTATTGAACCCGCGACCCATTGCGTAGAAGTTGATCACCCGACCGTTGCGCCTAACGTGCGCATGTCTCTGTAAATGACAGAAATTTAAAAAGAACTGTTCAATAAAAGTATATATAACATTATTTGTTGGAAATTGGCAATAAGAATTGTGAATAGCGCAGAACTATTTCACGTAACCAATCGAAAGCCGCGTGGATGCACTTATTTGAAAATGTGCAACGACTTGCAGCCAACGTCTCAGCTTTTATAATCTCATTAAAGTTAGGAAGCCCGGTGCTTTCGCATGTTGCACCTGCGCCTGCGCCGCCAAGCCGCACTGCTATTAAAATCGGCACCATTCTCTTTAATTGTACAAATTTTACAACCATAGCCCTGTCGGTTATAAATGTCCCGACCGATAAAGAATTATTTGACTGACATATTTTTTACGCATGCGATTATAATAAAGGCTGCAATAATTGAATCTATAAATTTACAATAAATGTACGAAGTGTAGTGAACTTTGGGCTTGAAATCGGTAAATTTAAAATTTTATTGAATGTTGAAATCTATATTGATGCGAACTCATGTAAGCTTAAATACAATTAAAATCGCATTTAGTATACAATCGTGCACTGCAATCGTGGCGTAATAATTGAGTAAACTCCTAATTTGTATGAGCGTATAAATAAAATTACCAATAACTTTGTCATTTATACGTTTAAATATATATTTTCTATATTAAATAATGTTACATTTTAATGTGAGGAAGCTAGAAATGTATTCGTTTCATTAGAATACTGTAAATAATAATTGTACATTTTTTAGAAATATAAAAACAATATTAATACAAAATTAAAGTGAATTTTCTATATTGAAATACGTTAATGAGATAGAAATTGCTCAACTTATAATTTATATTGAAAATAGGTATTTTCAGTTGTACTCATCTACCCTATTATATAACAATATGTGCTTATTGTCTAAAAGTCGCACTTAAGATTTTTTAGAACTCGACAATTTGTGTGAGAATTTCCATAAATTTGATCGTAGGTACAAACCGAAAGTTTATATAACCTTATTTCCGGTTGATCAATAGCTACACACTATACAGGAAACAGTTACCGTGTTCGAAAACCTTTGAATCGACTGCCAATGGGTAGAAGATAACTTGATGATTGTTGTTATAAAGAAAAGGTGGAGAAACGTGCTCTGATTAAATGAATAGTTTAATTAGACGTTATTTGAGATCGACATTTATCGTGAACCACTAATGAACGTCTAGGAAGTCTTTATTGTGGCATTAAAGTTGATAATAATACGCAATGGTGAATTTTTTTTTAACCCAATGTTAAATAATGGATCAGTATTAAGGTGAATTTAAAAGGTTTTAATGCATTATATATCCAGTTATATTTATGTTGCATAATGTTATTCTTGGTGTAGCTGGAATGCTACTATACGAATAACACGAGGTTTGAAAATTATTGCTTAAAATAAATATTTTTTTTTTAATTGAAGATATAGGTAATATAATCCAACAATAAAGCTAGAAATATATATTTACCTAATTCACAAAATGGCATAGAAATAACACAATTGTCTTGGCTTTAGTAGACATTTATATGTAGAATGATTTAAAACCATTAAAAGCAAAATAACCATATATAATAATAAAACAAACATGTTTCTTGAAAATAGTTGTTGATATGCTTAGAATTGGAAAACTTAATGGAAATAAGTATGAATAATTTTCGACAAAGCTAAACATGTATAATTAAATTACAAAACATGCGAGGGTAATTTTAAAAGATTTCTCAAAAGTTTTATTGTAACCAATAAAAAGAAAACGAACGTTCGGAGAGCTTGTTAACTGCATATGTAACACACTGATTTATATAGGCAATTTAACGTTAGACAATACTCTAAACATTATACTCTGTTCATGGCTACCGCTTCATCACCCAATCCATCACCAGCACCTACGAATCCGCCGACAGTTACAGTATTACGACACAACAGGAAGTCAATTAAAGTTCTTTATGGGCCGACTTTCGGATCGACGTAAATTGATTTACCTAATAAACTAGAGATATTACTGCTGGTAGGATTTTTGTGCATTCTTAGTAGGAGTGTTTCGCAAAAGCTATGATAATAGATTTTTGAGTTGATTGATTCTGAGAAAAAGCTATGATATATAAAAATGTGTATGCCCTTTCTTATTAATTTACGATTCTGGTGATTAATCTTATTAACGTATTTCAATATAGTAACACAAGGATCGCTTAATAATACATTTATTTTTGCCTATAGGTGTTTTTGCTTTAATTAATTTGTAGTAATTTTCCTTCTTTTCCTTCAGATGCATTAGACTGAATTGACTGAATGATCGAATGCGCAGATGCAGCCCACATTGTTAAAGATATTGATCATTATGAGTATTTTATTTATTTATTTATTAAACTTATGCAAAAAATCTACATAGGCGGGCTTAATACCTAAAGTATTCTCTACCAGCCAACCTTTGGGTGGTGTGGAGATATGGTGTAGGTGCAACGAGATTTTGAAAGGTCTATACTTATACGAGTATATAGCTTAAATATGAAGGTAACTAGATGAATAATACATATTATTATAAACGAATATATAATACAATTATATACATATATTTAGTAAACTATGTAGTAAGATATATATACAAGTATAAATATATATTTATATAAATAAATAACAATATATAAACTATGTTAATATTAATTCGTTAGTATCTGCCAATTCTTTAACAACATCCTTGCAAGATCAAGCTTGTGCCATAATATCCAAGAAATGTTTACGAAATTCTACTTAAATGAGGCCCGAGTTGGTGCCATCCTGATTTCATAAGGGAGTATCAATGCCAACTTCCTGATTGAAGACAATATTCAGTCTCTAGTCACGATAATCAAAGTAACATGTCTGTTTTCCCACATATCAATAATATCATAAAATACTCGTAGTGTAGAATAATTAATATAAATTTCCCCCGCTGCTATAGGCTCAATTTCAAATGAAAATATAAGAGATGCATCTGTTTATTCTCGTCTTTTTTTTCCAACCTTTGATGGTGATCTTATCTTGAGAAAACTCCAGCAAAGCTCCTTAACACCCTGCCGATATTTTCTGCGGATAGTACAGTATGGTAAATGTTTTTGAAGGGTTGGCAAAGCGTTTGTATTGCCTGTGGTGTTGCAGGCGTCCGTAGGATACGATGACTGAATTACTATCAGGCAGACCGTACTTTTTGGGTATGATTGAACGTAAAACTCTTCCAGTATCTTTTGTATACCCCGTTGGATAATTTCGTCAAGCCTGCGGCTCAGTCAATCATACCGAATAGATCCATAATGAAGTTCGATGGCGAGGATCTGGCTCTTCCATCCATTGGCTCTTATGGCCAAGACGCAAGCTGAGTTTAAGCGGTAAATTATCCATCGATTATCAGTTCACTTGATCACGATGATCAGTTATCATCGATTTGGAGGTCAAAATAATTACCGTGGCACTTGTTTGCGTCATGGACATTCATGAGATTCTCAGCCTCTCCACTCCAAAAAGAAATAAAAAAGAACCTCTAGTTTTCTGCTATTAAGTATCCAATTTTCGTTAACTTTTACCTTCTGCAGACCAGAGTAACACAATAAGTATTCCATGCTGTACTCTTGACTCACCCTACAAATCTTAGAACTGGTATGTTCTTCACTGCTTAGTTGATGCTAGTGTCAAAATGATCTGTTAAAGCACCGACTCTTTCTCTATTTAAATTTATGTCTATATGTGCGCCATTCCATCTTTGTACTTTTATTTTCTTCCTGGTATTTTCATAATGATGAAGTACTGTGACGAACTCACTGGAAATACGCCTCTTTTGTTATTAACGGTAAGTGACCATGTCACATTTAAAAGAAAGAACCCGCTGCCTTTGACGTAGCGTAGATTTATAGACAGATTATTGGTAATGTTCTAGCACGGACGACCTAGCGACAACATTTATTTGCTTACCTGAAGAAAAGAAATATAAATATTTGAAGAATTCCTGAGAAGAATCCCATAGTACCCTGACAAAATATGTGACAAATTAAATCGTTATAGATATGTTCTGAGTAGGTTACGCAACGTATCCTCACTGTCTACTGTTTTGGCAGCATATTATGGGTATGTAGAATCTAACCTTAGATATGGCATTCTAATATGGGGCAATTCTTCTTATAAAAACAAATTATTCATAGCACAAAAGAAATGCCTGAGAGCTATGTGTGGTAAGCCACCATATGAATCATGTAGACCATTGTTTAAGTCATTGGATCTGCTGACACTTACTGACTTATATATACTCGAATGCGCTTGGTTTGTAAAGAACAATAATAGACTGTTTAAGAAAGCCAGTGATATCTTCCCACGTGGCACACGAAACAGAGATAGGTTAGTGTATGAACATTTCCCAAAATTAGCTTTTTATAAAAATCAAGGCCCTGCTATGTGTGTTAAAATATATAATGCTTTACCTGCTAATTTAAAAAAAATTGACATTATTTGAATTCAGGACGCAATTAATTATATGGTTAAAATCAAATAATTTTTACACCAAACGATTTTTTTAAATGTAAGTAAATTTTTTTTTTTGTAGAAATATGTTTGCATGCTATTTATTGGCAAAATGTGCTAGACTATTTGTAAATCACCTAAATCAAATGTAACCATGTTTTCAGCAAATAAAGATATTGATATTGATTGATTGATTGAGGATGTCACAGTACTTAGGCCTGAGCTAGGCTCCACTAGATGTTTTTCTGATGCCTTTCTTGTATTAATAAATAAGGAATGAGGAAGGTAATGAGCCGTTTCGTTTCCTGTAAATCTTTTGTAATTTAGTATATAGACTAGGTAGGTGTGTATACCAAGTTTATTCAACACTTCAATAGTGCGCTCACTGTACACTTTCTGTACGACAGCGCCTTAAGTGCTGCTTAAATGTTACTAGGAAGTTAAGGCAATGTTTATAAATTTGCAAGGTTTGTATAAATTTTCCTTTGCATATTATGCCAGAATGGAAATTATGAGTGGTGATTTTGTAACGCATCGATTGATACAATTAAATAACATGATTAAGAATAACTAAATTATGTACTTTGGTAATAACTAAAGTACATAATTTAGTTAAACAATTTATTACTTTGCCGTCTCAACAAATATTTGATAATTAAATATAATTATCAAATATTTGTTGGGACGATAAAGTTATTAAAAGCGAAATTAAAGAAAAAAAACGAAATGGTTTCTTTTTTTTGATCGAAAAATATAAAACTATGATAAAAACATAGTATATTTATATATATGTAGTAATTTCTATGTAAAAAAAAAAACAAAACACTGTCATCAAGTCCCATATAATACATACGAGATTTGTCATTTCGTTGTCACAGTTTCGTTGAAAAACAACTTCTAGCCCAAAAATTATGTGGTGAAGGTCAGAAAAATAGACCTAATTATTTCAGCCAGTAATCGTCCAATGTTTGACATTGCTAGCGTTCAGCACTATCGTGCGATCTTTATATCGTCGGGTTATCTTGTGAGAGGGGAAAAAAGTAATAATCAATAACCATAGTTGAGTGGATAGTACACCGGTTTCAAGGTGTCGCCATCTGTGAGGTCCCGGGTTCGAATCCCGGTGGGGGCAGATGTTTGTGTGATGAATGCGAGCATTTGTACCCTAATCATGGTTGATGATATATATTTCAATAAAAAATATGTCTATATGTATGTCTATCCGTTGCCCTAGATCCCATAGCACAAGCCTTACAGAGCTTACTTTGGGCTAGGCTATTTGGCGTAAGTGTAACAAATATTTCTCTACTACAACAATTTGTAACGCAAAGCATAAAAGGTTAGGTATAATATCGCGTGCTGCACTGCCACCTGCAACAATATACTAACTGTCTGATGTACAAATAATGACTGATCCACAACGATCATTTTAATCAACGCACACGCTTCCCCGTCCCACACTTTTTTCACATAGGCGCGTGCAGATAATATCATTTTCCACTTCACTTCACTCGAGATCGCATAATGATGAGATAGCGACACCGTAAAAACTATGGAGATATATCAATTAACTGGTCATTCTGTTTCCTTGTTGCCACCATTGCTTCGTCTATTGTGATAGTCACGATATGTTGCTTAATGTACGTATCTAGTTTTTATCAATGGTGATTTCTAAGCATTTGGTCACGTGTACTTGATTCAGTATTCATATTTCTTGTGTATTGTCAGAATAAAATAATTGCTAAATATTGTTATTTTTTCTGTATTGGTATATATTTCATATCTGAAAATACATCTATCTACTTGTACTTTAAATGTTTATTATAGTAAGTTTGATAGTATAGTAATAAGTTTGGTTAATAATGATGTTACGTTAGTTAATAGATCTTTCAAATTGTCGCGTTTTTCAAGTACATATATTTATTATTACTTTATATTTTTAATTACTTAACAATTTTTAATCACTATTGATTATCACAAAAACAAACTCGAAGATAGCTCATATCATTTTTTATGTTATTATTTATGTGAAGTGCTTTTATAGATACTCTTTTCTTTCCAATGACAATCTTTTATTCTAATTTTATATATTTCCGTAAAATAAATTGTCTCTAGTTAATAATAAAAATGGTTGTCTTTAGCGAATATAAAAATTCTATCTAGTCTTGTTACGAGTAGTTCATTGAATCAGTACAAATGTGTTTTGTCATTATTGTCTACAATAAACTACTGATAATATTGAACTATTGAAAAGTATACTATAACCAGCTCTGGAGTATGAAAAATAATTGTAAAATGTTTTGTTAAAATCTGTCGAGTAGTTTTTGTTTCTATATCGGTTATACAGACAGACAGACAAAAATTTTACTGATTGCATTTTTGGCATCAGTTTCAATCCCTTATCACCCCCGATAGTTACTTTGGAAAAATATTTCATGTACATAAGTATAGATGTCATATGTTGACAAATAAAGAGACTGCCCACCTAAGGCAAGCGGTTACAGTCAGTCACAGTAGATGTGGCGTCTGTAAGATTCTAAGTAAATCTGCTATCCACTCAAAACCCATAGTGTACGTTGCCAACGCATGAAATAAGATGTAAAGTCATTGTACCTACTATTTCACTGCTAGATAGGCAGTTAGCATCTTATATACTGGAGCACCGAAATGTGAATACTGCTATTTTGTGGCAAAAATAGGTAAGGCATAAGTAGACGACCCAAGCTAGCATAGTATACAGTTGCTCACCGGAAAATTACAAAGTAATTTATCAAAAAATATAAAATATATAGTATAATTAGAAACCTGATTTACGAAAGTGTTTTTTTAATATTACTATGTTTGCTTGAGGATCTAGGAAAAAATAGCAAAATATCACAATATTTATTTTACATATTTATTTAGAAAAAAAACCGGTATCAATTTTGATACTTCAGACATTAAGGCCATAAAGAAATCAGATATACCTATGCACGATAATATATGCACTTGTACACTTGTCCGGGGTCTTTTAGAAGATACTGTAGTATCTTGTCGACTGTTGGTACTAGCTCTTCCTCTATTTTTTCTATTTTTTATTTTTATCTTCCATTATTTTCTTAATTTCATAGTAAAGAATAGTATACAGCAGTAAAATACGTACAACAGTAAAATAGCCAACCTATAAAAAAACTAATAGTAATGTGAGCATTCGGTTTAAAAAATTGGTATCAAAATTGAAACTCTAGGTTATTAAGGGTTAATTAAAACACGTCTGCTCAACCTTTGAGGAAGAACAAGATTTATTATATTTATGAATATATTCGCTTTTTTTTTTTTTTATATAACAATTCAGTACATTTATATATTTTTTTCTATTAGCTCATATACTTATGAGCCAATAATCGCTGCTCGTAATAGAATACCAATAGCAATCAAAGTAGATAATTACCATGTAACAAGTACCAGAAATGACGTTATCTCTCACTTTCGGCACGATGAAATGAATATAAAATATACGTTACCAGTTAAGCATGCTTCGGACGTGTCACTCAACATTTAGCTTTGCTTCAAAAGCTTCGGACTGTGAATGTGAAATGATCTTTAATTCGTTGGATTGGAATTAAGATTCCTTTGTGCGATATAGACCACTCCTTATCTGCGCCCACGCAGCGACCGAGGTTTTTTTCATTCGACTCTACTTCGTTACAGTTTAGCTTCACTGAGTTATTGGGACACGTTTGATCAGTACTGAGATCTTGGAGTGCATGTTTTTTTTTTCGAGATCTGTGTGGTTCTACAACTATGTAATGATCTGTGATATATGATGGGTAGCAAAAAATATATTTAATAAGTGCTTATTACTTCACTTTAATTTTAATGACTGATCTCCGTAGTAGAATGGTTTGAACACCAGTTTCAAGGTGTCTATCTCCGAGGTCCCGGGCTATTATAAAAAAAAAATATAAAAAAATCTCGAAATTATGGTGTTAAGAAGTTTGTACAAGAACTTTTATATATATTGTATTCTTAATGACTAATGTAACAAATGTTAAATGGTCATTAGGGGATCTTATACTCTTCCAGACCCTCACAGAAAATTTTTCGCGAGAACGTCTTGAAAAGTGCAACAATAAAATTATTTATGTGAAGTGCTTTTACAAATCCTCTTTTCTTTAGATCGACAATTTTTTATACTGGAATTCAAATATTTCCATAAAACACATTATTTCTAGTTAATAATAAAACAGATTGTCTTTAGCAAATATAAATATGCTATCCCGTCTTGCTAGTTCATTGAATCCGTGCGAATTTGTTTTGTCATTATTGTCTACAAGAAACCATAGATAATATTTTTGAATGAATATGTGGTTGAGAATTTGTGTTATGCTCAGTGAATTGTAGATTCTGTATAAGAAATAAATATCATAAGCCAAAAATAAAGAGTATTTATGTAAAATGTTACTAAAAAAGCATAGACGTCCCAGTGCATTAATAACGCCTGTAAAATAAATTTCCACACAAAAACACATTAAAAATGAAAAAATGTTACACTAAAATTATAGCTCATGTATTCATATCTCGGTACAAAATGAATCGCGGCGTCGTAAGCGCGAGATCGCATCGGCCACAACACTATCGATCATTCTTTATCGTCCTTTTGCCAGCGACTGATTAAATTATTCCCGAGTGCTGGTGACTTAATGAAATAGCCAACCGGTAGGACTGTGTACTCACTGTAGACGGTTCGATTTAAGGCGAAACGAACTTTTCAAGTTCTTGGTCATGTAGCGCATAAACCTGCCTAAGCTGTTTTGAGGAGAGTGCTGCTAAAGCTTTAAGTAGTATTCAGAATTTGTGATAGTTGTCTTATCATTCTTTATCGCAGACTTTTTATAACCATAATTTTCAAAATGCCTTTTATCTTTTACAAAATTAAGAATCTATTAAATATAATTATATTTTATGCCTATAGCTTATGTGCCAAAATGGACAGGTAAACTATGGGTCAAATCTTTAATTTACGTACTTTTAACATTTATTAATAACCTGCCAAAATTGGCAGATATATGTGAGAAAATACATATAATACACCTGTCAAAATGGGTTTTAAAGATCGTGAAGACTATACTGTACCAAAATTAAAACTATTTTTATCAAAACTAAGCCTTCGCCTTACCACTTTATTTCTCTGTGTGTATTTATAATAATAATAACATACTGGTATTCTGTCGGGACTGTCGTAAAAGGCGATAGGCGAGAGACCAATTAATATACTCCTTGTTTTAACAGACACTATATTGATTAGCCCAGGCCTGTATAATTGGAGACACTCGCTTATACCGTTCTCTCAACGAATACTCGTATTATATTGATTAGAGTTATTTGGTAGATTGACAGTTTTTTATCATGTTCTTGTTTGGTAATCTGATAACTTGTTAAAATTAAGCAATAAGATGGTAAGTAACATAGTAGAACAATCTTTTCTGTTTAGAGAATTGATATAAAAAGTAATTTTATTTTAACATGTATAAGTAGAGGAATGATATGCTTATTATTCAGATGTATATTTATCTAGTGGTAATAATTCGTGATGTGATAAATGTGTTTATTGTTGTTGTTGAACTTGTTTAAACTTGTAACCAATAGTGTTATATTTTGGATGCGCAAAAGTGATTGTAAAAATTCTATTTGAAGAATGGATTGTTGATTTTGACTTCACCACAATCGGTTTGTAAAATTCAATTTTGAAGATAGGGTAAATTGTATAGAGACACAAAGATAGGGTAAATTGTATTGTACAGAACGTTAATATTTTTATCTAAAAAAATACGGTAACTGTGAAATTTTTGTTAATTATTATTTCGTCTAACATTGTCTAATCTTATTATACATAGGGCTTTTTATATTTTTTCAATAAGTTTCTATAATTTTTAAATCAAAAAGATTCTAAACGTAAATTAAGTATAAAAAGAAAAGCTACATTTTTATCGATAAAGGTCTATTATTATATCCCGTAGTGAAATCCAAAGAATAGTTTCGTTCCTGTAAAAGACTTCAACGTTTATTCGTAGCAAACGTAGCGGAAATCATGAAAGACATTATTATTGGTGGCAACTTGTTTGTAATATGCAACTGCATATGTGAATATATCAAAAAACAAAATTTTAATAGAAATAAAATAACAAATCATTTAGTGTTTGTTTATTTAGATAATTTCTTACAAGTAATATAGAAATGTAAGCGATAGAGTGAAACATTATTTTCTCGTGTGTTGTATGAATTAAAGGAACCTATTAAGTATGTTTACCAATTCTCATAACCAATGATAAAATAAATACTGATAAATTTAAAACTTCTAAAGGTTTTAGGGTACTGATATTAGCGCATATTTTGGCGTAACGAGAACATACGCTAACGAGGGACGCCGAAACGTAATAGTGCGCGCACGCAGACCCCGACTCAATTTATTTAGCTAAATTAACCGAGGCGCATCGCATTTGCATTCGATTTCCATAACGGCAGGCGTATCATTCTCATACGTCACTGTTAGCTATACGGGCCGAAGGATCGATGGTACGCGATTCCTTTATCGGACATGGCTCTTTAAATTTGACGGCATAAAATAGTGTAGAAAAGTTCACATCGGCGTAGTTCGCACTTTTAATAAATTAAATTTAACAACTAAAAAAACCGCTGTTATAAAATCATAGTCACAGGTTTGTCTGATTGCGCGTCACTGAAGTTTCTTGTTATTATAGTTTTGTAGAATAAACTAGAGATTAAAAATTTCGTGTTGTGTATTTTTCAAAAAAGCATTTAATATAATTTTGAGACAAAAAGTTCATACAATCAGTTTAATTAGATTCCAAAGTCCAGATTAAATTTAATCTTATCTAAAATTGAATTATTATCATTATCTATTATATAATCTAATCTGAATTTAAAAATAATGTTACACTTAAACTCTTACGTAGCAAATAGAATCGTATCGTGTCGTCGCAATATCCTCTCCTTCTAAAGAGCCCTTCCTTCATTACTGAGACGAGTTTTTTCACTCGATCGTGATTTATCCAACGGAAATTGTCGGACAACTAATGGTTCTTTGTTTATTGATTTATATGCAGCAATATTCGGAAGCGGTAAAGGTCGAAATAATATCGGGAGTCATTTTTTTCTGCGCGCTCACCTCGGCTACTGCAACCCGCCCATATCGCAAAGTCTATTTTTAGCCCCAATTATAATGCAAGATAGGGACCTTTGAATATTGTACGGTAGCATTGATTAGTTCCTCCTGTGGGTGTTAACTTTGGGCGAAAATGATGTGGGTGGAAGATCTATAATTGCGTTTTTATGTTGTCTTAATTAACGATTTTTGTGAATTGTCTTCGATATAAATGCAGGATGTAAGCTATGATGATATAATAACCATTTTTGTTTAATTTATCTTATTTTAATTCTAGTCGATTATTTATTTGCTGCACTGAGAATCATAATCAAAATTATGCAAAAATTATAAAATGCATTTTTATTAATATCTTCAAGGAATTATCTACAAACAAACCTATTTGCTAATGTTGCTCTTATTATATGTTGTATTTACTCCTAACCTATTGAGATCGCATGTATCTTACATGAAAATATGCATCCATTACGGTTTTATTGAATATATAATCTTCCCAGTATCTTAATAACTCCGCAATGACTGTGATGTTAATGTACACGGTCATCACTTGTATGTTAGGTGAACAATACCAACACATTACCGTGAACGCTTTAAAGTGATTTTATGAAACCACAATCCCCAAATTGTTTTACTACTAAAATGTAGGTAGGCAATAATAATTTGTAGATGCCGCAAGTAAAATGACGATATGGTATTCAATTTGTCTCGTCCACACTCGGTTTACGGGTCATCAGTGGGTTTTTTTTTGTTTCTACATACTACTGATAATGTTAGGATCTCACGACATATTTTTTGTGGTGAAACAAACGCTTTTGTGATTTTAGTGTTTAAATGTAGGTCAATTTCGTATATAAATATACAGATATCTGATTATTTGTTTTAAATGTGTATTGTATTCGTGTGTGATATCGATTTCAATAATATAAAAATAAGCGAAACAATAATTCTGCGACTTGATAATAAATTAAAATTACTTCACAATCTTATATACCACCAAACTTACAATATAGAAGCAAGCATAGCATTAAAAGCTATCTTACGTGATGTGTATGTGTATATATATATATATTAATTTATGTAAATAAAATGACAAATATAAATAATTGCAAAACTTTTTTTAGGCGAAAGATTTGATTCACTTTTTTAAATAATATTATATATTAATTTGTGACTATGAATAGCTTACTACGAATATCCGGTATTTTACTGAATTATATATTATATATATATATATATATATATATATATATATTTTACTGAATTATATATTATATATACATATATATATATATATATATTCAGTATATAGATATATATATTATTTGTATAGAGTTTACACAAGTAAGGGAAATTAGATTAAAACACTATACAAGATTCACGTCACATAAACTCAAGTTACGCAATATTTCTGTTAAATATTTCACACGTATGCAATGCTTGGGGTGAAGCGACCATTAACATTAAAAAAAAAACAATCACAGCAAAACAAACGCGCGATCGACGGACGGTAGACAGGCGTGTTCCATTATGAATTCATTTGCGCGTACGCAAGATGCAGCGTCATGACTTTGATTATTGGAGATGATGATCATTATTAGCCGTTTTATTGTCTCCCGAGATTGATTCTGTGTTCTTTTTCTGGTCATTACCTTCGCGGGGATGAGCTGTGCGAATACCGGTTCCGAGCTGGTCCATCGATTTCGTTTTTATCGAGTATGTCGTTGATTCGATTTTTGTTTGATTTATTAAGCCTTGATCGATGTTGTTGTGCGTTGTGTTATTAAAGAAAAAACAATTATAAGAAAAGAAATACACTTTCATTATACATATCGGATCAAGTTTTTATATATGGGTAATAAAATTATTAACTTACAGATTATGGGCTTGAACATATTTTGCGTATTGTTCGTGATTGTTATTTAAAGCAATGTTCGAATCTGAACTCTTGGAATGTATTAATAAAACTGATTCTACTTTTTTTTCAATTTGAGTACGTATTTTCACTCATTCTAACCTAAGCTATGCCGTTCACACTGATACAGACTATAAAACAAGGACAGGCAACAACAAACAAGACTATTATTTTATTACTTTTTAATATAGCAATTTTAAAATTAACTGTTTAATAATATATGTCACAACTTCGTCTGCTCACGACGTACCTAATTACCCACGTTACCTAGCATAGCGAGGTTTTGTAGTACTCCACCTGCAGCGCAGAATTCTGGTTAAGATTGATTCTATATTCTTACATTTAATTCCAAACAAAGAAGAAAGTTACTGGAACCTTTATCCGATAAGGTCAGATTTAGCATTAGAGTTCCAGTTACTGCTAGACACGCGCTACGCTCTCCGTTTAAATTGTGTAAAATATGTTGTTAAGAACTTTATATTGTACCTTTGTATTGTACTGTTCGACCTCCATATCTTTGACGACTTCCATAGTTGAGTGGTTAGTACACCGATTTCAAGGTGTCGCCATCTCTGAGGTCCATGGTTCGAGTCCCGCTGGGAGCAGATGTTTGTGAGATAAATGCGAGCATTTGTACCTTAGTCGTGGTTGTTGATATATATTTTTATCAAAAATGTATATGTATGTCTATCCGTTACCCTAGATCCCATAGCACAAGCCTTACAGAGCTTAGTTTGGGCTAGGCTAATTGGTGTCCGCGGGTCGCCGGCGGGCGCGAGGAAGTCGCGACCGCTACGGCGACCCGGGATGGACCACGCCCCTTCCGTGGCCGGGGGGCGTCGTCGGTGGAGGAGACCGGGGGAGGTAGTGAGCCTCCCCCGAGGAGGGCTCCCCTTTATCGGCGGGGGAGCGAAGGCTGGGGGTTCCCGGAAGTGGCTTGATGTTCCCGGGGGCTCCCTGCATGCCTGAGGAAGGCCATCCCTGAGGTTTTTAGTGGGTAGGCCTCCCCCTTCTGGGGAGGAGAGCCCCACATAACCGCCGGCCCGCCACAGCCGGGGTATGCAATTTAATGCATTTTCCTCAGGGGAAAAAAAAAGAAAAAAAAAAGGCTAATTGGTGTAAGTGTGAGAAATATTTATTTATTTAACAATAAAGATTTTAGTTAATGAAGTTATTGTTTGTTAATAGGAGAAACCTCATAAGTGCAGTTTGTGCTCCAAGTCCTTCCCGACTCCCGGTGATCTGAAGTCTCACATGTACGTTCATAGTGGATCCTGGCCTTACAAGTGCCACATCTGCTCCAGAGGGTTCTCCAAGCATACCAATTTGAAGAACCACCTGTTTTTACACACCGGTAAGATTTTTTGTGTGACAAAAGCTGAATTTTAGATTACTATAACTGAATATGGCAGTTTTTATTATATAATTTTATTCTCATAAATGTATATCAAAACAGAATTTTTTAAATAAACTTGTTGTGTAATCTTCATAATTAAACGATTTTTTTTAACGTAATTCGACCAAAATGAAGATATTTTAAGTTAATTTTAAGTTCACGTCAAATATATTTAAAATTTACAAAGTTATTAGTAATTTTATTGTGAGAAAGTGTAAAAAGAGTAGTATTATTCGAGAAATTAAAAATGCTTAATTTTATAAGTTTGTAAATTAAATTATTTAAAATGTAGACCGAAATTTCTATTTTGATACATATTTGTGGGCAGTCTGCTTGTTTATTAATACAATTTAATAATTAAATCATTAGGATGAAGCATCGCCAACCTTTTACTTTACGCAGACATTTCCATTAAGTTAAAGTGACTCTGTGAGGAACTTTGAAAATCTACGAGTAACTTATGTAAAAGCGTGAGGCGGATATACTCGTATATAAACTAAAAAGAACTGACGTAAAACCTACACTATAAACCTACACTATAAATGCTTATATTAATATTTAGTAATTAATTGCAAAGCTAGCATTTTTTGATCCATTTTAATCATACGTTAAGTTTTATAGTACAAATCTAGATTTTTGGGTGCATTACTTGAAAATTTAAAATGCACTGCTTATCACTTTACCATATATTTTTATGCTTTGCGTTTATTGTACTTAAATTTCAATTTTCTTTATTATATGTTTCATATAGTATATGTTTTAATACATTTCGTGAGAGTAAATTTTTACTCACTTTTTGACTATAACCTTTTATGAATAACATTGGGGTAAAACTATTATTTCGCTGCAACACACATAAAAAAATTTTGAAGTAACCTTTAGGTTAACGTATATTTCATTTATTTGTGATGTCTGTATGTGATTGGAGCTACTCGTATAATATATTGATTATCTATCTATACATCTAGCCATTTTGTGTACATGTATAGAGATTCACACTCCATACTTCTAGCGAATTAATATATAACATTTAACAGCTGCACATATTGCAAATTTGTTCTTATTTACATAATGATATTTTTTTGCATATTCAGGGTATAACGTCGCTCAATGACTTCAGCATTTCCTTACTAGTTAAGCATTTTGTTCCTGAAGTTAGACATGGCCATTAAAATTTTCAAGGTTCTATTTCAAAGAATATATATGTAATAATAAAACGGACAATACAAATTATAGAAGACATTGCAACCTTTTATTTCTCGCAAAGTTCATGTCTTATTAATAAGTAGTTTCGGAGCGAATTATTACAGAATAAAAAAAATATAATTTTTAAATATTCTTTGATAAAAAATATTTAAAAATTATATATTTTATGATTCTGTAATATATATATATATATGATTCGTTCTTAAAATATAAAAGATTTAGTCATCATCACAGTTCAAATACGTCTTCACTGAGGGGCACGAGTCTACCCTATGTTAGAATGATTAAGTCTTTTTTTTTGAGGGGAAATGCTCCTTATGCACTGTAACACCGCGCTGGCTAGGCGCGGCCGTATCTGGCGTGGCGGGGTGCGCTTTCGCGATGCTACCGCCATCGCCACAGCGCCCACCAGAATGATAAAACCTGAGGCAACTACGCTACTCCAGTGAGGGTGGATTGAAAAACTTTTTAAAACACACATTATTTTTGAGACTTACCCGATATAATCCTTTTAAACTTAAACTTGCGACGCTGCAACGTTTGTCGCTCCTAATGACGACGGTTTTTGTAGTATAAGTGTAAAGTTTGACGTGTCGCTGATTCTACATTAGTGTACTTATGATTATTTGGTGTCCAATTCACAACTTAATGGCTCAAACATTACAGAATTTTTCATTTTACTTCTTTATTATATTGAATTGTCTGGACTTCCAAAACATATGTTCGACACAGTTGAATATGATTATTATTATTATATTAAATAAGGAATTTCTCTTGTTGCAGCGAAACACCAAAAAAACAACTCGAGAGATGCAACCTGAACCACCAATAACCGTGTAATGTTTCTCAAAGAAACCATCAACGTATGTTTCCAGCTAAATCAAGAATTGATATAAAAGTGTGATATTAGTTTAAGATAATTTTAAGTCTTAACTTATTATATAATGGAAGCATAACTTTGCAACGATTAGTTGATAAGGAATAAAAAATAAGACTATTCACATATCCAAAGTCAAAAGCATTTGGCAATTACTTTGTACATATAAAACTAAGTTGAAAGTTGGTTCGAAGTTAATCCTAATATTCGTATAAGTTAGTTTTGACGACCTTGGTTCTGTATTAAAAAAGTGTATCTAAAAGAACGAAATTGACGAATATTTTGATACCGATTATAGTACAAAATACTAGCTTATGGTACTAACATAATTGCAACCGGTAAATATAGTTGATTAATGATTTGTAGTGTACTTTTAGTGGTGTTAAAACCGAGAATGGAAAATCTATTACATTAATTTATGTGAAGACTCCGTTTGGAGTTTAGATCTTTATGCTTTTCGATCCAATGGTATTATCTTAACTATAAATCTTAAAGAAATAATCAAATTAAATAATAATAACTTTATTTTGTTGCACAAAAATATAGACGACCACTATTTTTATATATTAATATATATTTGATGCTCCAAAATAATTACTACTTGTAAATATGATAAACTATCGTCTTTTAATAATGTAATGAGAAACACGTCTAATTAACTTTATCAAATCAAGCAATTACAGTACTTTGTTATATTAAAAGTATGAATTTCTCAATGACGATGTCAAGACAAATTGATACTCTGTAATACGACGTGGTGAAACTAGTATCACTGAATTATTTATCTACACAGATATATGCAAGCTGAAGCTATATACTTACATTGCGTATGTATAATGTGATTTTATTACCGTCCCAAACGTTCTGTATATAGTCATACTATTTAAATCTTATACAAATTAGTTATTTATATAAAGAAGCTATTTATGTAGTGCATAAGTTGATCGAGTAATAAATTTTCGTTTTTATAATTTCATCTTTGTTTTACTTAAGTATCACAGATATAACAATTAATCAATAAATAATTAAATATAAGAAATTTAATTAAAAATATTACATAATCGTGCCTTTTTTGTGCTGATATATTTGAAATAAATGATATATTTGAACTTACTTTTGTCAAGTAAGTTATTATAGTAGTGCAAATTTTTTTTATGTCAATATATTGACAAACAAGCTGACTTGTCACCTGATGGAAAATGGTAACAGTCGCCTATGTACATCTGCTGTTCTGCGATATTCACAGCAAATCTGAACCTGCATAAAACCATATTTTGTGTTACCAATATGTGACATAAGATATAAACACAATACCCAGTTATTTCACTCCCTGTCTTACCTTTCACTATGCAACAGAAATAGGTAAGCCGGGCCGAAGCAGACAACCCTGGAATATAACTTTCCTCTGGTAATTGGTAAATTGCTTAGACATCACACATTGAACAAAATCGGCAGTTACTTAAGCAGGAACGACCCACCAATTTCAGCTAAGGATGTGCTGTTGATCTAACAAGCTGGACGCCTTATCTATTATTTCTGTTTGGGATAAAAGATTTTAGAATTTTCAAAATTAATGTACGTCATGATGCATAGTAATGCGACTTTGAAATAATTAAAATATTGGAATTAATCTAGACTTTCCCTCTTCGTTTTTGTATTATACTAAACTACCATTATATACATAAAAACAGTCTTAATTACATCATTAATATATGTCATAGTTAAATAATATATAACAATTAAAGATGACTACACTGATTTAGAAGCAACTCAATTACTAAATAAAATTAATAAAATATGAAAATCAATACGTTTATTTAAATGAGTAACTTATTTAGAAGTGTCTTAATTAATAAAAATATAAAAATGAAACTATTGTGAAAGCACAATTGACCGATTAAATAAAAGCAAAAAGATTTTGTAAAACAAATGCTATCTACGAGCAAATCTAAGTCTAAATCTTTGCCTTAGACTAAACTATTAAATTTTCTAATAAATTTTTCGGTAAAACATTTAATGGTCCATTTTAAAGGAGATTTGAACTTTTAAAAAAGCAAGATGCGGAAAATAGTTTTATGTAGGTAAATATAAAAATCAAAAAACAGTCATATGTAACTACGAATCAATAAAAAAGCTCCTATGTTATTAGCATCAATATTCTTTGGAAAGTTAAAAACTATTCAAATTGAATTAAGTGTACTGTACTATAGTTGAATTCCTCAACAGGCTCACATCAATAAACACAGTGTAGCTAATAAAGAGGTCAACGATTTGGTGAACACAGTAATTTCATATTAATACATTTTAAAAAGATACTACAAAGTCGGACAAAAACTTTGTTCCTTCTTCGCGTTCAAAAATCTAATTAGTAAAATGCGATTGACAGACTTGTGAATTGAATGTTAATTCTGGAATCGTCTATAATCTGTTATCAATAAGATTATAAAAAATTACACAACTTCCATCACACCTATTCAAAGAGCCAGCAAGAATTTATAGTTCCTTTTAAATATAGCCACGGCAGAGAGTAGGCGTTGCGAACACGCAATCCTGGTACTGATTTGCATAAAACAACTTCAGTTGGATGTATTAAGTCTTAATTGTGGCTGCCGTGGAGCTAGCAAGGGTCCTGTGGGACGGTACATGCTCCTGGGAGCGATAAAGGCAATAGCTACATTTCATTCCCGGCCGCGACTGGAATTATTAAGAGCTCTTATAAATGAATCTGCTTAGTTAAATGTTGATTGATAACGCTTTTACATGGGCAAAATCAAAATAATTTTGCAATAATGAAAACATATTTTTTGCAGGCCAATTTTTAACATACAACAAATACTAAGCTTGTGAAAAAAATGCGTTTACGTGAAAAATGACAACAAATGGCATTTCCTTAACATATTAATAACTTAAGCTCTGCCGTGCCTGTTCTCACCAAAGATACTTAATCATAAATCCCAAACCAAAAACCTTACTGCCCTAATTTTACGGTAGATTTTGGATTACATTTTCAAAAGTAATACAATTCATAAGTGTTTAAGTAAAACCTAGCGTTAACTGAACTTAGATAACTAAAAGTGTTCAAGTTAAAATACAAAATTTTATACATAATTCCGAAAAAATTTGAACTCTTAGTTTTCAGTCTGTATGTATTTAGCGTGAAAGTATCAAGTTGAAATTATTATCAGTAGCCCATGATCGTTTGAAAGAGAAATAAGATTGCAGTGCAATCTAGATGGCACTATACATTGCAAGAACGGTGTCTAATACCCTTAGCCATCATGGTGAGGTCTGCAATCCCTAGCAGTAGTGAAAAATTATGTTTCTTTGTTGAAGGTATCAAAAGATATAAGCTTCTATGCTTCATTGTATATTTTGATACTTGCACGGGAATCAAAACCTATAGTTGAGCTACATGCATGAAATTGGTTTGAACAATAAAAAAAATCCGTAAGCCGTAAATTTAAAGTTACATAATAAAAAAATATAAAAAAATTGACGCAAGCAAGGAAATTAGAACCATTATGACACTGCCTAGTATCATGACATTATGCCATGAACATTCGTAAGCTATAATATTGTACTTGCATAATAAAAAAAATCCGTATTTAATTGAAGACATGAGTGGATGAGGTGATATGTAACATTTTATTATTTTTTCACTTTATTGCGTATATGAAGGTGTTATGTCCGTACACACATTTTGTTCTTTCAAACATTGTTGAAATATCTCTAAAAATAAAGATAACCAGTGTATGAAAGTGTTATGTGCAGGTGGTCGGTAGTAACAAAAATGTATAAAGGTGTTAAGGGCACTTAACCATATACTCGTACATATAACGAATAAATGTTATTATTTTTAACTTTGTATTAGTTTTTTATCGACTACATAAAAATACACTAGATTATTTAATATATAGTCCAGTATTACTAACTAATAGTAACTCATATAATCAAATATCCACACAGTAATAATGAGAACTTTAAAAGTTGTTCCTGATAAATTATGAATCAGTGACTATCACCTTCATCAACTCATGTCTTCAATTATTAAAACGTTGTATGGATTTCCAGTGCACGAGTCCGATTCGCACTTATTCCAAATATAATTTTAAACTATATTTTAAGATATATCACAGCTGTGTGATGGCCACACGCGCTCCCTAGTAGATAGGTCTGATGCGACAATAACAGACTGACCCGCGCCTTTACATTTTCATTCCAATTTATTGTGAGTGTACCTAAACTATGTCAGTGAGAATATTTAAGAAAAGAGAACCCAATGGGTAATTCCTATGGTTGACCTAGGGTTCTCCGATGGCGTAGTGAAACCGCGCTAACAATTTGATTTGACATTTAACAAACAACAATAACAGGGCCTAGCACGTTGTTCATATATACAATTTTTCCCTAACAGGCGCATTAACTAATAATGACATTATAATGTGTCACTCGCGTAATACAAATACACAAATTTAAAAAAATACAACTATCACAATAGTATTAACTTAATACCAGTTAACTGTATCATCAAACAAATACCGATGTACTCAAAATGAGATTAAGAACAAAAATTTTTGATGCAATCATTAAAAGCAACTTTCACCTGCGCGTAATGAATTAGTTTCATTTACAATTAACAATGATTTATATTGTTACTATGATTAATGTAATATCTACAAAGATTACTCTATTGAAGACACAGATGATGAGCTTAAAATTTGATATAGGCTAATAACGAAATTAAAAATATTCATAAATTATCATTCATCACTATTATTATTACAGTCTATGATATTATTACTTTGTATTTAAATCTAAACTGATTAGAGTAACATAAAACTTTGATATATTAAGAACTAGCTGGCGCCTGTGCCTTCATCTGCGCAGGAAACTTATCATCATATTTTAAACAATTCCTGAAATCAATACATAGTATAAAACAAAGTCGCTTTCGCTGTATGTCCGTATGTATGCTTAGATCTTTAAAACTACGCAACGGATTTTGACGCGGTTTTTTTTAATAGATAGAGTGATTCTTAAGGAAGGTTTTTATGTATAATAAATGCATAATATAGTAGAAAAACACTGATAAATTTAAAGGTTTCTAATGTGATGTCGTAAATAAGCACGTTTTTTTGCGCTTATATTGCAAACGCTGGCTGAACCCT